>JAWMRA010000038.1:2642797-2681443 GCA_035584735.1 Pseudotriccus pelzelni
TGAGGGATCAGGGGGTGTGTGAGGGGTCTGAGGGGTGTGTGAGGGGTCAGGGGGTGTGTGAGGGGTCAGAGGGGTGTGTGAGGGGTCTGAGGGGTCAGGGGGTGTGTGAGGGGTCTGAGGGGTGTGTGAGGGGTCAGAGGGGTCAGGGGGGTGTGTAGGGTTGGGGTCACACGTTCTGCCATCTTCCATCTCGTTCCTTCCTCACTGTCCCCAAACAGGCCCGATTTCCCCTCCCAGGTGCCATTTCCCCCCCTCAGACCCCACAGGCCCCGTTTTTGTGGGGTCACAGACTCTGAACCCCCCTCCCCTCGTCCCTCTGCCCCCCCAGGGAAATCGGGGGCTCTGCTCCGAGCCATCGGCGCCCGGATCCGGGAGCAGTTGGGGACCCCCTGGGTGCCCCCCCAGTGTCGGACCCCCCGGCTGCAGCGGCTGCAGGTGGGTTGGGAGGGGGGTCCTGACCCCCTGAATTGGGGGGGGGCTCCTCTCTTGATTGGGGGGGGGGCAATTAACCCATTAATTAACCCTCCAATTAACCGGCAGCTCAGCCCCGGGCACTGTCGCACGCGCAGATATTTGACCGTGTTTATTAACCCATGAGAGAGATGGACGAGGGGCTGCCCGGGGCAAACCATAGTGCCCCGTTACACAGAACCAAGGAGGTTGGAACCTTTGGCACCCATCGGCCTTTAACTCTTCGCGAATGTTGGGTTGGATGGTTTTAAAAATCTAAACAGTCCCTGAAAGAGGCGCAGCCACCCCAGCACAGGCTGGGTTCTCCTGCTCTCAGGAGCTCTCAGTGCCAGTGTTGTCCCTCAGTGTCCCCATTTTCCCTCTTTTAGGAGCCCTCGGTGTCCGTGTTGTCGCTGCCCGTGGTGTTCTCCCAGTCGGCCTCGTGGTGCCGGTCCTTTGGCACCCTCCTCATGGCTCTTTTTCTGAAAAACAAGACCAGACGTGCCAGTTTTAGAAAGGTGTTTTCTGCAAACAAGCAGCATTGCAACGCTTTGGGGAGGTTTAGTACGTATCGGTCCATTTTGTGTTTAATTTGATGCCCTCCCTGAATCAGGTTTGGGGGCAGGGGATGGACAGGAAAGAGGAAACACAAGGTATTAAATCAGGCCACACAGTTTAGTCCTGTTACTGCAACACAGACCTTCGGTAGCGCTCAAAGCAGTCCTTCATCCTCCTCCTCTCCTTTTCTGCCAGTTCCTCGTTGGCCAAGCCACACTCCTTGAATTAAAAATTTAAAAAAAAAAAAAACCTGGATCCCTCCAAACATCAGTTCAGTGTTAGCACCACGTAGCTGCCTGCAGAATGAAGTACAGTAGGTTGTTTTCTGGGCTGTCCCTTAGTGTGTGTGCAGGATGGGAACACCTTCACAGAGTTTTAGCGTATTGAATTCTGCACTAAGCGCTCAGATTTTGGAAAAGCCGACATGCTTCTCAAACCTGGTAAATCTGTCATTAATGAGAACATGGAAGACCACAAACCCCAGAAGAGCCCACGAAGATTCTCTTACACTGGGTGATTTTGGGGGCAGGTTGTCCTCTCCAGGGCTGAGCTGCTGGTTTGGTCCTTCAGGGCAATCTTCTGCGAGACGGAAAAATCACAGCTTTAGTCAGAGTTGCCACTGTGAAGTAACTTCTCCCTCCACCAGTTCTCCAGACTGTGATGTAACTGCACAGAGTCCTCAGCAGAACTGAAACCAAGCCCCAAATGCCAGGACTTGGCCCTGTGATCAGTGCAGAGTCACTTCTCATTTTACTTGAGCCCTGAGTCTTGCTCAGATTGGTGGAGTTCCCCAGTTTCTGCTTATGCAGGAGCAAAACAAACCTTTACCAAGCAACACCTCTGCTCAGCATCATTAAAAAAAATAATACTCATATTAGAGGTCACCACGAGAAACATGTTAATTACTATTTTATGTGTAATTTATCCCTGTTCCCCAAGTTGTGTATATGAAGACACTTCACATCAGAGCATATTTTGGTGAAACTCCTTATGTAGTGACCAGGTGTCATGACATATATTTTTTGAACTGAGCGAGGTAGAACAATAAAAAAATATTTTTGGATCAGTGTTGTTCAGCTTTTGTGAAAAATCTCCCCCCTCAATGAATGAACAGATCATTTAGATCTTCCGGGAGGTCAAACCAGAAAATTTCTTCTACTGTGCCAGTTCTCTCCCTTTCTCAACCTGTTTCAAAAGAGATTTTCAAGTTCTAAGAGGAGCCTGTTAATTCCTTTCCACACTGCTGAATCATTTCCACTGGGGATGCCACAGAAACAGAACCAGTGACAGCACTCACCGCCTGGTTCTGCTTTTGGGAAAACAACCTGCAGCGTAAAAGGGAAAAGGGAAGGGAAGAATCCCTGAAGAAAGCCACATGGTCCAGCTGAAGGGGAAAGATGTTTGTTCTGTTCTGTGACCAGCTAAAAATAAAACCCAGGAATGTCTTCTCATTTCCCGTTGAAACACTGGACCATTCTCTCCAGAATTCTACCCAGTGTTTTCCCAAGTAAAGCCTTACTTTTAGTGGGCTGGGCATCTTCATCCAGGTGACTGTGAAGGGTGAGCTGTGGGACAGAAACAGAGGAAGAACGTGAGAACTGTCCCTCAGCCTGCAGGAAGAGATACAGGAATGTAAGAAACTGGCCATGCTTAGAACCAGCCTTTCCTTGGGGAACTGAGCACAAGTGAGAAATATGAAACCATCCCAAAAGAAAGTGAAAGGCAAACAAGGCACCCTACTCACTTCCTGGGAATCTCTGGAGGACGTATCATCCAGGTCAGAGGTCTGAAACAAAACCAGTAGAAATTAATGATTCCTCACAAGCAAGGAAGTGGCAGCAAGGGAACATGGAAGAGACTGAGAGCTCCAAAAAACAGGGAAGTGTGGCATTCCTGCCTCCTACACTCCTGTCAGGTCACTTGGAGAAAGCACACAAGATGCCATGTTAATTAAAAGCCCCTGTATATCTAATTTCGTTCCAGAAAATTCAGCTTCCCATTTCATCCAGATGGCTCACACAGAGTCTCCTTGGTGGTTGAGGATCCCCCCTCATCACCTTTGGACGTGCTCCAAACACAAACCCAGCATCAGCCCACCTTATCCATGCCTGGAACTGAGGTCAGGTCACAGGAACCATCATGTCTTTCATTGCCTAAACTCAGCATTTGGCTTAATTAATCTCAATGGTTCCCCAGGCAGGTGGTCCCCGGAGCCGTCCAGGCGCAAAGGCCTCGGAACAGCCGCACTCTGGCTTCCCAATCCCATCCCAGGGATCACAGTCCTACCGGGGTGGGCAGCTCCAGTTGCAGCCTTTTCAGCTTGGCCTCAGTGGCCAGCAGCTGGCTCTCCTTTTGGAAGAGCTGCAGCTGCATCTCGTCACATCTCTCCCCCAGCTCCCGGATCTGCTTGCGGTGAGCGTCCCTCTCCACCAGGTTCTTGGAGTACTGCATGTGGAACTGCTCCCGGGTCAGGAGAGCCTGCAGAGAGGGACAACACGTGCCATGGCACACAGCAGCACAGTCAGGGTTACGTATCTGCCCACTTTGGGCAGCAGAGCAGGGATGAGCAGCATTCCACGAGGAATGTTCCATCACCTGGTCTCTTTCTGCAGCCACTTCCTCCATCTGCTGCAGAACAGCTTCAATCCGTTTCTTATACATCTGGGAGTCCTTCCTCAGGGACGTGCACTGCAGCTCAAGCATCTCTTTTTCCTCTGCATACTGCTGAGACAAGGTCAAAAAGCACCATGCTGTGGGCAGAGCCTGAGCCAGACTGGCACCACTCCTGCTCTGCGCCACCCCCACGGCCTGAGCCCTCACGCTAAAATACAGACACGACAGCAGGATGGCTCCTGAGCAGCTGCCCTGCTCCACAGGCAGGAGGTGCTTCAGCTGCCTGTCTCCCAGCAGGACCCCGAGGAGGAGTTTGCCCTGCAGCACCTACTTTGTCCTGGAGCGCCCTGGCTCGGCGCAGCTCCTTGCGCAGGCTGTAAATGGTGTTCACCAGCTCCTGCCGTTCCTCCAGCACCTGCCTGCAGTCCCACTCCAGAGTCTCCTTGGAGAGGCTCTTCTCCAAATTCTGTTCCCTGGCAACCTGCTGGACAAAGGAAGAAGTGAGATACAGCCACCACCTAACTCTGTATCAACTCCCCCACCACCACAGTGCTCTATTTGAGTGGGGAGAACAAGGTCACAGCTGACCCACAGAATCTTCACTGCAGCCCCATCACTTCCCTGGCTGCTACAAATAACCACTTCTCACAAATCCATATTCAACCACCCCGCCAACCTGCAGAGTGTTCTCCAGCTCCTGGTTCTTGGCCAAGAGCAGCTCCTTCTCCTGCTGGATCTCCCACACCACTTCGTGGCTGGGGCGCTGCTCGATGGCGTGTTTGAGCTTCATGGTGTGCTTCCTCTCCAGCTTGCAGTCATCCTCAGCCTTCATGAGGCTGTGCTTCAAGTGGTCAATCTGTGAGGAGGTTCAGAGCTCATCAGGAACACGGGGAAAACTCTGGCCTGCAAAAGCAGCTCTTGCTCTGTTTCTCAGACAAACACAGGGCAAATTTCTCCCCGCGCTGTTTTCCTCAGGAGGTTTGGTGCTCTGGGGACCAGAGTCCTGCCTGTGTGCTAACAGATCCATGTTGTTCCTGTGCTGCCCTTGTGAGAGCAGAGGAAAAGGCTGCTAATTCTTCACAGCACAACTTGTAAAACACGGGCTTACAGGGCTGAGCCAGGGCCAAGTCATGCCCTTTGCTAGAGAAGATGGTCAGTGCTTCATGCTGGGCAAAGACCAGTCAGGTGCTCAGCTCAGCCTTCCGGGGGTCAGGTAAGAAGGGGGAAGCTGGAGAAGTGACTGACCTCTAGGATCAGGTCCCTGTTCTTCATGAGGGCCGCGCTCTTCTCCTCGCTCTGCTTGGCGAAGCTCAAGGCCAGGTTGTAGTTCTCGTCCTTGCACTTCCTCAGCTCCCTGCTCAGGCTGTCCCTCTCCTCCTTCATCCTCTGGGCCCGCTCCTGGTGCTTTCGGAGCAGGCTGTCCCTCACCCACATCTCCCTGATGGTGTCCTCCTTGCTGTGCAGCCACACCGTGAGCTCCTGGGCCCTGCGCCGCTCCTCCTGCACCGCGCTCTGCAGCTTCATGATCTCGTTCATCAGCAACTGGCTCAGGCCTGACTCACCAGCGGTGTCTGTGTGGGGGGCAGGAGTCAGCCCCTGCTGTCCTGGCTGCTCCCAGGCACACACACAGCTCAGCTTCCCCCCACTTCCCACTGCAGCTCGGGATCAGCCCATGCCAACCCTGAACTTTTGTGATCAGGTTATCCCCGCTGCTTCCCCCTGCTCTGCGCCCTCCTGCAGCACAGTGCCACTGGCAGAACAGGCAGAAAGAACTGATCCTTCTGCTTCCTTGCCCACCCTCACCCCAGTCCAGCCTCTGACACCAGGGCTGTTCTTCCCAGAACCCTCCCAAAGCACAAAGAGAGCAAGGCAGGGAGTGCTCCCGACTCTGCACAGCAACACCAAAGGAAGAGCTGTTTTTAAGAACACAAACATTACCTATAATCATAGAGAAAACCCTGCTGGGCTCCTTGCCAGTTATTTTCTTATACAGCTGTGGATAATAAAGCTCAAGACTCTCCATAAAGGCCTCAAAGCCCTTGTGTCCTGTTCGCTGAAGAATGTCCAGGAGAACTCCTGAAAGAATGGCAACAGGAGGTTCTATTCAGTTACTCATCTCTTCACCTACTTCGAACATAACAAAAAATGGCTCCACTTTCTCCACATACTGAAGTCCCTGGGATTAAATCACAGAATCACAGAATCAGGTTGAAAAAGAGCTCTGAGATTATTAAGTCCAATTTGTGACCAAACACCACCTTGTCAACGAGACCAGAGCACTGAAAGCCACCTTTAACACCTCTGGGGACGGTGACACTACCACCTCCCTGGGCAGCTCCTTCCAGTGTCTAAATCCCCAGAAAATCCCGAACCAACTGCCCAGCGACTAAACAGAAGCATTTTAACTGTTCCAATCTGCTGTCAGCAGAGCACAGGGGCATCCAGGGAGCCAAAGGCTGCCCTCAGCCACCCACCTGCCTTCCGTTTGCGCATGACCAGGCTGGGGTCGTTGAGGACCTGCTCCTCATCGTCAGGGCTGAGCACTCTGCACTGCCGGAGGTACGGGGTTATCCGGGAAGGGTCGATGACAGAGATCAGCTTCACTCGGAAGTTCTCCAGGTTATTCCAGCAGGTCTCATCGTTATCGTCCTCCAACATGGCAGCGGTGAGAAGTGTCCGTGAGCAGCGCTGTCCTGTCTGGGCGTTGTCTTCCAGACAACAAGCAAGCAGGGTCAGCCTCCTGGAGTGTGGCGGAAAAGCCAAGGATGAGAATGGAAAAGCGTCCTTTAGACACAGGAGCACATCTGCCACGTGCTGGAAAATCACCTGCAGAACAGTCACACCTCACACAAAGTGAGGCCCCAGAGTGGAGGCGGCAGCAGCTGAGGGTGGTGCCAGTGCTGCTGCCACAGCTGGGGAGAAATTCTGAGAAAACAGAAGTCACCAAGGCTCGAGGGACCTCCTTCCCAGCAGCTGAACAGCTCCCAGAGCTCACTGCAACAGGAAAGGAAAGCTATTCAGGAACAGACTTAGTGGGGATAGGCAAGTCATGGAGAGCCCTGTGAGCAAAGGAAAATCCAACCAACTCTAGATTCCCAGCAGCTACGCCAAGAAAGTGCTGCCAAATCTAACAAACATTACCCTGCGTTCTCCAGGACATCCAACCTCACGCATCCCACCTCTGCAGCTTCAGCAATTTATGGTCACAGACACCAGCAGATTACAAGACATGCATTTCCCTGTTGCTAAACCCATTATTGCCTCAGAGCCGTAAAATGTCTTTTTTCCCTGTTAACATAAGCCATTCTGTATTACACGGACCAACCTGAGCCTGTGCAGTCACAAAAACCTCCTTGTTTCCCCTCCTGGGTCCTGGCTCTGAGAAAACTTGTCTTGGGTGCAGCCTCCCTTTATATTCTGGCCAGAGCAAAGATCATTCCAGGAGCAAAACTAGTTTGAGAAAAGGGGAAACTACTCAGCTGTACTGTAAGACGGGAAATGGAAGGGAAAAAAAAGAGATAAATAAAAAAAGGGGAAGCCAGGACGGGTGTTGGGGAGGAGAAAAATGAGCCAGCAGCAAAACACGCACAGTGATTTCGGACTCATTCTGGCTTGGTTTTCCATTTGCCCCACTGAACTACCTGCTGGGGTCCAGAAAGTTTCCTGGTGTACTGGTCAGAAAGACTAAAAAAAAACCAGACTAAAAAGAATGAAAGTCACAGGCATAGGTCTGTGCAGCTGATTTCAGGGGATTAAAACCAGCCACAAAATTAGAAGAAAGAGGCTCTTCAAAGGCCTTCCTTCCAGCTGTCAACATCTCTGTCCAGGAAAGCAGGTGGCAGCAAGGACTCGGTTTAGAGTTGTTGTGCTGAAAAGGATGATTTCCATAATGATGCCTCTAATTTTGGATGTCCTTAAGCTTCAAGCATAATTATGACAACTCAGTACTTGGAGGGGAAAGGGAGTCAAGCCTTGGCAAAGCGAGGAACGTAACCCACGATTCCCAAATTACAGGCTGTGGCTGTAACAGCAATTAAAGGAGCAGCACAGAAAGCAGCGCAGCGATGATGCTGAGCATCAACACAAGACCTGTGCCTGCCTCCCCCTCTTCCCACAGTCCTGGAGATGTAGCTGAGACAAGGACTCTGTTGAAGAGTCTGTTAAAAAAGCCTGGAGAACACACAGGCTCCGATGCCATGGCAGCATGACACATGTTCCCATTAGCTTCCCACTCCACTCTTTGTTCTGCTTTCTGAGTTTGTGGGGAGTTTTTCCATGTTATCATTAGGAGCGGGGCAGAGCTGCTCAGAGATTCTTTCAGTCTGTGACTCTTGGTAGGCATTAAATAAGCTTTGCATTAAAAGAAGGCACAGTACCTGTGTCAGCTGTGCCCTGGCTGCTAATTGACCAATCTAAACCTGGGAGGTTTTGTTCTATAGTGCCGATCAGTTTAATCCCGAAAAAGGACAAAGGAGCTGCTTCTAGAAGAGTTTCTCCACAAACGGTTTAAAAGGGCACCTCCTGAGTGGCATTTACAGAGGACAACAGTCATTCAGAGCACAGATCACCATAACAGCCTGTGAACAGCCCCCAGAACTGCTTCTGACCCAGCTGAATTTCTTGGAAAAACATTATCTACACTGGCTTATGGAAAACAGAGCACATTCCGCAATCATTCCAATTGCTCCAGAATGTCCTGACACCAAATTACAGCAGCGTTGGCACCCACTGTCTCCCTGACCCCAGCTCTGCCCGAAGGGCCCTTGTAGAAGGGTTGGAACTCACAGAACTCATCACCACGCTCAGGGCAAGCTCAGTCAGTGCAGAGCAACGAAGCTTTCTGCAGCATTTTCCATCTAGATTTTATCAGCTTTGCCTCAGCTAACCTTGCACCTCTCTGGGAGACAGAAATTGCTGGTTTATAAATGAAGAAACAAGTTGTTGTTTAGTGATTTGTTGACGTCTCTACAGGGCAGGCTGTGGAAGAATCAAGAAAGAATCCAAGCTGAATTCAATCCTTTTTAGCCACATGAATATTCATTTTCCACATTCTCCCTGGTTTTCATGCAGCTTGCAAACTTCATTTCTCTCATTAGCAATCACACTCATACACACGTTATTAAAAACACTATTTACCAGGGGAAAAAACCACACAGAATGCAGTAGTAATTTTTAAGTGAGAAAAATAGAACATCTGTATTTCAACAAATACTTAAGACTCATTTTGATACAAAATTAATCTGCTGCTTATTCAGCAGCATTCAGCCAGTTAGCAAGCAAAGCCACTGTCACAGCACTAAAAAACACCCAATTAACAACATATTCTGAACATGGGTAAACATTCACATAAATAGGGGCTGAACAAAAAGGAAATAAATAACCACCACTGCTGGTTCCCCCACATCTCCAGCACCTTCTCTCCCAGCATCTATGGCAGGTGTGAGTTTGAAAGAGCAGAATTGGTCCATGCCTGAAAGATTTCCCTCCAGCCATTTTCTTTCCTTTTTCGCACCTTTCCTACAGATGCAGATTTTGTTGGGTGATGGGAAAACCAGTCCAGCCATTTTCCTCTTCCCCAGGTCCATCCAGTTGGTGTGTTGGAAGTGGTAAAAGTGAACAGTGCAAAGAGAACCTCCTACTGCCGTGCAGGAAGGCAGAGCTCATTCCAGTGACCTCTGTAACAAAGCACAGATAGCTCCTATCAGTCACAGCATTTTTAGAGGGAAGTTGCCCTTCTGGAGTTTCTAAAATGAATTTTAAAGAAAAAAAACTCGAGCAGTGTCATCTGACAACCATGAGAATCAAACACTGCTCATGTTCATTCCATCTTTTGCACCAAAACAGGTACATCACACACTTGTACCCTACAGATGCTGCTGGCCTGTTATAAGTGTAGAGAAATTAAGCCATTAAGGGGAAATAAACCCCTCAAAACCCCACAATGTTGTCCAAAGGTGAAGTGTTAAACTCCAGTGAAGCACCCACTGGCAGCCAAGCCTGTGGAGTGCTACCAACTAGGTACACCACACTAGTAGGCAGGACATGGACTAACATGCTGCCAAATGTTTGAACATCATGACTGTTGTATATGTAATTTTTATCATACAGACATGAACTTTCACTCCCCCAAAAAGATTATCAGCCTCAGGCTGTGATTAGTGGTGACTGCAGAACTCTGGGTCCTCGGGGAACAAGAGCGGAGATAATTTCAGCCCTTTCCTGGGGTCGTGATTCATTGAGCTGAACCACACACAAATGTGGTTCAGGTTCTCAGGCACGAAATGCAAGTCTCTGAGTAGTTACCAACACATCTCCTTCTCACATCCTCCTCCTCCTCTTCCTGCAGCGGGCACTTCTCCTGACTGGAGCAGCATTGGCATCGGCCACAGCAGTGCAGGAGTCCAAGGCAGTGCCCTCTTCAGCCCCCAGGCCCTGCAACATAAGCAGATGATCAGCACTGTGAGAATGAGCATAACTGCAAATAACCCCTTCAGCAATCTTTTTATTTCATGGAGCTCAGCAAGATTTTCAAAATAATCTTCCACTTACCTTCAAAAATAAGCATGGGACAACATTCTGTTACCGGCGTCAGACGAAGCACAAAATACGCCTGAGTTTTGAGAGCAAAACCTTCAGGCAACGCTGACATTTCCTCCTGTTCCTGCTCCCAAAGCAGAGCAATTCCTGCTGTTGTTTCTGTCTGGGCACAACCTTTCGTTAGAGGTTGGGTGCCTGCCACGAGTGATGCTTTGGAGCCAGACAGTGCCCCAGACAGCACAGGTCACACCAGCTTCTGATTGCTCGTAAAACACAACCCCTACCACAAACTTTGCCCTGAAAATCACCAGGAGAACCTGGCTGTAGTTTGAATCACAGGAGTGGGAGTGAGCCTCGCAGATGACACCTCGCAATGAAAACCTGCTGGTGACTTTTGGAGCAACTGCTCACAGTTCAAACAACACTGAACTTGGCCCAGATCAAAAGTCAGAACCAGAACAGAAAGAAAACTGCAGGGGAAGCTCTGATTTTTAGGCAGCTTTGCCACCCTTTTATAGAAACAGCCATTTCCCTTGTTTATTCATCTTCATCAGTGTTTTGTTTGTTTACTTTGGAGCCACAATGAATTGAAATGCGAGTTCGAGCTGCACAACTTCCTGGTGTGTTTTAAAAGACAGATTGCTGGGCAGTAATGGATTTAACTTAAAAATTAGAGACTGATTTGGGGTGGACCTTCTGGCTTCCATCAATCCATGCAGTTTAATGATCTCTAGCCACCAACTTGGGATGAAGATGCAAATAGAACATACACCATTCTCCTGATATTACTGGGGCTTTGAGGACACAAACAATGAAAAACAAGGGCCTGATTTCAAAAATACAGGAGTCAGTGCAGCAGGTTCTAAGCTGTAAAAGGAAGGGAGCTTTGATATCCACTTCTGGGAATTGTCAAGTTTAATGTGCCACATAAAGCACAGACTTTTAGCCTTGGACTAAGGGCTCCCAGTTGAGCTGCAGAGCTTTTCCTTTTATCAGCTGTGAAACCATGTTTATTCAAAAGGACCAAATTTCTGCTACACTTAAAAACAGTGGGGGATTCTCCCTGAGTTCCAGTGCAATATTTAGCTGGGAGTAACTTTCTGCTTTTAGCCCCCTGGCGTTTGTTTTACCTGATTTAGTAAATCAGTGTCTTTGTCTCCAGGCTCATCCCCAACTCTCCAATCCAACTGCACTCCTGTTAATTCATTCCCACAACTCTCTTCCTCAGACACTTCCTTCTCACTCTGCCACTCCTCTTCATCGCTCTCCTCATGTTGCTTCCTGCTGGCTGACAGAGTTGTTGTCACTTTTGGAGGAGGCAGAGTTGCCAGGACAGCTGGGAGCGTGAATGCTGCCAGGAATCTGGCTTTCAGCAGGAGGTAAGCAGGGTTATCACCCAGTTTCTGCTGCACCAGTTCTCCAATAGCATGGAAAACATCCCGAGTGCCTCCATCCTCAGTGGCATCAGGGGGCAGGAGACTCGATGCCTGCTCCTCCAGAGCTGCTTTCTGCAGGAGGAGCTTCGAGAGGGTTTTTATGTTGCACAGAAAAGGTGGCAAATAAGGCAGCCTGGTTTGCAGTGACGGGACCTGGACACCTTTTTTCCCACTCAGCCACTCCCTCACCAGCCCCTCGTCTTCCAGGGAAATCAGGCTGAAGTCAAGGAGATTCCTCTCTGCACTGGAAGTGCTTGGCTGGGAGGGAACGTCCTTGGGCTGTGCTGTCGGTGGTTTGGAGGCAATGGGTCTGTTCTTCAGGGCTTGGGCAGCGAAGCAAGCCGAGCTCCCTGGGACACTGCCACGAGGAACTGCATCTCCTGGCTGGAGCACAATCCCTTGTGTGATGATCTCTGTGCTTGCTGTAGCAGAGTCAGGGCTCTTTCCCAAGCTGGCGAGGCTGGACATACCTTGGGGCTCAGCCCCCTGAGTGTTTGCAGGGGGCTGTGTCTGGGGCAGCACCACAGCCCCCAGGGCTGGGCTGTCGGGAGCAGCTGGAGCTGCAGGGGAGTCAGAAGCCTTGGAGAAGCCATTGGAACAGGCAGGTGTTACAGAAGAAACGCTGGATGAGGTGCATCCAGGACTCACTGAGGTCCCAGGTAAGAGAATGGTGGAATGGTCAGCTGCCTTTCCCAAAGGAACTCCTGCTCCCTGGGAACTTGGCCCTTTTGTCTCTGCACTGCTGGGGTGAGGTGGATTTGCTCCAGCTGCCACAGGAGTCACTCCCAGCCCAGAGACACCGCCACTGGAAGTCACAGCTGCCTGACACTGACCTCTCCCAGGAGCAGCTGGTGTTCCTTGGGGAACACCCACCACAGTCTGCACAGCGGTGGGGAGCAGAGCCTGTGGGGTTACCACCCACGTGAAGGGCAGGATGCTGTTGGGAATCACAGCAGATCCAGCCTGGGGAGTGACAAGAGCAGGCAGGAGGCTGACTGGCCTGTGTTGTGGCCCGTTACTGTTCAGCTCACAGGGGACTGGTGTGGAAAGGGACAGTTTGCTGGTGCCAGACTCCAGGCCAACAGGCACCACTGTGATCTGGCCTGGCACAAAAGCCTGGTTTTGCAGCACGACTGAGGCTGAGCTACCGGCTACGACCTGACCATTGCACCCTCCCTGACCTGGGGCCTTCTCTGCTGCAGCTGGATTCACGCCTGGAAAACCCCCTCCTTCAGGGCTGCTTTCCAAAGCTTGCTCTGCTAGTTCCTTATTGCACCGCAGATCTGTCCCTTGTGAGCAACCAGGGCTTTCCCCCGTTTCTGGCACTGCTGAGGAATGGTTTTCAGGCACAACAGCAGAAGCGGAACCTGCAGCAGAAGCACTTGCTGGCACTGGAGCTGGTGCACCCTGCACTTGGCTATTTGCACAACCAGCTGCTGCAGGTTTGCTCCCTGCTTGTGCAGAAGGAATGATTTGCTGTGGCGGGTGCTGGATTATCAAAGGCCCCGAAACCAGCACCTGGGGGGCCACCAACACTGTCCTCTGCATGGCCTTCTTAGCCTGGGCCTCCCTTAACCTCTTCTCTCTCAGTAATTCTGAGACAGTTTTAGGCTTCTGCCTTTGCCCCTGGGCTGGAGGAGCTGGGGCACTGCTCTCAAAGGCAGCAGCACAAGTTTCTCTTGCTTTTAAGGCAACAGGTCTCCTGACAGCACTCCTTGGTATGCCCCGTTGGGAGTTCCTCTGAGCACAAGGCTGGGATGAACTGCCTACAGAGGAGAGGAAATAAAATTAAAATGAATGAACGGTATTTTCAAAAGCCATTCCTCAGCTATTAAACATCAAGTACTCTGCACAGGAAGTGGCAAAATTCCTGTTTGTGAGAATTCCTACAGCATTTTAGTCCTGATTTAATCAAGGCATGTTGTGACATCCTTCAGGTAACTGTGGTAACAAGCTGACATCACTGAGCAGGGAATTGTACCAGTCCAGTGCCACTGGCCCCCCAGCCCTCCAGGGTTTTTTCCAGTCCTTACCAAAGAGGAACATGTTTAGCCAATGACAGAGATCCAAGAGTTAGCAAAAATGAGCATGACAGTGCAGTTTTGTTCCAAAAGTTCTCCTTTCAGTTAAACTGGTTGTTAATGTAACAGTGATTAAGTGAAAGTTCTTGCAAGTCATAAAAATAAATGTTCTGGTTAGGTACCTGAAGGAGCCTCCATGTTTTGGGAAGCCTGCCAAAAAAAAAATACATTAAGTTGTACTTCTCAGATACCTCAAGATCAAAAATCAAACCCACACCTGCCAACATTATTATGCCTCTGAACCAAAACAAACTGGCAACACGTGCACAAACAGCACTACTGGCCCAGCAATTAAAAAATGTTTATTTTAGTCAAGAATTCAGTGGGAAAAGCTTAGACACAAACCCTGCCCAATACCTGCTGAGGCCTTCTTGCATCAGCCTTGAGCAGCTCTAACTCCCTCAGCTTCCTCTCACGAATAATCTTCATGCAGCCCTTGGTGTCAATCTGAAAGAGCTGCCAAGGGGAGAACTTCATTAACATTTGATTGAGAACAAAAATGTTCTGTGGGGTCAGTGACAAGACAAGATGGATGGCACATGCTCCACACGCAGGATTTTGGGGGCATTTTTACACTTACAGAAAAAAGCCCTGGCAGGATTAGATTTTGGATGCAGGATTTAAGAAATATCATATGCGAGGCAGAAGGCCAGATTAATCCAGTAATTAGATTACTTAAGAAACAAAGATAAATCACGTACTTAAGCCTCAAATACAGAAAAATAAGGATTACCACTGTTTGAAAGCAGGTAATGCTACTGAGACAGTATGACCTACCTGAACGAACAGTGTGAACAGGGGAGTGCTTGTGAGGCTGATTGACTTCACCTTCTCTTGAATAGCATCGGCTAAGAAAAAACCCAACATCAAAATCAGCTGGGAATTCACTCACAAGACGTCAGACAGTAGAGACAGAAAGCAGAAGGTTGGATGGGTCAGAAGTACCTTTTGTCTGATGAAAAGCCATCTTCCCAGTCTGCAAGGTGCAGGGCAGCAGCACGTTGCCCACCCAAGGGGTCACTGCCATGAGCAGCTTCCTGTCCAGGCTGAGCCTCTTCCAACGCTCCCTCTCCTGGCGATAAGTTTTGAGTGTCACGTTCTGCAGCCCCTGGAGATTCTGGCCAACAGCTGCACTCACTCCAGCTGTTCTTGCTAAAAGGCCAACGGGAGGTTTTAGCATCTTGAATTGCTGTGCGTGAAAAAAAATACACAATTTAGAGTCCCAATAGTTTGTCCCAGGACAAACTATTCACGAGGCAGTTAAGACAAAAAACTAAGAGCTTTTTCTCCTGGGACTACAGTGCAAGAAGACATATATAAAAATCCCCAATAAGTACAGCCTGGCAGTGCTTATGTCACAAGAGAAGACAAGACAGAAGAGGCACTTACAAATTTCCTCTGAAAGAATGTGTTATTCCTTAATATTCTTCTCACATCCTCCAGGGTAACCCGCAACACTTGTTTTCCACACTGGGAAGCCTTAACATGAAAGCACACAGGGAACGATAAAAGGGAGAGTAACTCACAGAGAATTACTGAATTACTGAATATGCACAGCAGGTACAAGAGTTTTCAACATTCCCACTGTTGAAAGTATCATTTCAAATGAGATCAGCCCTGAAGAGCAGACCTTTACCTTCTTTTTTAGTCCCTGTGCATCTTCACAACACCAAAAGGTTGTTTCATAAAATAGTTGTGTTAAGTAGCTACCAAACTCTCCCCTAAACTTCTACTAGTAAAATAATGCTGTATCTGTAACCCAACAGACTTGTGTGCCCACAGTTCAGGGCACACATTAAATTCTGAGCACAAAAGAACAATTTCGCTTGTGTGAACTTAAATAGTGATTTAGACATTACATATTTTGCTAAGGAATATCTTGCTGCAAAAAATGCTTAGGAGCATTTTTAGTGCTTCAGCATCTGATCTGGGGTGAAAACCCAGCTCAGAGTCAGATATGGATGTGTAAGTAACTTCACTCTTCCAAAGCCATCACAGCTCACTGGACAATTCTGCTTTCTGGAGATCTAAACAGAATTCTGTTCATGTGGCAGTACAAACAGGAAGAACAGCTATTTTCAAGGTAATGCAGGGGGAAGCAGCGCTGGAAATTTCCGCTTAATCCCACGGCTGAGTTTCCAACAGCTCCCTCTGATGGCACAGTGAGAAGGCAGCCGGCAGAGGTGACAGACAGATTTTGTCACCTGCTCATCACATCCTCTCCTTACTGCTGCTGCTGCACCTCCCAGTCCTGTCTAAGCTCCTATCCAGGCAAAGCAAAGCCTGGAATCCCAGCTCACCTTGGCCACCACTTCTGCTGGATTCCTCACCACGACATCCGTGGAGTGGGGCCGTGCGATGCCCCTCAGCAGAGTGTTCAGCTCCGGTGATTTGTCAGCAGCTCCGTCCGTGTCTTCATCACACACTGCCCTTGGAATGTCGCTGCCACTGGTCCCTGCATCAGCACTCCCAGGAAAGGAAAGGGCTGAGGTTTGGGATCTTCCTTTGTTTGCCTCCTGCGTGTCTGGCTGTGTTGGTATCCACAAATCAATGCTGGGCAGTGCACACTCCTCCTTGCTGGTCCTGCTTGGCATGTCCTCCTCCTCCTCCTCCTCCTCTGAGCTGTCTGCCAAGTCCAGCTCTATGTCCTCACTGCTGCTCTCTGAAGAGGTGGAACTCTCCTCAACGTGCTGCCGTTTTGCTGCCCTGGATCTTCTCTTCTCGGCCAAAAAAAGCACAGGCAAGTTTCAGCCAGTGTTCACCCCTGGCTTGAAACTCTCTCAAATCAGAAAGTTAAAAGTTTCATAGGGCAGGATCCGACCAGCGGCTTCCACATGGACAGTTCCGCTTTGCTTCTGCTAAGATTGACTACACCCAGTAGGTGGATTTTGGTTTAGATTCTTGCATGCAAAGAAAAAACCCACAAATACAAGTTTCTGTGAAGAACTGGTGCATGTAGAAGCACAAATTAAGTACGGGGCCCCATTCTGACACATCTGAGTGGCCATGGACCCCTCCCTAGGGCAGTGCTTTGTCAACGGAAACAAGACCATCTTCAACATGGTGTTAAGCAGCCAGAATTTCTGTAATGCTTGTTACCAAAACTGGCAGCTCATGAGGTACGTACATGAAAACCTAGGTATGTCCCATCCTTACAGCCATTTCAAGGCAGTAAAGAGTTCTGGATGATATACAAATATACAGCAAATTAACTTGAGATCTTCAGAACAAAGGCTGCTTTAACCCATCAAAAAATTAAACCATGAACACCTATGACAAAAATCTCGATCGTACAAAAATCTGTCAGTTTTTGTACTGATTTCACAGGGTTATACTTCTAGTTTAGAGAACATGAATTGAAGAGATGGGAGCGTGCCATGGCAGGATTTCCACAGTACCTTGGACCCAATCATGAGTTTCCACTTGCTCAGGCACTGGGAGCCAGTCCGATGTGGCAACTCGGAAGCTATTTTACTCCAGTGACCTAAAAAGGATGCAAAGGATGTAAAACATGACTATTGGTGCCACACACTGAGCACAAAGGCCTTTCAGTGCAGAATATTATACATATCCTATTCATTTCCTTGCATAAGAGTTACTGCATGAATGGATCTCAAATCCTTAGTACCCACAACACGCAGTCCAAGGAAGGCTGTAATCAGCAGTACAAAGCAGAGCCTGTATCTTTAATGATACTTAGTTCTACAAACTTGTTTAGATTAAGGCACAGAAACACCTACCCAGGCCATGCTTTTCAACCAGTTCAATCAGCTGCTCCTCTTCCTCTAAGCTCCACTTGCCTTTCTTTACGTCCCAGTGTAATGCTTTTAAGTATCTTCAAAATGAAAAATTACAGTAAAGAACATTCAATCTTGCTTGTACAGCTCAAATCACCACAGCTGAATAAAACCAGAGCCTTTTTTTTATCAAGGGGTCCCATCCCTACTCCCTTAGGACTATTTAGGCCATAACCACTCCATAAAACAGTCCTCAAGGGGACACCAGTTTAAGCAAATCAAACACTTGTAAAATAAGTTGCATAAGGAGTAAGAAACCTGCAGCACTGTTGGGACATTTACACTCACCTGTCTCTGCACTGAGCGTCGCTCCTGCCCGGCACCTCTGTCCTGATTTTATACCAGTCCTTCTCTCCATACTTCTTCACTGCAGCCAACAGCATCTGTGTTCACCGGACAGAGCAAGAGTTGAAATTCTCACCAGTAACATCCTAACAGGCCTGAGACAGAAGCAGTTGTACTGGTGTTGTAAATCTCTCTACTGTTTAGGAGTTTCTGAGCCCTCCGTAAACTGCCCACCTTGGTCCCTTTTACACTCCTCTGTGCCACTGCTAAAGCTCAGCTCTACACAGCCATGCAACACCTCAACACCCTAAACATTCCCACCCTGCAATTCCAGGCACCAGAGAACAGAGCTTACAGCATCTTCCTCTGGTGTCCAGGGTCCTTTCTTCAGGCTGGGGTCCACGCTCTTTGTCCAGCGGTAGATCAGCTGAGCAGAATCTCTTCCTTCCATGTAATAAGCAACTGGAAACGCAAAGGTCTGTTTTGAAATCTCTTGTAAACTATGTTTTTCCTTTCCTCACATTCTAATGGTGAGATTTCCAAGCAGCGACTGCTGTAAGCAGCGTTTAAATCTGTTAACAGTGGTACAAAAGAACAGAAAGAGCACGGCCCACACAAAATGTCACTGTTTATAATGGCATTATCCACGTTACACACATGATGACCCAACAATCCATCCTGCAGCTACACAAAGCTAGGAAAGGTTTCAGCTCTCGTATGTCTGACAGGCTGAAAACACCAGCTGTCAGACTCAGGTGAATGGAACACTTTGTCACTTGTAGGTCACTTACTCTTCTTGTATGGGATATGGCTCCCCACTCTCATCTCTTGAACCAGCTCTAAAAGCATCTGATCTTCAGCCTTGGTCCATTCCTTCCTTTTCAAATCTTTGTTATAGATTTGATACTTCTGCAAGCACTGGAAAGGTGTCCTGTTTGTCTTAACACAAGGAAAACAGATAAACAGACAACTGGTTATTTATGAGGAGAAAGAGGGCAAGGCTGAAGTACCAAATGTTTTTGGCACTGTTCTTGGACATTGCTCAGAAAAGCATTAATTAACAGTGGGTTAACATCAACATTGTTTTCTGAAACCTGACAGGAGACACAGTTAAGTGAGATTTAAGTGATTTGTCACCTCAGACCTTACCCCCAGCTCCTGGGCTATGGTCTGCCAGTCCAGGTAGTTGTGTTTAGCAGCGACCCGCTTCAGCCTCTCTATTTCCTCCTCAGTCCACTCCTTTTTGTTGATGCTTGGATGCTCCCAGTTTTCCCAAAACTTCTTCAGTTCTTCTGAACTACGTTGTCCATCAAACTAAAAGAAACAACAAAAATCTGTTTTATCTTAACAGCTGGGACTGAAACCCCTGGACAGACGGGAACACCAACATGTCACATTCCAGATATCCTATTGCCAGGTTTTCCAGACTTAAACCATCAAATTGAACAATCTGAGATCACTTAACAGTCAACCTGGAGAAATGCATGATGGAAACAGTGGATGCAAACCAGGTCACGAGATTCTCAAGAGAAGGGACACAGACGTCAGAACCCATAAAACAGATGATCCCCCAACTTACATGGATGTTTGAGATTTTCTCCCAGTCGTGCTCATCGAATCTGTTTCCTAACAAGTCACTTTCTGGGAGTTGGCTACAGCAGAAAATATAAAGAACAAGAAAAGAACCATGTTAAATGGTTATTTAAACACTTTATCTTCTTGATCCTTCTTCATCTTTTTCCTCCCACCAGTTCCTGACTTCCCCAAGAACTGAACACTTGGTTTAGCAGGAGAAGCAATTAATGTAATATCCAAATATGTTTCTCTAGATGCGTTCATGAGCAAAAGCTCAAAGGCACTAAACATTTCAGAGCTCTCTGTTGCTCCTTTGTTGCTGAACCAGGAGCTATCCAAAGCAGCACCTCTATGATGGGTACAGATACTACATTTTGTGTATCAAGGCCCAAACTACAATTTGTAGTAAAGAACTTTGGAGATAAAAGAGCTGCTCAACAGCACTTCATTTTTCACAAGCCAAAACAAGTAAACATTTCTCCAAACATCACATCTAGAAGGAGAAGAACTACAAAAGTTAAACTCCAAGAGGAGATATCTATTTTTCACCAAGAACATAAGACTTACTTAATTGCTTCTATTTCTCGCTCCACTTCTTTGATTTGCTTTTCCAAGGTCTGTTTCTCTGTTTCAGTTTTGACCTTCTCCAGTTTCTGATTCCAATAACTCATCCTGTTCAAAGATATTTTAATCATCAGATAGATGGGAATGAGGTCAATGGCATCAGAAGACATTCAGCACAGACAGTTTCCCCATCAGCACCACTCCTTCCTTCAGTTTATTTCCAGACAAAACTGTTCTCCCAGGTTTTCCCACATGGCACACTCATTGTCCTATTTTTGCCCTTTCAATGCAGTCATTGACCCAGAACACGTCTCAGATTAACCATTTTAGTATTTACAGGGGGAATCAATGGTTGTTACAACAGCAATAGAGACTGTACCAGCTCCAGCACAGAAATCTCCCTCTGGACACACTGTTATGACTTGTTACATGTCACAATTCCAGCTTCAAGCCCTGCAGACTGTTTTAAATTTTATCACTGTGTCAATGGGAAGAATGGCTATAAAATCACACAAACACAAACAGTTAACACAGGAATTCGCTGAAGGAAGGTGGAATCTCCACATCTACCTTCTCCTTCCTTCACATGTAACAGGAGAAAAGAGGGCTTTTGTCAGCACTCACTTCAGGAGCTTTGGCTGCAGCAGGCGTTGCAAGCGGTCGCTCGCCACCGATTTCTGCAACAGCGTCTTCTCCCTGCTCTTCCCTAAACCAAACAGTGGAGCAGTCAGACATCGGTGCAGAACCACTGCCAAGAGAGACCCACTGCTTCCAACTCCCCTGGAAACAACCCCCAGGTCTGCAATGGGAGTTCCCTGCCTACACCACTGATGTCACGTCTGCCTTGGGCAGGTCACAGCCCCTCCTCAGCTTTGTCTCCAACAAGACCTCAGTCAAGGTGTTTGTGACCACCTAGAACTGGAGGTGCCCCTTGAACTTCTCTCTGCCTTTGCACCATGGGTTTGGAGTGCTCACAGGAGTTGGTGCATCAAAGCAACTGCAAATGAGACACTAATCACTCAATAAACTACATTTTTTGTGGAGTCAAGCGTGCAGCGTCAGAAACGCTGATGTTTAACTGCAAATGGTGCACACAGACTAACAATATGAATATATACATTTGTTGCAGCTCTTCTGGAACACTGAACAGCCCACAGAGTTACTTACACTTTGCTGAATGCAGTTGTTCAAAGGATTTTATGCCCTGAGCTGCCTTTTCCTTGGCATCTTCATTGGAAGGAGGGCCCTGGTTAGGATTAGAAGGGTTAGATACACTGGAAGAGTCAGACACACAGAAAAGTTATTCTTTCTCCTTAGAACTCCAGCATGAGCTGCTACATAAATGTAGTTACAATGCAAATCTGTCACTAAAGACACAGTTACAATTACTTACGATTCCTGTGGTTTTATCCTTAAAGTAAGGCTTCATAAAGTGACCCAAAAATACATTTGCTGGTAGATTTCTGCCATCTCCTGCCTTGGCTGTTTTTGTTGAACCATCCAGCTCACCCATGATTTCTTTCTGCAAGACAAGAGTTAATTGAACACTGTCAGTGTCTCCTTCCAACTCCTGATTTCAGAGAGCACTGGCTGAGCCACCACAATCACCCCAGGCAGGGCTGCAGTTTGCAGCACCAGACTGCATGTTGAAGGCAAGATTTAGAATTTCCTGACTTCGTACAGTGCAATGCAGATGATTAAAACATTAACAAAATACTAATATTCCACAACAAGCTAAAATATAACAATTTTTGGTTGTAGGAAAGCATGGAAACATCAAATAAAGCACTTGAAAAGCCACTCAGTGACACCTGCTCACCTGCTGCTCTCTGTTTTGTGCAATGAGCAGTTCCACTTCCTCAATCTTTTCCTGGATAACCTCCTGGTACACGTGGTTCATCTGCAGGCACGTTTCTGGATCCTGTGGCAGGCTCTCAATATCATCATCGCTGCTGTCTTCTTCTCTTTCCATTTCCTTGAGGCAAACAAGGCATTTAAGGGGAAAAGGGAAAGAAATACTTGCTTTAAAGGCAGGTATGTAACATAATTAATTTTCTAATTTAACACCTGTTTGATCCACAGCCTGTGGTGTTTCCAGGGACAAGGATCAGCAGCACCAGAGCAGTGAGGCCTCTGCCCCCTGTCACTTGTGGTCACAAGAAGAAACCCGTGTATTACACTGAATAACAAAGTTCTGGGCAGGAATACCCAAACTCTGGTATTAACCCTTCTTGAGCACAGAGCCAAGGCAGCTGCCTGGATTTCCTCATTTTCCTTTCAATAGACAGATGGAAAGACATGTTTAAAGAGAAAATATTTACCATTTCAGCATTAGAATCTTCATCATCATCATCATCTTCGTCTTCATCATCTGTTGGACAACACAAATACAGAACTGCTGACTGTAATGGGATAAAATGAAAGCCTCAAACCCAAAACTTTTCAATTAAAGCAGACAGAATAAAGCACCACAGAAAACCCAGACATGACAGTTAGTGGCTCTGGATACTGACAACACTGTCAAATAAAGTTGTATTTAGTTCCACTCCACATATGGGGCTTTTTTTTTTGTTCCAGAGTAGGAAAAAGGAGCAGCTCTGGATAACTAAGGTAGGATAACCACAGCAATAATCCAGCTACATCCAGCGAAGTGAACATTCCAAGCCAACAGGAACACAAGCTCTGAGAGCATCAACAGCCCCTCAGCAGCACCTGGGCTTGCACCCAGTGCTATCGACTCCTGACAGAAGTTATTCAGACTTGCACCACCAAAACAGAGGTGGGCGAAGCCACTACGGACAGAGACGCTCGAGCTGTTACCACCTCCCCTTTGCTTTGGAAAACGAACTTTAGGCGGCGCGGGCGGGCTGTGGGATGGAGCCCGTTCAGACGCTGTGGTTTCACTCCGGGAGGGATTTTTGGGCTGTTGGGTGTCGTGAGCCCGCCCGTCCCCGGTGACCAGACCCCTCCGTCAGGGATCTCTCAGCCGGCTCCGGGGGTTTCACCACGAGAACACGCCCCACGCCGGTACCGCAGCTCCTGGGCCGCCCCTCCGAGCCCCCCCCAGAGCCCGTACCGCTGCCGGAGCTGAGGCTGCAGTCGGACACGGCCAGCCCGACGCCGACCCCGCCGGGCTCCAGGCTGCGCTCCAGCTCCTCGATCTCGCGGCGGATCCTCTCCCGCTCGGCGTCCAGGTCGAGCCCCGAGGGGCTCCGAGGGCTCCGGGAGGGCCCGGCCGGGCCCGGCCCGCGGGACATGGCGGGGCCGCCGCTCCGCGCTGGGGCTGCGCCTGGCCCCGCCCCCCCGCTCCCGACCAATCGCCGCGGGCTCCCGGGTCAGCTGGGCTCACCACGTGACACGGCCCAGCCAATCGGGGCGGGGCTCGGCACACGTGGGGCGGTCCCGGGCCCTGCAGGGACCGAGATCCACCGGGGGTTTGGTGGGATCGGGATTGGGATCGGGAACAGATCCACAGCCCCTTCGCCTGCCGCGGCACGGGGAGCCTCGGATGAACGCGGAGGTGCTCGCAGAGGAGGAGCAGTGCTCCCAGCCCCGCGGGAACAGGGATGCGCTCCTGTCCCTTCGGGATTTCGCGATCCGTGGGCTGTGCGGTGCAGAGGGATGGTGAGACGCCAGTTCTGCGGCTTCGTGCATCGACATGAGGCCGAGTATCAAAAATTCGCTTTTTAGTAATGGTTACTAAATGAAAGCAAAGTCCTCCGTGGTGTCTGAGTCACTCACTGTCCGTCCTCTGACACCTCGGAAATTCTGTCGATGGATTTCAGGAGGTCTGCGACGAGCTGCAGGGATTCTGCTCCAGAGAGGAGCTGCCTGGAATGGGAGAGACACAGTGTTACATGGAGGGGACCAGAGAATTCGTGGGCAGTTTTGGGGGGTTTGCCCACCATGTGACCTACAGATTTTCAAGACTGGAACCTTCACTTCTTAAAGTAAAGCATAAGAGACTTAAGAGACTCCCACGTCCCAGTTATTTTTTTTATTTTACCCACACTTTATTTCCAGTTATTTTTATTTTACCCACACTTGGTGGAAAACACATTGCAGGGGAATAAGAACATGGAGTAGCTCATCCGGCACATATACCACAAAAACCTGAGATTCAGTGCTAAAAAGCACCACTGAGGTAGTTTATTGTTGAGTCCAGGATTTAGCCCAGAGCCTGGGATGGCCTCAGGAGAGGGCTCTCACCTGATGGATGCTCGGGAGCTGGTTGTGACCCTGAGCAGGTGCTGCAGGGCCAGCTCTGCGTTCTGCTTGGCTGCTGCCAGCCCTGCCTGTCCCAACTGCAGGGCCTCGTTCTCTGCCTTGCAATTCCTCAGCTGGACCTGGGGGGGAAACAGGCAAAAACTAGGAGAAATAGCCACAAAACTCCAGCGGATACCTTACAACTAATGAATGTGTTCATGCAGCAATTTATGTGATGTAATAATACCATACCTGGAGCAGAGCGTTCTCCTGCCTCAGTTTGGCAGCGCTGTTCTCAGCTTTCACAGCCCGTTTCTGAAACACAACAAGAGATTATTTACACCACAGGCGATACAGCAGCTACACAGGAATGAGTGATTCCAGCACGGAACTTGGAGGGATGTGGTTTGTGTTTCCCCATGCCCTGTTCCAAATGCTTCAGGAGGAGCGAACAGCTCCTTCCTCCCCTCCCCATTTCTCCTTTCTGGGATCTGCAGGTGCCACCCAGCCCTTCTGGACATAATTTATTCTTTATTTCTTGGACAAGAAGAAAAGGCAGTCAGTATAAATAAGCAAACAGGAAAACCAGGTCATAGTTCACGCAGGATGTCTTGTCAGAAGGCTGCAAAAAAGCAACTTCAGTTGATGAATGCAGAAATTGTATTAAAGCAAAGACCTGCCTTACTCTAGGGAAAGAAAGGGGTTCTGGTCTGGGATGCTGTCTCGTTCCAAGGGAAAAGTTTGAACCCATCAGAGCTGTTTGGGTGAGCAATCACTTCAGCTTCCCTCCCTCTCCTCGGAAAGGAGGAAAAGGGATGGAGTTACAGTTCCAGCTGCAAATACCAACACTTACAGTCATCAGCTGGAGATTTTGCTCCACGTGCTGCACCATTGCTTCTAGATCCTGCGCTTCTTTTTCTTCTTTGATTTTGTTTTCCTCAAGCTTTTTCTCAAGCTTCCTCATCCTTAAAAAAAACCACAAGAGATGATGTACCGTAAGTGCTTGTAACGTTAAATACTTTAGAAAGAAAATTCTAGGGATCGAGGAAGGATGAAGAAACTCATTCTTTTATAAGAAAAAATAATTCTTCCCACAGAGCTCCGAGTTCTAGGCTGTGGCTCAGGGGATTTCTCTGTTTCACATCCATCAGATTCAGACCTGAATGAACCTGTACCCCAGCTGGGTCACCAGATCGTTTAACCTCAGGAAATTCAAGTTTCTCAGGTTGCTCACCAGCAAAAATAAAAGCTATTTTTTTTTTGTTTCAAAGGAGAGAGATAAGTATCCATTATTTTGTTAATCTGAAGCTTTCTGAAATCAATCCTGTGGAGCCCTACCCTTGTTCTCACTCACCACCTTGCACTGCACGAAGCACAGACCACACAGACACATCAGATGTCAGCTGGCTACTTCCTTTCCAAGACTTTTCCAATCAGAAAACCAGGTTTGCTAACGCTTTTTTAATAAATAGCACAGCCTTCTACTACATTTTGACTCTGTAAGGACACTGTTTCCAGTGAGCCCCTCTGTTAAGCCAATTCCTTAGGTGGTTATTTCCTCCCCGCTGTGTCTTACTTGTCTGCTTGGGTTTCAGAGAGAACTTGAAGTTTACTGATCTTGCTTCTCAAAGTGGCATTCTCTTCTTTCAGCTAAAAAAATAAACATTCTCATTAGGATTGAGGGTGCAGTTTCACAACACTACAAACGCTCCGACACCAAAATATTCAGATTTAATACTGGGAATTCTTGCACTTTCTAATACATTCATGCTTAATTTTGCACTCAGTCTCCCTCTCTGGAAACCACTTGACTGACCCCGTGGGGCACAGGAAGGTGGCACTGAGCAACCCGTGCAAGATGTGACTAATGAAACGCTGCCAATTCTAAATTAACGTGACCTCCAGGGGCAGGAGCACGAGGAAGTCACCCGGGTCATACCCAGAGCAGAAGGGCAGGGAAGGCACTGGACCTGATTCATGCTGAAAAGCGCTTTTCCAGACCCGCCTCTCTCCCTCAGCTGCTCTTCAGGCTGTGCCTGTGACACCGAGTCCTGCAGCCATCTGACACCCAGCCCCGGGTGTCGGACACAGCGAAGGTGCCGGGGGGCGGGCAGCGCTCACCTGCTCGTAGCTGGGCTGCCGTGGCGGGGCACAGCCCGGGCCTGAGGGGGCTCCGGGGGCGGCCAAGCACAGGGAGCCGGCGGAGGGCGAGGCGGGTCCGGCGGCAGCGAGGTGGGCCCGCTCCACGGCCAGCGGCTGGTAGCTCTCGCTCCACTCCTCCTCGTCCTCGTCCTCCTCCTCTTCCTCATCCCTCACCTCTATGGGCATTGCGGGAAGCGGGAGCGAGATGGGCCCGGGCGACGCCGCCTGCGCAGGGGAGAGCGGGGCTGAGGCGGGCGCTGAGATGGGGCGGGACCCGGCCGCGCCACCGCCCAGGGCCTTACCTGGGGGGCTCCGCCCGCCCCGCCGCCGCGGGCCTTGGTGCGGACGAACTCTCGGAAGGAGAAGGGGTTGGGCTCGGCCGGGAGCGGCCCCGGCAGCGGCTCCGCCGCCATGGCGGCCTGAGGGCTCCGCCAGGCGGGGCCTCCCCGGAGGGACGGGCCAATCAGCGAGCGAGCGGCAGGGTCGGCCACGCCCCTTTCCCCTCCGCGGCCCCGCCCACGTGACCCGGCGGTCTGGGGTGGCGGCAAGATGGCGGCGGCCATGGCGTGGCTGCGGCGAGGGGCGGCCCGGCGGTGAGCGCGGCCCCGGGGGCTCCGGGCTGGGCGGGGGACAGCGCCGGGGACCGCGGGGGGGACGGCCCGGGGAGGGGACAGCGCCCGGCACCGCCAGGCAAGGCGGGCAGCGCTGGGTGCCGGCCCTGAGGCGCGCAGCGCTCGGTGCCGGCCTTGGCGGAGGCGCTGCCGGCGCGGTGTCCCCGCACGCCCCGACGCCGTCCCCGCTGTCCCCAGGTGCGGGCTGGCGGCCGGGCGGAGCTACAGCGGCGGCGGAGCCTACCCCAGCGTGTCGCTGGCGTGCCCGCTGCCCGGCGTGCCCAAGGCCGTGTTCGCGGCCGCCGAGGGCCGGGAGCGCTTCGAGACGCGGGTGACGGTGCTGGAGAACGGGCTGCGCGTCGCCTCCCAGAACAAGTTCGGGCAGTTCTGCACCGTGGGCAGTGAGTACCCGCAGGGGCTGGGGGTGGTGACGCCTCGGCTGCCCCGGAGCCAGGTGTCTGTGTAAGGACTGGAGGTGTAAAAGTTACACTGATTTATTCTCTTCTTGACGCCAGTTCTTGTGAATTCGGGATCAAGACACGAAGCGAAATACCTCAGTGGTATTTCCCACTTCTTGGAAAAGCTGGCCTTCTCCGTGAGTACTGCCCTGCCCTGCCCAGCATGGGGTCCTGAGCACTCAAAATCTGCCCTGGGGAGGGAGGGGGAGCAGCCAAGGGCAGGACCTGACCTGCAGAGCTCTGTGTGCTTGAGCTGTTCGAAAAGGGCTGACAGTGTTCCCAGGATGACAGAATCACAGAATGGTTTGGGTTGAACAGGATCTTAAAGACCATCCAGTTCCACCCCTTGCCATGGGCAGGGACACCTTCCACTATCCCACGTTGCTCCAAGTCCCGTCCAACCTGGCCTTGGACACTTCCAGGGATGGGGCAGCCACAGCTTCTCTGGGCAACCTGTGCCAGGGCCCAAAGTCCATTCCAAATCTTCCACCCCAGGCTGCATCCACGAACCATTCACTCGTCCAGCAGCACCCAAGGGGTGGGTGCTCTCTGGGCAGCCCTCCCAAAGCCCCCTCAGAGAGGTGAGAAGCCAAAGAGCTTCTCTCAGCACTCGCCGTCCTTCAGGCTGTACGGCCACAGGAGGAGGAGAACACAACCATTACACGCACTTTCCACCGAGCCAGATGTTGTTTGGGAGACCAGCTGTCTCTCCTAAGCATTCCAAATCAATCAAAAACTCAGTCTAGACACTGGAGCAAGGGACGAGGAAGGAGTGAGAGGGAAGAGGAGGGGAGACTATTTATACAGCGATGTAAAGGCGAAGAGCCAGCGAGGGACTGGCAGCCAACAGCCCGGCTCTCAGCCAGGCCCTGGAGACCTCCCTGCTCACTTGGGAGATCTCCTCCTCCTCCTCCAACCTGGCAAGAAACCCAGGCTGCAGCACCCATCCAGCCCCTGGAGCTGGGCTGCCGTGGGCTTTCAATCCAACTGACTTGGACAGGAGACAGAAAGTGAAGAAGAATGAGTGTTGTCACCAAACCTGCAGGGACCAACGTGGCCAAAGAGCCTCTAGGACACTGGCACAAGCCACAGAGCCGGAGGGATTCCCCCCCCTGAGGGATTCCTCCCGGCCTGGCTCCACCATGGGCTGCATCACTTTGGACAAGTTTCCCCTTGAAGTGCCTCGAGTTTTAGTTCCCGGATTTCAGGAAAGCTCAAAGCACCTGTTTCCTCCAACAGCCTCCCACCCCCTGCGTTTCTTCTCTCAAAGCACGTTTGCAAAGGGGGCTGGGACATCTGCACCGGAGGTTCCTGGTGGGAAGACAACATCACTGCTGGCAGGAGCCTCCTCATCTCATCTCACCTCACCTCACCTCACCTCTCCTCCTCCTCCTCTCCATCCCTCCATCTCTGCTGAGGTTCAATCATCATCAGAAACACAACAGTCCTGGTTTGTGGCTCAAACCTTTCCAGCCCACTTTGTGCTCCAGAAAGGGGGGGTGACAACACGCTGGTACCATCCCCACCCTTCCCAAAGACAAGCCCGAGGGGAAACCCATTACTCCAGTAATAAACATCCACCTTTGGGACAGCCTAATTAAAAGGCGCTTAATAAGCAGCTTTGTTTTGTAACCAGGGGCAGTGCCGGGCTTTGTTCTGCACCCATTTGTCTGGGATCCCGGGAAAGGTGGAAATCCCCCTCCCTCACCTCACCCCTAGGTGGGTTTTTTCCGTGAGGTGTCTCTGTGATCTGATAAAGAGGTTGGGATTCGACCCCACATTTTGATCCTTTCCCTTTATTAGCTCCACTGTGGATCTATTCATAAGCAAGAGACAGGATCTCATGTGTGTGAACCAGAGAAAAACCCAGTGTGTCTTCTGCTGTCTCCCAGACCACAATGATTTCCATTCATTCAAAGAAAACACAGTATAAAATTTTTGCCTGGTTTCAATCTCCCTACATTAATCAAGCCCTTTTTTTTTTTTTTTTCTTTTCCAGCCTGGGAGACACAGCGTGGGAGGCACAGGCTGTCCCATGAAATAATATTTTCCAAGCCATAGTCAAAGTCTGCCTGTCAACTCGAAGCCTCTCTTCTGTCTGTTTTACCAAAGCTGGACAGGAAACAATCTGTGGGCACAACAGATCAAAACAAGGCCAGCATTCCCAGCAAAAGGGCGGATGAATGGGAACCATTGTGCTGTGGTGGAGGAAACATCACCAGCATCATGGAGGGGGGGGGGAATATATCTGTTTCCATCACTTCCCCACTCACCCCCTGCCTGCCCCAGAGAGGGGATTCCATGGAGGAGACAGTGATGGGATGAGGGGGAATGAAGGTGGGACGTGCAGAATCACGATGTGCTGGTCCATCAGCACCAAAAGCAGGTCGAGCTGGGCAATCCAAGTTCAACATTATTCCCACAAACCCCACTTTCCCCCTTCCTTGTCTCCACGGCAAGCCAGAATCAGTGCCTGAATCAAACCTGACCTGCAGCTGGGAAAAGGTGCAGCAAAGTCTCCGGTGGGATTTGGGGGTGCTGAAGGGGAGAGGGGATCCATCCCTGCCCCATTCCCAGAGTTTAGGGGAGGAAAGCTCACCAGGTATGGATCCACCTTTTCTGGGAGGATCCCAGCCCAGGAAAAGAGGGTGCTGAGGGGGTGACAGCCACAGGGGGGTCCCCAGGGGCTCCCCTGCCTCCAGCTCACCCTGCAGCTGCTAAAGGGGATCCACATGAACCCCAAGAACAGCCCCCAGCTGTGAACAAACCCTCCCCAGATCCCTCTGCTTTAAACCAAAGGTAACAACCAACTCCCCACCCCGCTCAAACACTCTCGGTTTCATCCTAAGGCAGAGCTTTGCCAAAAATTTGCCTGCACCACATTTAACCTCCCTAAATTATCTGCATCCGTGGGATCCGATGAGGACCCGGTGCCCAGACCACCCATGGCTTAACAAAACACCTCACTTTATTTTTCAAACCTCCGGTCCTTTCTATATATCGTCTGCTCCAAGTAATTTATGGCATTTAACTCGATATTGGTTCCACTTATTTGAACCTCCTCTCGCCTCGGGAAGAGCAGCCCCTTGCCTGGGGCTTTGCCAGGGAAAAAGCCACATCTGGGAATGCCATTAGCTGCAGGGTTTGCCCTTCAGCCCTGTGAGACCAGGCAGCGGCCCCAAATCCGTGGGAAGAGGCTGACAGGAGCATGGATGTTACCACCTAGTGTCAGCTGGGAGAGGAGCAGCACCCGGGACGGGACTGGGATGGCAACAGGGCTGCAGGTCACCCCAGGCACCTCTGCCCCCCTGGCCATCCACAGGGACAGGAGCTTTGTACCCCCGTAACAGGGGTGGCCTTGAAAACAAGAACTCCACGTGCTTTTGGGGAGGGAAGAACATGGGGAAGTCTGTCCGTGTTTTATCCTGACTTTTCAGCTCGAGTCGGACTTGCAGGTGGTTTTTGCCTGCAACCAGGCAAGTTATTCACTGCAACAGTCAGATCCACGCTGCCCTGATCCATCTGTGGTTTTGCTGGAAGAAGGAGAGGAGCAGCTGTTCCCCATCCATGCCAGGAACACGGGGAATGTGCCCAAGGACCCTGTGGGGAAGAAGAGAGGGCACCCAGGCAGAGAGCACCATTGCAATGTCTGCTTCCAAAGATCCAAGCAAAAAGTGCACTCAGAATCCTCTTTCCAGCATCTCCCATCTGCCACAGGCTTGATTTTCCAGCCTTAATAACAGCCTTTTATCAAGTTTTTAAAATTATACGCACGAGTGATGTTAAAGTAACAGTGGGGTGCAGGACGGAGCCTCACCCACACAGCCCCCGGAGATACTGCCCTTGGAAGAGCACCCCTGGAGCACAGCCTTCACATCCCAGCTGGAAAACAGCTCAGCCACAGGAAAACCACAGCCCTCAGCCAGAGCACCTCCTGCTGCCTGTGCTGCCAGCCAGTGGCGCAGGGAACATCCCACTTGCTGGAATCCCTGCGATTCCCGATGGAGGAGCAGATCAGCCAGAGGGGGACTGGCAGAGAAAATCCAGATGGTTCAAAGGTAATTGTGCAACAGATTCCCTTTTCCTCCCCAGATCAGCCAGCCAAGGTCCAGCACTGCTCACCACACGTGACCCCAGTCACTGCCGCCCCACGCCCCCATTTCCCCCCACCACTCTCCATCCTCCTCCTCAGGGCAGTGCGTGTCTCAAAGACATTCCCAAACCCTTCTCCTGTGAAAAGCAGAATCCCTGGCCCAGGTGTTTCAGGGTCATTTTCTCTCCGCTCTGCAGCACAACACAGGCACACCCCGGAGTTCCTGCAATCCTGACCAGGGAAATTCATTTCATGGTGAATTTCTCGCTGACAGCAAAAAAATCCTCAGGAAGCAGCAACGCTCCGTAAGAAAAGGGCTCTGGCCTTTGTGTGCTCCCATCCAGCAGGGCTGCAAGCTGCCTGCAGGGAGCAAACAGCACCTGGAGGGTTTGTTGGGGCAAGAAGCAGAACCAGGCTCCTGCATCCCCATTATCCCACTCTGCTTCCCCCAGTCCCAGTCACCACGCCCAGGTAAGGCCTGGAGGACGGGTGGGACGGGGAGGGGGATAACCAGCCCCTTGTGCTGGTTCTCCAAGGAAGAGTCTCTGTACAAGAGTCTCTTGTACTTCCAGCCGAGGAATGAGTTGCCACACGGGGTGCCAGAGGGCAGAGCTGCAGGTCCCTGGGTGCCAGCGTGGGATCCCCTCCCTGCCAGCCCTGGCCCCCACCCCAGAGCTGCCCAGCATCCCAGCCCGTGGAGTGAGGGGCTCATCGGTGGGGTTTTCATCCCCTAAAAGACACAGCAGGGACTTGGGAGAGAGGGAGAACGCCCGGCACGAGACGTACAGAGCATGGACAGCAACAGAGACCCGTCCTGGTGCCTCTCCTCCTACACCCAGCCCTGGGAAAGCCACTGACAGAGTGGACGAGCACCAGACGGCCCTGTCTGCTCCCTGCCTGTACCTCTGCCTGCCCCCTTGCCCACTCTGCACCCCCGAGCAGCCCTGGGACACTCCAGTCCCGCCCGTCCCGACCTCGGCAGCTCCAGCCCCATCTGGTTCCTGTTAAATCAGCCACACAGGACGGGCAGAGCCCCCTCCCCCAGCGCTCGGTGTGCGAAGAGGGGGAGGCAGAACAGCTTTTTTTAAGCCATGGCTGCCCTTCTCTTTACCTTCCTGCCTGGAAGGCAGCCAGGAGCAGCTCACGCCTCCCCGCTCCCATCTGGAAGGAACCTTCCCCTCCCGGGACACACTCCCACCCTTGGCACTGCCCCCGAGCCGGGGCATCGCTGCTGCTCCTCCCCGGGCACAGCCCTGCTCCGGGTCCTGCTCCTCTTCTGTCACTGCAGCACTTTTGTCCCGAGCTGTTATTTCCACTCCGTGGAACTTCCCCAAGTTTTTCTCCTTACAAGAAGTGCAGTCCCGCAGCAGGGAGGGGTGACGGATGCTCCTGCCTAAGGACAGCTCAGCATCCCCCCGAAAAACACCTCAAAAGCAGACATTAGGTCGTCCTAAGCCCCATCTAAACTTCCATTAAACCTACATCACCTTTCCAAAACAGGCAGGAGAAGCACCAATAGCCAAGGTCCAGCCCCACACTGAGACCCAACCACCACCCTCGGGCAGAGGACCACGTTCTGCTCACATTCCCTGACGGGCAAAATCACAGAATCCTGGAATGGTTTGGGTTGGAAAGGACCTTAAAGATGATCCAATTCCAACCCCCTGTCATGGGCATGGGCACCTTCCACTAGCCCAGGTTGCTCCAAGCCCCGTCCAACCTGGCCTTGGACGCTCCCAGGGACGGGGCAACCACAGCTTCTCTGGGCTCCAAGCGGGTTCTCCCCTCCCCAGCACAAGCCATGAATGATCCCAGCCTGGTTCCCAGAGGAGGCAGGAGGAGGGAGCGAGGTCGCAGGAACAGAGCCTGCACACCCGGTGGCAGCAAAGAAACACGGAGGAGCACAGGCAGGGCTGGAGCAGCCGGGACGCTCCGGGAAGACAGGGAGGATGGAGGAGCCCAGGATCCCGCAAGCACAGAGGTACTGGCAGGACCCAGGGAGTCACAGGGTGGCCGAGGCGGCACGTGCAAAGCACCAGGTGTTTGAAAAGGTGAGATCCCACCCTGCTTTCCTAATCGTCAGGCTTTGGGTTTTAACCAAATCCCAAGGGGTGACCAAGAGCTGCGTGTCTACACCTGCACTGCTCCGCTCACACCACCCTCACAAAACCCCCTCTTGGAGCACCCTTAGGCTCTGAAGGGGCTCTGAGGTCTCCCCAGAGCCTTCTCTTCCCCAGGCTGGACACCCCCAGCTCTCTCCATGGCAAACGTGACGCTTTTTCTCAAAGCCCACGGCCCCAAAGAGCCTTTGGACAGAGCAGGGCCACGGAGCAATTTTCCCTTTGGGTGTGTCAAGACTTAGCTCTGTCTCTCACATCCTATGCTATTTTTTAAACCCCACAGAACACAAATGAACCAGCCTAAAATTCTCAGGGACGTTTCCAAACGGCTTCACGGCGGCACAGCCATACCAAGCGGTTCTGGGCTGCCTGCAGATGACAGTGACAGACAAATTGATGGCAATGAAGTTATTTTGCCTCCCTTTGCAGCTGACTGAATTTGCATTGGTATTTTCATGGTACAGATGCCACCTTTCATCTAACATGATTAATGCCGTTGTAAATACAGAGAAAGAACCAGCTGCTTCTGCCTCCTCGGCTTCTACGGAGCAGCTGAGGGGAAAAAAAGTCCTTTTGTTCCAGCATCTCCAGAGCCTCTGCAGGCTTTGTGAAGAGCCTTTTATTTCAAAAGGTTAGGGAAATGTGGTGGGTAAAGCTGGAGTATCCTGCTTTTCTCTCGGGGATCTCTGGCAATCCCAGTGCCTGGGCCAGCCCAGGGTCCCCAACAACCAGGGATGAGACAGGGAATTTGGGTTGTGTCTTTGTGGGGTTCTTGTGAGCACAGCTTGTGCCTGGACACAGAAGGGCTTGGACAGCCTGTAAGGGTCCAAAACCAGCCCTGAGACCCCAGAGGTCCTTCAGCAGGAATCATGGAATAGTTTGAGTTGGAAGGGACCTTAAAGCTCATCCAGTCCCACCCCCTGCCATGGGCAGGGACACCTTCCACCAGCCCAGGTTGCTCCCAGCCCCGTCCAGCCTGGCCATGGACACTTCCAGGAATCCAGGGGCAGCCACAGCTTCCCTGGGCAAACCTGTGCCAGGGCCTCCTCACCCTCCCAGGGAAGGATTTCTCCCTAAAATCCAATCTAACCCTGCCCTCTTTAGGAACAAGGTGACTGGGCCACGACAGCACTTTTCACTCACGAGCTCTAAAGGGTTGGACTGATTCATCACTGCCTGCACACCCCCCCTGTCCCCAACCTGCCAAAACTACAGCAGGGTCTGGGAAATGAAGGGTTAAGAGAAAATGGGGTGAAATTCGGGTGTAAATTCCAAACAGGAAAAGACAAGGACATCGGGAGCCTCGGCAGGAAGGTGCTGTTTGCCAGGCAGCCACCAAGAGGTGCCAGCAGCTCTTCCAAAGCCTCGGCAGCTCCTCCAGCTTCACACCACACTTACTCCTTTCTCCCTTTTTTTCCAGCAATGCCCCCAGTCTGGCCAGTCCCAGCTCTGCCGGGAGCAGCTGGACCGGGGGCAGCAGTGCTGTCACCCGGGCTTTGCTCCTGCTCGGAGGAGCAGGAAACACCCCTAAAGCCCAAACCACCACAGCCAGCCTGGAGGAGCTGGATGAACCCCCATGTTCACGCCAGTCCTGGAGAGAAGCACAGAAAGGTTTTCCTGGAAGCACCAGGGACAAGGCTGGCACTGCCAAAACCAGCTGCTGGTGAGGCTGGAGCAGGGCACAGGGATGCCAAGAGGAGTGAGAGCCTTTATTGCCACCAATTCCAGAATCCAGCGGTCCTGCTTGGCAGGAATGGAAAACAAAGCCACCACATGCTTTCCAGCAGCTCCAGCAGCTGCTCCTACCCGTTGGGGATGCTGCTTTTACGGGAAAATCTCAGCATTTATCTAAAAGGAGAGTGTGGAGCCTGTGCCAGGGAGCCTGCCTGTTCCGTGGGGAGGGGAGCCACGGCTGCTCCCAGCTCAGCTGTGACAGGATGAGGAGGACAAGATGATGCCATCCTTGCAGGGAGCCACAAAGATACAGGGCAGGGGCACTGGGAAGAGCTCCTGTGAGCCTCTGCCAGCCCTTGCTGCCAGCTCCACGGAAAGGGAGCTCTCCGGGTGAAGATTTCACTCTGCCACCACCTGATTTACTCATCTCCAGCTTTCAACTCTTATCTCCAGGGGATTTTTCCTCCCCTCCCTCTGAAGTTCCCCGAGGGCAAAGCTGCCCACAGAGCAACAGCTACCAGTGTTGAGCTAAGCTGGCAACATCCCCAGGGATGTTTAAGGGGGACAAGGGAGAGGGACAAAAACCCCAGTGCAGGGGTTGCAAACCCCTCGGCAGCGACCGGCGCAGGGAAGAGGCCACCAGTGCCTCCTGATGCAGCCCAGCACCCCAAAACCCCTGTGTGCACCTATCCAGACCCACAGCACCCACTGGGACACTCAGCTGCCTCCCCTCCAAGGGCCCCCCCCAGCTCCAGCGGCCCCAGCAAGGAACAAACACGGAACCACTGCAGAAACCATCAACGACAGAGGCCTTTCCTCAAGCCCAACAACCACAAACACCAGGAAAATCCGCCAGCACCAACAATTCCTTGTACTCCCTCTGCCCACATTTGTGCTTCCAGGCAAGTTTCGGTCAAGAAACACATCTCCAACCCCCCCTGGCATGGGACAATGTGGGACAAGAGGCAAAGGAACAGCGTCTTACCTGGCACTTTGGAATGTTGCAGATGCGGATTTTCCAATAGCCCCGAATCCAACTCCCACTGCCAGACCCTCTGAAACAGGAAAAGAACAGTAAGGCCAAACCCTGCAACAGCCCTGAGACCACCCCTCCTCCTCCTCCTGCTGTGCTCCATCAGAGCCAGGACTGGCACGAGCAGGAGGAGGATCCCAGGCCAGGTCGGTTCCCTGCTTGTTTTAATCCAGGTACGTTCAACCCCAGCTCAGTGTCATTGCCCGGGGTATCCCCAACCAGGAACCCAACCCAGCTGGTTCTTGGGAAGCCAACAAGGAGAGAAAAGGGTTGTGGATTGATGAGTGCACCAAAGGGCAAAGGATCCCAATCCCCACCAGTCGAAATGGGATTTTTAACAAGGAGCAAAACAGCACAAAACACCAAATCTTTACAAAAAGGTTCCGGCTCAGCAAACCCCTCTGCAGAACTGGCGCCATGGTGGATTCCAGAAGAACCAACCACCATCAGCTTCACCCATAAATCCCCCAGGAGCTGGGCTAAGCCAGGATCAGGCTCCCAGCAATGTCCCCTCCCTGCTTTCTGGTGGGGCAGTTGTGCTGTGGACGGTCCCCAAAGCAGAGGAAACCCAAACTCCACCGGTGTCACCGGAGCGTCCCCTGTGTCCCAGAGGATGAGGTCTCAGATGAAGAGGACGTGTGTGTGTGTTTGTGGTCTTTGAGTTTCCAGTTGCCTTGGAAACACACCATAAAAAGCAGCGCTAACTTGGATCATCACAGATTTGCATCGAGTCCAGGCTGAGCACGAACTGAAACACTCGACAGCTCCTCAGAGCCGCGATCCACGGCTTGTGCCAAGGCTCAGCACGGACACAGGGGAAAAACAGAGCAGCCAGCAGCCCTACAAACAGGGTTACAGGGCAGGCAGATCCCACACTGTGCCTCAAATCCCACGCCTGCTGATAACTCCAAGGGGATCACGGCACGTGGGGCACACGCAGGGCCTGGAGGGAGTCACACACTCGTGCAAAGTGTTCCCTGGGCCCCAAAATCACCCCCCAGGGACAGGGCTGAGCACCCAGGGCGTGGGCTGAGCCCCGCAGGGTGGTGGGCGCCCTGGAGGGCTCTGCTCTGCCAAACTTTGGGAGGCAGGTCATTTCAAAGACATCTAATGGCTGTGTGCAGTTCAGCTCTGGGGATGTCGTGAAGCTCCACACCAATGGGGCTGGCGCTGCTCTCCCCAAAGGTTCCTTTTCAGCTGTGACTTGTCCAGAGAGCAGAAGCCAAAGGGCAAGAGCCCTTTTTTACAACTCACACGCTCGCTTGTGCGATAACAAAACCGGCTTTGACCGAGGGGAAAAGCCACGGCGACTTCCCTGCTGCCAAGTGGGACTCGTGGGATGAGAAACCCACGGCTAATGGAAGCACAGATCACATCTACGTGGAGACAAATTCCGGGGAATTAGGATCACAGATGGTGCGTGGTGAGCTGCGGGTTTGGAGGGGGAGCAGCAGCCCGGGGTGGGGGCTGCAGCACGGGGGGGACTCAGCAGCACAGGGAGGAGGAGGGACACAGCAGCCTCTGGGCTGTTCCGTGGGCTGTTCCGTGTCCCCACGTCCCAGGAGGGGACACGAGGGCTGGGGCAGGATGAGCGGCACCACCACCAATCGACCAAGGGGCTGCTGATCCAGGGGCATCCCATGGGAAACCACGGCCAAGCAAGTCTGGAGTCATGGGCTGTCCAGACACAGCAGGGACCACAGCACATCCCACCACCTCGGAAAGCCTCTGATTATATGCAGCAGATACTGTGTGATGCTCTCGGCCCAGCGCTGCGATTTGTTTCAAATACTGAATTTCAAAACGCCTGCCAAGATCCCACAATGACTCCACTGCTTCCACAGAGCAGGTTCAGCCTCTTTCAAAGGTGTCAGACCTCAAAAGGACTCTGTTCTGCAGGTAAATGAGCAGATTCACAAGGATCTACGTGGAAACCAAGCCCAGAGAGCTCAGTGCCAAGTGTGCCCACACTCCCAGCTCAGCCCTGCTTCAGCCCCTCTCCTGGGTGTTCTGCACATACTCACATCATAAATAGCCTGAGCGGCTTCTTCAGGTGGGAAAAGACACAAAAAGAGGAAGGTTAATGCTTCCATGTCAAGCACTTAGAGACAGAGCTGGAGGCTCTGAAAATGCCTGACTGGGGCATGAGGTCACCGGAGATGGGAATGGGAGAGCAGCTCTTACCACTGCAGGCTCAGGCATCAGCTGGAAAAAACAAACAGCCCTGGGGAGTTCCTGGATCTTGGCACCATTGTGAGCGAGGCAGGGAGAAGCAGAGCCATAAAATCATGGAATGGTTTGGGTTGGAAGGGACAGTAAAGCCCATCTCACTCCACCCCCTGCCACGGGCAGGGACACCTTCCACCAGCCCAGGTTGCTCCAAGCCCCGTCCAACCCGGCCTTGGACACTTCC
>JAWMRA010000038.1:2681543-2789332 GCA_035584735.1 Pseudotriccus pelzelni
GCCTTGGACACTTCCAGGGATGGGGCAGCCACAGCTTCTCTGGGCAACCTGTGCCAGGGCCTCCCCACCCTCACAGAAGATGCTTGTTCTGGGCTACACTGAAAGGTTATAAAAAGTTATTGCTTTAATAATTAATAACATATTTTCTTTCTTAGTCCACAGCTCAGTTTGGCAGCAAGGATGAAATTCTCCTCACCTTGGAGAAGCATGGGGGCATTTGTGACTGCCAGGCATCGAGGTGGGATCTCCTTCTCCTGCTCTCCTATAACACTGACAAGCACTTTGAGTCCCTTTTTCTGGTGTGGGGCAGTAAAAGCCACTTTTTGTTTCCAAGCAGCAGAAATCCATTTGTGGTGGCTGCTGGAAAGCTACAAAACTGAACCTGAAAGGGTTATAAAAGTCAGTTCTATTTCCTTTTGAAAGCATTTAATGAGTCAAGCAGCTTTACCTGATACTGAAATGACCCTGAATGATCCCAGAAGTGAGTTCTCAGTGCGGAACTGCCTGTCTGTGTTGCAGGGACACCATCATGTACGCTGTGTCTGCTGATGCCAGAGGCCTGGACACCGTGGTCAACCTGCTGGCTGACGTAGCGCTGCAGCCCAGGTTATCAGGTCTGGGAACGCAATTCTCTGCCTCTAAAAAAAAGATCTCCAACGTGTGGCTTGCTCTTAGATTTCTTCACTAGACTGTGCTCATCAGGAACTTCCCTTGCAGCAGTTGGGGGTTGTGATCTCCTGCTCTCTGTCCCCTTCCAGATGAGGAGATCGAGATGACCCGCACAGCCATACGGTTTGAGCTGGAGGATTTGAACATGAGGCCTGACCCAGAGCCTCTGCTCACTGAGATGATCCATGCGGTAACACGCTGAAAAGTCCACCTTGCATGCAGTCCCCTGCATTCTTCTCGTTTTTCTGTCAGCTCCAGGGTTTATTTTATGTTATTTTAAAACCAGGCTTTTTGTTACTCAACTTGATTTCAGTGATGGCAGAATTTTGCTGTCCCTCCGCTCTGAAATCCAGCATTCTGCCCTTGTTGTGGGTGACAGTTGATTAATGAAATAACACTCAGCCTTTCCTTTCTTACATGTGTCAAACATGTTGGCTTAATTCCAAAACAGAAAGGGAAGGTTTAGATGAGGGGTTTAGGAGGGGTGAGGTGATATTTGCCACTTCAGTGTGTCTGCTCCCTTTCAGGCAGCCTTCAGAGACAACACAGTTGGACTGAACAGGTTCTGCCCCGTGGAGAACACGGACAAAATCGATCGGGACGTGCTGCACTCGTACCTGCGCAGCTACTACACCCCTGACAGGATGGTGCTGGCTGGGGTGGGCATCGAGCACGAGCAGCTGGTGGAGTGTGCCAGGAAATACCTGCTGGGAGTGGAGCCCGTGTGGGGCACTGGGCAGAGCAGGGGCGTGGACAGGTCCGTGGCTCAGTACACGGGAGGCATCGTCAAGGTAAGGGGTGGAGGTGGGGCCGTGCCCCTTGCTGTCAGCTGGAAGGGCAGATTTGGAGCTGAGCTGGTTTTTGCTTTTCTGAAGTTACATACTGTTCGTGAGCATGAGCCAGAAGTGGCCCTGACAGCTGGTAATTGGGTGACATGTTAATTATCAGGAATGTATCAAGCTGGATGTAACAGCAGAGAAAATCAGTCTTAACAATCTGTCTGCTCTTCCCACAGGTTGAAAAAGACATGTCAGATGTGAGTCTGGGCCCTACTCCCATCCCAGAGCTCACCCACATCATGATTGGGTTAGAAAGCTGCTCATTTTTAGTAAGTATTAGCCTGAAGTCCTTTGTTTTAGGAGCCCTGTACTTGAAGAATCCCAGAACACTGACTCATTCCATAAACCATGGCACTCTTGCTGCTGCATGTTCAGACAAGCAGCCTTTCCACTGCAAACACTGACCTTCCCACTCCTCTTGTGCCACGTTTCTTTCTCTCCCCTTTGCTCACCCCAGACCCGTGAGAGCTCTGCCATGATCTGACTGAATGTCTTGTTGCAATTCAGGAGGACGATTTCATTCCCTTTGCGGTGCTGAACATGATGATGGGAGGTGGTGGCTCTTTCTCAGCTGGAGGGCCTGGCAAGGGCATGTTCACCCGACTGTACCTCAATGTGCTCAACAGGTTGGTTTGCCTTTTAAGGGATGGCAGAAACAGTCCTCCAGCAGGTTCATATGGAAAAAGTGAAAGCAAATATCCCCAGGTTATTCTGCTTGAAACATAGGACTGGTTTGGCAGTTGGCATTTTGAGAGGGTGAAAGTCTCATTGGCACTGCTGAGAATCCTGAAAGTGCACTGGGAGGGCACTGACTGTCCATGTTTGTTTAATTTTGTACATGTAACTTCCAGGTTTTAAATTTGAAAATGCTGTTTGTGTATCCACAGGCACCACTGGATGTACAATGCAACCTCTTACCACCACAGTTACGAGGACACAGGTCTCCTGTGTATCCATGCCAGTGCAGATCCAAAACAGGTACAGAGTCCTGTATTCAACGATGGGTGTCCTTAAAAAGTAACTACCTCACTTGGTACCAGACAGTAATGTTGGCACAGTAAGTGTTGTTCTGACCTTCTTTCAATGATCTGGCTTCTGTAGGTTCGGGAGATGGTGGAAATCATCACCAGAGAATTCATCCTCATGGCAGGAGCAGTGGGAGAGGTCAGTAGCACATTTGAACTTGCAGACGGTCTTTGAGTTGAAATAATCCCTGGAAGTGTCCAAGGCCAGGGTGGACAGGGCTCGGAGCAACCTGGGGTAGAGAAAGGTGTCCCTGCCCATGACAGGGGGATGGAAAGTGATGAGCCTTAAGGTCCCTTCCAAGCGAACCATCCTGGGATTCTGTGAACACGCTGCAGAACTCTTCCACATTATCTTGTGTTAGGGAGCAGCCACCAGAATTTTTGGAACATTATTTGTATTTCCTGCTCCTTCACAGGTAGAACTTGAGCGAGCGAAGACGCAGCTCAAGTCCATGCTCATGATGAACCTCGAGTCTAGGCCAGTGATCTTTGAGGACGTGGGAAGGCAGGTGTTGGCCACAAACACAAGGAAGCTACCTCATGAGCTCTGTGCCCTCATCGGTGAGTACAAATTGCCTTGAGTGAACATATCCTTGCAGCACAGCTGAACTGCCTGAGAAAGCCTGGGGGCATAAATACTGCAGAAATATATTTCAGACTGTTCTTGATGGCTTCCAGGGTAGCACAGGGCTGATTTTAGTCAGAAGGAAGTTAAAAACAGAAGCATGGAAGAAAAGGAGTCAGTGTTTTTCTGAGTATCATTCTACTTACGATGTTGTTGTCACAGCTCTGCCTTTTTTTTTTTTTGCCTGCAGGTCAGGTGAAACCTACTGATATCAAGAGGGTGGTCAGTAAGATGCTCCACAAGAAGCCAGCTGTGGCTGCCCTGGGTGACCTGACAGACCTGCCCTCCTATGAGCACATCCAGGCGGCGCTTTCCAGCAAGGACGGGCGGCTCCCGCGGCTGTACCGGCTCTTCCGATAGAGCAGCACGTCCTGCCGGGCTCACAGACTCCCTTCTTTTGGAACATGGTTTTCAGATTATAATGTTTGCTGTACCACCCTCCCTCCCCCAGAGCTTCCCAGGCATACTTTTCAACCATGGAGCTGTGCTGCCACCGAGCAAAGCTGCTTCGGGGCACCGGGCGGCGAAAAGCTCGCCTGGGATTCCTTCCCGAGGGATGTGGTGGCACCTTGAAGAGCTTGGCTTACCACGTCTGGATTCAAGGAATATTTATAGTTGTTACCAAGGTGAACAAAGACCTGCTCAAACTGAATTACGACTATAATAGTTATTATCCCCGTCAAGTTTGGCAAAAGGTTTCCTGCAGTTCAGGTTTTGTTGCAAATCATGGATTCATTTCATCAGTAGTCCCCACCAGGAGTCACGTGTCTGGGAAGAACTTCATCATTTTGCTGGAGCTCAGAGGGAAGCAGACCCACGGCATAACCAGGTTTCTGTGGAGTTTATCTGCAGAGATACTGTGCGTAACGCTACGTGGAAACCTGAGAATGAAAATGATCTTGTTCTTCAGGTTTTTCACCCAGAAGTGAACTGTGCTAAAGAACAAAAGTTCTTTTCCTCCAGGGTTGCTTCACAAACAGTTATTAAAGGAGTTGCTGCTGCTGCACCTTAAAACTTGTACCTCATTTCCTCGGCGTCACTCAGATGAACTGAAGGCCTTGCAAAAAGAAGACACAGTTATCTGTCTCACAGCAGAGATGTCCCTCAGCTGACAGTCAGGATCACAGAATTACAGCCTTGAGAAACATTATGGTGTTGACCGACTCCACGTTACAGAAAGCCAAGTGCCACACATGACGTACTGAAGAAATGAACGAGGACTAAAACATTTGATTTACATAATCCCCCAACACATGAGTTTAAAAACATAAACAGCTGCATTGCAGCGCTTCACTGCTAGCTGTGTATGGTGAGGAGCAACCAGACTGGGAGCAGAGCACTGTGAGGCAGCTGTTTACCTGCTTTATCCCATCCTTTCCTCATGCAACTAGAGGAAAACGTTGCATTGGTTCTTGTGCAGCCCACAGTCTGGAAATCCTGTTCAGTTGTTGTGTATGTTTGTAAGGAAATAAAGAGGCCTCTAAACAGCTGGAGCAAGTAGTATGACTTCTGAAATTCATCAGCCAAGGGCTGTGTTTCTTGCACTGGCAGGTGAAACGTGCTTTGTTTGTTCAATTCTAAAAATCCCAGAGAAATCTGTGCCTGCTCTTACAGCTGAAGACAAATGGCTCAGGTCACCCAAACATGCATCACACAAAGAACTCTGGTTCTGACAACAGTAAGAGCTGGTTCTCAGTTAAGGTATTGCATGAATTTATTTTTATTCCTTTGAAAAGAAAGGAAATCCAAGTGCCTGATGGCTACAGACAGGTCAGTGCCATAAATGTACCGCAGAACAGAAGCTCTGTCTTGGACAGGTTGCATAGTCAGCAGCACTTCCTCCAAGGTGTTTGCTGGGTGTTTTAGGTACTAAAGGGAATGAATGTTCCAGCCCATCTGTGCCCATGAGGAGGTGTTTTAAGTATTAGCTGTACTTAACATTTGACCAGTGCCACACCGGTCCTTGTAGTATGTTTAGCCTTAAGACAACACTACTTCAAAAAAGAGCAAGTTATTCACAGTTCACCGAGTTGGAAAAACAAAACCAAAAGGAACTGACTGTGACTGGAGGTGATGGAACTGCATGGAGCTGACTGGGCTCTGCAAACCTCCCTGGTACACTCACTTGGCATCACTTTGGTGAAGCATCACACAGTACTGTACTTAAACCATTCATTTCAGTTCAGGTGTCCTGCTGCTGAAGGCAGGTAGTGTTTTGTGAGCCCTGGAGAGGGCAAGTGAGGTCAGGGAGGGGTTGTTTCAAGCAGCCAAATATATGGCCTGAGAGCAGGGTATTTACCCCCTTAGTAACAGAAGGCCTATAGAATGATTATTGAAAGGCAATGTTTCTACACTTCAATGTACAGGAGTACATTCACACACATCTTGCTGTAGAGGACCCAAAAAGCCTGACACAGGAGCACCATCCACACACAGAACTGCCCAGGTTCATCAGCTGGTCCCTCGTACTCATTTTACAGAATACTGTACGCTTGGCTACAGAGAAGGAGCAAAACCCAACCCCACACTGTATGTAAGCAGATCTGACCAAACCAAAGAGACAAACAGAAAAATTCACCTTTCTGCAGGCTTTTCTTAGGTCCCCTGCCCCAGGTGATGCCAGTTCCAGCAGCTGTGCCCCTGTGTGGAGTCCTCCTGCAACCAACAGGCTGCACCCGGTGGCTTCCTAAGATAGTGTGGTTAAAAATAAATCCATTTTACCTGTTGGGGTGGATGTCTTAAATAACTGACTCCTTTTCTTCGGCAAAAGCACTTGAGCTACATGGATTAGCTCATGCAGATGAATCCAGGATGAGGTTTAAGACATTCTTCACAACTGCCAGAGGTGCTTAAGCAGACAATTCCCTGCAGAGTTTGCCATGGCCTGAAATCCTCTTTCGGGGCACCTCTACCACAAGCATTGCAGGGCTCTCAGCTCAAGAAATGCTACATATGCTGCTGGATTTTTGGTCCTTTTGCTCCCGTCGTTTCTGAAGTTCCCTTGTAATCCTCCTCTTTATTCCCATTAAATACAGTTCTCTGTCAAACTGCCCCGCAGCAAGCGGAATGCTACAATAGAAACACAAGCCATAGATCAGGACATAAATGTATTCTTGTTTGCCCAACATTTCCCACCCAGTTGATACAACAAAGGCCAGAAACCTGATTTTTACTTTCTTGATGCATTCAGCTACTGCTGTGGGAGAAACAGCAGTTGTTCTTCCACAGCAACAAGTTACGGTTTTTCAGAACACATTTAAATGGAAAAAATGCTGGTTGTAAAAGGGAAATGTGCTTTCAATTTAAGCATGAATATGCCTGCATTCATATATAAAGAATCTTTATGATCCTAAACCAAACCCCACTGATCAAATGCTTTGAGAAATCACCATTTTCTAGATAGGTCTTGAAATCCCTGACTACGCTGTTCACAGAAAAGATAATAAATAAATTTTACACACTAGTAAAACAGTCCACAGCTGGACATTAGGAACTTGGGGGATCTCAGAATACTCCAGTGACATCCAGCCGTGCTGAAATGCAGACACCACTGGGGAGAGAAAATAGCATTGATCCCAAAAAGGGAAAGAAGAAGGGAAAAGGAAAGCTGCCCATGCTGACAGGGAAAACAAAGAACTGCATCTCAGATAAAACACAGATTTATAACCAATTCCAATGGGCTCTCTTTATCCCCCTCAGGAGGATTAAGGGACCTGGAAGCAGGGATTTCAGCTGTCAGTGCAAGGTTTAAGCTCTCACTGCTCTGACCACCAGCATAAAAATCAAACAGGCTGCAGAGAGCTGCATGGGATTAAACTCTATTTTAGGAATTCTGAGAGGACAAACTCCAAGCAGGAGCACATCCTCAGGATCCCTGGAGCCACGTGCAGTCACAAAGAGCAGCACAAGGAGGTACTAACTTGTCTCTGCCAGGCCTCACTTTCACACGAAACAAGGCAAACACAGGGCGATGGTCTGAGGTTTTGATCACAGGACAGGAGGAATATTTGACAGCCTGGATGTCGTCCTTGTACCGACTGCGGAACACAACCCGGTCCTGGAGACAGAGAGAGGGGAGAGTGCTGGTAACTGCCTTGGCACATCCACTCAGCCTGGAAAGCAGCACTGGTTCATAAGAGACAAACCCATTCATTCATCACACTCCACTTAGTGAAATTAAGTGTCTTGGGCAGGGATGCATTCATGAAGAGTGCGTGTCTGACCACAAGAGCTGTTCTGTGCCCAGCTCTGAGCACAAGGGAGAATCCACAGTCCACTCAAACAGGATGTAAGGCAGGGAAAATGAGGTGAACAACCTGTGCCAAACTCTCCCTGTGCTCACAGGTTCAGCCATCCTTCCAGACCAGACCCACGTGCCCTGCTGCCCTTACGCCACAAATCTCAGCACATCTGGATCCCCTCTGGTGCAGGTGTGAGGTGCTGAAATCATCCCTTACCGTGTAGGAAGGAGTCCTTTGTTTGGAAGTGGTGTCATAGCTGTCCTTCCCGATGTCAAACTTGTAGGAAGGGCGGAAATGAATATCAGCCTCTTGGAATCCTTTGAAAATAGACCCTGTAAAGGAAGAGAACGGCATGAACAAATTCCTCCGTCCTGAGAATCCAACACATTTCTGCACTGATTCTACTAATGCTGGCTAGAAACAACAGCCGTGTACATATGTGACTAGAAAAATGTGGGGTTAGGCTTCAGAAAGGGATAAAAAGTAACCAGTGGATATTTACTCAGTGGCCAATTAAACAAAGAACACCTGGTCCATGCACTTCCCTTCCACTGAAAGCTTGTGCTGCTTTGCAAATGCTCAAATGTTCAAATCTAAATTCCCTGGACACTGTGACAGAAGGGTGTCCCAGGTTACTGAGACTCAGATGAAACAGCAGCAAATGGCTTGGGAGGTTACACTATGGATACACTATGGATAAAATGCTACAGCAAAAGGTCCCTTGACACTCTGCCGCTGTATTTGACAACTGCTGACTTCCTTTTTTAGGCAATGCAACAAAAGGAAGCAGGAAAGGTCTCCAGTAAATTGGCTGTGATTAGTCCTGTGTGTAGGTATCTTTGTTCCTGGGGATGAGGGAGGAGAAGAGCTGCCTCTCACCCCGACTCATCTCACTGGTGAGCTGGTCGTACACCAGGAGCTTGGACACGTCTGTGTCCGGGTTCTGGTTCAGGATGGAATCCACAGTCTCACGGTCCTTGTTCAGTCGGAAGTTGAAGTCACCGAACCAAAAGACTTCATCAAACCGAGTTGTGACATCACCTGCAAAGTCAGGCCACAGGTTTTCAGGATATGTTGCCAGATATGGTCAAGGAACAGGCATAAATCCCTTCTTCTCCCTACCAGGAGATGTGATACTTGAGCACGTTTTCTACCTCTGCCATCACAGAATATGGTTATAAAAAACTCAGCAGAAATAGAAAAAAAAATTTAAACATGATAGAAAAAGCTGAAAAAACACCAAATAATCTATAGGACCTAAAACCAGGATGAACATAAAACCCTAATGCTACATTGCAGATAAAGAGTCAATTCATCTTTCTAGAAAAAAGACTTGACTACTTATCTAGGCATGATGTTATCAGCACAGTATTAAGAAACAATAATGGAATTTTAGGTTTTGAAATAAATTAATTTCTAATTGCTCTAGAAAACACTTGGAAAGTAAAACACATTTGTAATATTGTTAACAACTACACCAAAATTATCATTTTTATACTCTCTCAAACTAAACTCTCCTTTTCTCCTCCTTAGTGCAGACTGAAAGACAATGCACAGACTGTTGGGTTCTCACACAGCCATGGTTTCACACTTACTAGAACTGGATCGATACGGATTTGTGTCTGGAACATTCTTGGGAAGTGTAAGGGCTTGAATGGTTTTATTGTAGTCCAGTTTCCTCTCATTCACTTTACTGTCCCCAGCTGAAAGACACAAACCCCATTACTGCCAGTGCTGAATCATTCTCATTCAATGACCATTTCTGGTAATAACGGGAGCTTCCAAAGGGCACCAGACATTTTCCATGTGTAAAACGGGACACTGACCCGGGGAACTCACACACGGAGAAATAATGACACAAAGTGTGGAAAAAGGAATACGGTGGTGCAGAGTTCATTTCTGTTTCAATAAACACAGTTCTTTTGTAAGTTTGTTACCAAACAATCCTCCTCCCTTATAGTTCTCAGCTCAGCATTCCTGAGATTTGCCTTCAGCCTGTCCTGCTTTTTTACCTCTGTACAGTTCCCTTCCCTCAAACAGGACCCTTCTAGCAAGATTGTAAATGTCTCACATGTGAAGTGGGAGGTGATGAACAGAAAGGAGGTCCCAAAAAACGTGAAGCAGATTCCCAGAGCTCCCTTGGTTTTGATCTGAGATACGATGCGAGTTGTCACCGTGGCGTACTCCACTTCTGGAAGGAGAAAAACAAGATGCTTTCACTGCAAGCCTCTAGAGACAGTGAGCAGGAAAGTCAGGAGAGGGAGAAAAAGCCAGGGCACTGGCTGGCAGCAGTGCTTTCAGCTCCCCACACACCTGAGCAGAACCAGATGAGGTCCCTGCGGATGAAGACCGACATGTAGAGCACCCCATGTGCGGCCGAGTAGAGCAGGACATAGTGGGGGCCCAAAGTCTCCTGCAGGCGGATCTCCCACTCTCTTCTGCAGGAAAGAACAACAGCTGGATCACACAGACAGTACAGGAGACAACAACCAGAGAGGAAATCAGTATGGTGGAAACGAAGCAGTCCCTCTCATACAGAACATCAACGAACAGTAAGCAAAACCTTCACTGAACGACTAAGGAGTGGCTGCGCAGCCGAGCCAGCTCAGAGCCCCTCAGAGCTGGGCTGAGGTGCCACAGGAATCAGCAGGATTTTGGCATCAGCTGCTCTAACAGGATCAAATTCTGTATGCCCAGAGAAGCTGTGGCTGCCTCATCCTGGGAAGTGTCCAAGGCCAGGTTGGACGGGGCTTGGAGCAACCTGGGATAGTGAAAGGTGTCCCTGCCCATGGCAGGGGGTGGCACTGGATGAACTTCAAGGTCCCTCCCAACCCAAACCATTCCATGACTCCATGATTTACAGATCTTTGTGCCTTTTTCCTCTAAAGTCCCTGTCCACTGGTGCTCATGCACTGAATTCAGTCTTATTAAATGGGTTGATTAGTGAAAATATTAAGATTATGATGGATACTATTTCCAGGCTAATTCAAAGCAAAGTAATTAGTTAACAATAAAAGAAGGTGGTTCATTACATTGTTTTTGCTACCTGTCTGGACAGCCTTCTTGAACCCCAATGACATACATGTCCTGGGCATAGTCAGGATCTGTTGGCAATAAGAAGTCATCCAGATTCACTGGAAGTTCCTATTATAAAAGAAATTAAAAAAAGAAAGAAAGAAAGAAAAAACTATAAAATAGCAATATTAGTTGTACTAAGATTTACAAGAAAAGTACCTCGTGATTTGACAAAGATGATGAACTCAGTTTGATGATGAATGCATTCATGAGCAGAAAACCATCAGTAAAGCTGGGGTAACTTTACCACCGTGGAGACTTCTGTGCACTTACCTTCTGACCCTGCATGTTCCAGGTGGCCACAAAAATTCCAATATTCCGATCAGGGAAATATCTGCTCAGTTCTTCTGCTCCCAGTAAGGCACCACTTGCCATAAGGCTGCCTTCCAAATAGCTCCTGTGAACAGAAGATCCATCAAAGAGTATCCAAGGAAAAGGCATGGAATAATGAGTTGCAATAATAAGTTGCTCAAAGACTCAAATTCACACTCATCCTCCAATTCAGCTCATCAAATAAACAATTTATGGAGCCTGAGGTCTCAAAGTATCACATTTGTAAAGGACAGATCCGTCCCACACCTCCTGCCCCTCCAAAGGACACGCTGTTTACACAGGCAAGGGTTGTTGGCACAAGGACTGCCCGTTGAATAAGCATTTTTAATCTTGCTTTAAGCTCTGCAAATAACGATGACAACACAATGTCAGGGAGCGCTGGGCAACCCACTGCCTCCAGCTGCTTCAGGGAGGGAAGTGGAAGAAAACCCTCATGGCAAACAAGTAACAATCTTCCCCAGGGCTCTTTTAGCAGTTAGTAACACTTTATCTCAGAATTATTTTCCCCTCTACCACTGACTCTCATCCTTTGAATCAATGAATCTTGTCTGGAAAAGCTGGGACAGAGGAGCTCCTGTGGGGCACTGGAACAGTTCCCAAGAGGTGATTTGATCCTGCCAGAAGCCAAACAAGCATAACATCTGCAGAGGACCCACAGCACCTCACAGGACAGTGATAACACTGTATGTCCTGCATGACTGTTTCAAGCCAAAATATCTGGGTATTTTTCCTGCCATTTAACACTTCAGTTCAAGCCCAATGTACTTTTAAAAATCCAGTTCTCCCAACTGTTGGCATGCACAGCTACTGTTTCTAAATTTTCAAACATTACACACAAACTGACAGCAAATCAAACATAAGAATGAAAATAATCAGCTAAAAGGAGTAAAGGCAGAGTATCTGTACCACTCCCTTCATCTTCCAACTGTTTCCAGTCTCCACAGCAGGTTAAATAACGCAGAATGACTCCTGTGCTTTCTGAGCAGTCAGACATTCCCAGCTCCTGCCCAGGCGGATTCTTCTCCCTGTTAACACCCCCCAAACTTTTGCCAGGAGAAGCCGGGAGACGTACCTGCTCCGGACATCCTTGGCTCGAATGGGAGTGAGCAGGCTGAAGGTGGATTTCATGGAGTCTGTGGAGCAGCTGTCGTACACCATCCCGTTGCCGTGCAGCCGGGTGTCGCTCAGGCTGCTGCTCACCCTCCCAAACTTGTGCTGAGAATAATGTCGGTAATCCAGACAATCCGAGTCGATCCTATTAGCTGTCCTCAGGGTGTGAGAGGCCACGTTGAGCTCCATGGGGGGCAGGGGGCGAGCTGGCATGATTTGGGACAGCCGGGGTTTGCCTCCCGCGAAACCTTTCCCCCGCAGCAGCCCCCCAAAGGCACTGGAGATCTCGGAGGCTCGTTTCCCCAGGTCGGAGGTGCTTCCCCTGCTCTTCCCCACGGGACTGGCTTCTGAGGCGTCTGGTGAACTGTGCAAGGAATTCTGCTGGCAGCAGGGATGGCAGGGGCTCGCCCTGCCCCTGTTGGGAGGGCTGGGGGACGCTTCCTGCAGGGAACCGTTGGAGGAACTCGTGTCGTTGGGGTCAGTCAGGCTCTCCTGGCTCGTCCTAAACCGCCTCCACCTCCTCCAGCTCTTCTCATCCAGAGATGCAGCACGTTCCAGCCGGGGCTTCCGGGGAGGCCTTGGAGTGATCGATTTAATTTTCATATTGGCTTTGAGCTCCTCTGGTAGAAGCTTTAAGGTCTCACTTACAGGGGTGCCCACACTCACGGGACCTTCGGCAGGAAGTGCCACACGGCCACCAGCCTCCTTTTTGGCTGCTTTTCCAGCTTTTTTAGCCTGCAGGTCCTGCACTGCTCCACCCTCCATGCTCTGGGTAACACGTGCCCTTGAGTGCTGTGGAAATCCATTTGGAGTGCTCATCCTCCTCCAGGTACCAGCTGTGGATGCTGCTCCAGATGAAAAGTTCCTCACAGCATAGTTTCCTTCCCTTTATCGCCCTGTGGGGTCACAGGGCTTTAACGACGCCAGCAAGGCATGGAAATTGCAGACAGCTCAGTCTTTAGGTGGGAATGAAGGGCAGGTACATGTGCAGGCAGATGCATTGTCTGAAAAATTCCAAGACGTGGGATACCTGGTTTTCCCCGAGAGAAACACATAAGGATAAAAAGTTATTGAGCTGCAAATTGTGATACTTAATCACAAAGCATCTCCTCGCAGGACCTCCCTCCAGCACAACTCAAACCTTAGCGTGACCTTGTTAGAAAAACACAGCTCTTTCTTTTATCAAGAGCAGAGCAGAGGACTGTCCTCTCATCGCTGCTGCAGATACCAGGGCTCTGCACTGTAAGGAAAGGCTGTGTGCCCTCTCAGGAGGAGAGGAAACTCGACCTGCACACAAAGCACAGCTCGCTCTCCCTGCCGTACACACACGGCGTCACCAGCACACCGGGCTGCCCGAGGCCAGGAAATTTCCACCCGTCTCACCGCGGGGAAACCGCTGCCTCCTTTTCGTGTATTTGACACCAACCGCCTACACCGAGCAAACACCAGAGGGAGGGGTGGGTTTAGGGGGGTGGAGAGAGGGGTTCAAGGCAAAGCCCTGCAGGGATGGGGGGGGAAGCACCTCGTCATTCTGCGGCTACCGCGGTCCAACCCGCCCCCGCAGCCGCCCCCGCAAAGGCACCACGCGGCGAGCGCGGGTTCGGCACGGCGGGGCAGGCCCCGCATCCCCCGGGCCGGGCAGGACGGACCGGCCCTGACCCGACCCGGCCCGGCGCGGCCCTCACCGGCACCGCCGCACCCCCCCCCGCTCCCTTCCTCGGGGGCGAGACACAGCGCGGGCCTCACCGGCTCCTGCCGGGGTTCTCCGCGTTCCCTGCGGGGCTCGGCGGCGGTGGGGGCGGCCGTGCCGGTGCGGTGCCGGTGCCGGTGCGGTGCCGGTGCCCCCGTCGGTCCCGCTCTCGCTGAGGCCGCCCCGGCCCCTCCCTGGCAACGGCGGCGCCGGGCCGGGCCCGCCCCGCGGGCAGCGCCCCCTGGCGGCCGGAGGAGCGCCCGCCCTGAGGGAGCGGGGGAATGCCCAGTCGCGACTGTCACGATACGGCGCGGCGTTCAAAGGAGCAGCTTAAAGCAAACATTTTACACCCGTAAAAAAAAAAAAAACAAAACAAAAACAAAAACAAACAAAAGTTGCCTGTATTAAGGCTCAAAGCTTTGACTTTGGACAGTTCAATACAGACAGTGATCATGGAAGCGCAGAATGGTTTGCCTCGGAAGGGACCTTAAGAGCCCACCTTCCACTATCGCAGGTTGCTCCTGGCCTTGAATACTTCCAGGGATGGGACATTCATCTTTTCTACAAGAAACCTGGGCCTGGGCCTCACCACCCTCACAGCCAAGAATTTCTTCACAACATCTCATCTAAACCTACTCGCGACACACAACCCACTTCCAGTACTGAGCACTCCAGGCTCCCTCACCAGGATTGTTCCTAAATGAACAGGAGAAGTTCCTTCACACAGATCGTTCCCAGATGAACAGCAGAGGTTCCTCCACCCAGCTCGCTAAAGCAATAACCACAAGAAGAAAGTAAAATGTGAAAGTGCTCCAGAGCGCAAAATATTTTATTTAAGAATTTACAGTGTCAAATCTTACACTTAGGAAAGACAGCTGCTCCCAGCTCAGAGGGAGCCTCCTTGAATGAAGTTGTTTGGCAGTCTCTACTGAAAGGAGAAAATAATCAGCAGCCTGGCTGGACTAGAGAAAAGCCAAGTGTCTGATTAGGTTTCAATTACAGAAAAGTAAACCACGCTGACTGCTGCTGCCCATGGCTGGAACTGAGTATGGACCATCACACAGAGGTTTCTAATCCCCCCCAACAGCCTTTTATTCGGGCTGTGTACAAACCTTTTGGGACACATGTAAGGCTATCATGATCTCAGAGAAGTGGTGTTATTCAGAAAAAGAAAAAACAAAACAATGGGGGACCAACACTGGCAATTTCACATTCGTGTTACTTCTACTCCCGGGCAGAAATTCAAGTAAAATCAAATAGTTTGGTGAAAAGTTCTAAATAAAATATGGCCTAATGATTTAATAAATATTTAAAGTTTATTTCTCTCTTTGTAGATAATTCGGATTCTTCAGTGAATATAAATGCTGCATATCATGGTTTTCAGGATTTCCTATATTAAACCTAAAGATTTTAAAGTCCATCCGTAGAGGTCTAATCCGCCTACTTTTAGTACGTTTGAAATTCACCTGTTAGCTACTTAAGACCTTGGTTATTTTAGTAATGGAGATTCAAGAACGGATTATTACTCTGATTCTGGCACTCAAAAGGAAAAAGAAAAATAAAATAAACAAAACTTTCAAGCTGTTACCCCCCGGTTGCACAGTGCCAGCAGTTTGAGAGAAAGCAAGTAACCGTATTGCACTTAAACGAACACTCACTCGTCAAGAGAACAGCATTGGCTATGATACAGAGCTCCTTCCCACTATACAGTTGGCTTTACAAGTAGTCTAAACCACAAACTACATACAGACTAGGAAAGATCCAAATCAAATCAGTATTAGATTACAGTCACAGTTTTTCATTCAACGTAGGTCAATTTATTTGGATGAGCTGTGGCCCCCTCCCCGCTCCCAAAAACACACCAGCGCGAGGCGTCTCCCAGGGGAACAGATCCAGTTCCACGTCCTGGCAAAGCATCACAACTGTGCATGGTCCTCTTAAGGCCACAGTGTTATGTTACAATGTGGACATGTTGTTTTGTTTTTTTTATCCCCGCTGGGAGGGGAGCATCCTTCAGAAATTAAGGAATCCCTGAAACTATGCCTTGGAAGGTCACACTAGTAGGTTTAAAATAAGGAACAAATTGCCTATGCAATTTACAAACAGGTTCTGTAACAGACAGCAACTATTTCCTCCCTTGTGTCTATTCTTCATCACAGCAAAGCTATTCCTAGCCAGGTTTTTTTAAAAGGAAAAGTTACATATATTTCATGTTTGGTAATGGTTTTGCGTAGATGAGGTGCAAGCAGGGAGACCCATGAAAAAAATCACCCATCATTAAATTTCTGTCAACTGCAGCTGATACCACATGCCATAAGGCTGAATAGTTCTTTGCATACTCAGAACATGATTGAGGATTCCAAATACAAAGCCATTGTATTCTACTTCAATGTTGGATACTTCCTCTGTCCAATTCTTCCCAGTCTTGAACTTCCAGTGGCCGCAGGAGACTGAAAAAAGGAAGAGCAGAAATAATAAAAAAGAAATGTTCTGTAAAAGTGTCATGCTGGAGACAAAATACAAAAAATTGGGAATAAAGGTTTGAATGGAAATCTATTAAATTAAACAGGTGCCAGACTGGTCTTTGTGGACAATTAATACCCTACATGGAACAATCCAGATTAAGCTGGTGAAGCACAAAATCATGTTTTGTTCAAAGTATAGAATCACAGACTGATTCGGGTTGGAAGGGAACTTAAAGACCCTCCAGTCCCACCCCCTGGCACGGGCAGGGACACCTTCCACAGACCAGGTTGCTCCAAGCCCCGTCCAACCTGGCCTTGGACACTTGCAGGGATGGGGCAGCCACAGCTTCTCTGGGCAATGTGGGATAATAAGAATAAGGCAAAGGAAAGGTGAGGCCTTTACTCACTTGTGCAAATTGAGAGGGATTGTAGAACGGTACTGCTCCTGCTGCAGGTGCCCCCGAGGGTGGTACACTGGCAGGCTGGAGAGAGAGAATACTGCAGTTAGAGAAGGGCAGAGCTTTGCTGCCTCTCAGATATGGTCTGCTGAGTTACACAGAGCAAATATTCACAGGAATAATGCCACCAACATGGAGAGCACAGCATATTGTAACAACTGCAGAGTGCTGGCACAGTTTGCATCCAGATCTAGAATATTACTTGCTTAATGTAGGAATTGGCCAAACAATGCCACACATGCATAAACTGTCAACAGCTCTGAAGATCCAAAGCATGCAAAACCAACACAAGACACCGGTGCAACTTCACTGAATTAGTACCTTCTGCCTTTGTTAGTACACCTTAGGGCTTGCCCCAAAATAAACATTCTATGTCAAGTTTGGCTTTACTAAGAAATATCAGAAAGGTTTGTATCACCCCTTTGTGGTGACCCCACAGCTCTGGAACTTACAGCAGAGATGAAGCATTCCTTTAATTCCTACAGGGACTTTTGCAGGTGGTTTATTACCAAATTGGCAGCAGCAGAATGACTAAGTTTTACTTGTTTGTGTCTTTTTAGATTTGTTGTGTTTGGTTTGGGAATTTTTTTTGTTGTTTGTGTGGTTTTTTGTTTAAAATCAACTGACTTCTTTAGTATCCCAGGAAAAAGACGGTGAAATCATTATGTGAATCTCTTAGGAACATAAACAAAAAGCATGCCTGGATTACATGCACTCTCATAAATACATAAAGCTGAAGACCCTGTTTGAGTGTAAAAAGGAACACTACATCATTAGCTACTTATAATGATATTTCTGTGAAATGAGAAGAGGGGAAAATAACTAAAAGTAGCATTAGTGTTTGAGCAAATGCAAAATAAAGAGGGGAGGGAAAAGTAAATAAGTTAACGTAAATGAGAATGGCCAGCCACATGTACCTGATTAAAATGCTGGCTTACTTCACGTGATAATGAACTCATTGAACTAGAGCGCGAAAGCTACAAAACAGCAAGAACACACAAATACAAAAAAACACAAATAAAAAAGTCGTCATGCATGTCACTGCCCCAAGCTTTCAGTTGTTTTATTTCATTGTAAAAGTCTCACTGCCAAAGGTTAAACCAACTTCAAGTTAAAAAACCAAAAAAAACACAAAACCAAACCAAAAACAAAACGTAAAGCCAGAAGTTAGTTTAAATCAAAAGGAATTCTTAAAGCACAAAATTATGTAGATATAGAAAACATTTAGTAGGAACAAAGGTAATGTTACTCTGCCTGGCACACAGCAGTCTATTCTCCTTGTGTCTTGCACTTAATATTAGTGAAATTACATGCATGCATGGAGGCAAGAAGAGATCCTCAAACTGCTCTCAAATTTTACTCTGAAAAAGGCTCGTAAAAGTAATTATATGGGAAAAGGAGGTCATATCACAGAATGGAGGACATGGAGGTTGAACTTCTCACATGGGCCTAGAGGTTTTTTCTCTACAATTCTGGAGGCACTCATATTCCATCTTGGCTACTCATCAGTAACTGAATCAGTTACTTGTTTTTGATGGCCAATAGTAAGTCCACTACAAATTAATGCTTGAAATATCCTGTAAAAGTTAATTAACTACTTTGCATCAAGCCTTACCTCGCCTGATTGGGAGCCATCAGGGTTTGGAACAGGAAGTCCAGATCCAGGAGGAAGGGCTGCAGGGTTTAAGTACTAAAGAAAAACAAGGCAATTCCGTTTATTATCATTACTACGATGTTATTTCACATTTCTGCTACACATCTCACTGAAGCAGAATTTTACAATACGTGAAGCAGGTGAAACATGCAGTGTAACATTTTTATGTTCCTGGTCCCTTTCCTGGCACATCCTGCACCCACAAAACCTGCAGCCATGCCCAATTAGGAAATGCAACTTCTCATGGGATTCCCACTTCCATTTTCACTTGCATTTCCCTTCTTCAGTTCTTCAAATAAACTTCAAATAAACCACAATTTCTACAACATTCTTGATGTGTTGTGGCTGTGAAACTACTGCTCAGACCCACGAGTGGCTTTTCATCAGAGGTTTGAATTATACCCACAAGAGATTCTTTCTAACCAACCTCTGGTTCCGCAGCTGCAGCAGGATCTGTGTTGGTTTGGTTTGCAGCTGGTGTGTGTTCTGCTGCACCACCCCCTTCCACTGGCTGGGATTCCCCTGGAACTACAGAGGAAACAGGATTTAGCCAAGCACACCAAACCCATAAATAGCCATACAACCTCCCTACAACTGTATCCACCTGACACACCTGAGTTTGGAACAAACACATTGGCAGGAATGGGCATTGGTGCCAAGGGGGCAAACAGGTCTGATGGTGCAGGAACTGCTCCGCTTGACTTGGTTCCACCTGGATTCAGGACATCCACATAACGGGCTCTGCTTCCAGCTACAACAGAAAGATGCAGAAATAACAGAAATAAGCCTTGTGTTAGTCATGCCTGTGGCTATTTCAGTTTTCTGGTTAAAACCTCTTTCAGAATCGGAAAATAACACTGCCGGCACACAAACAAAGACACCCAAGTCAGGATACTGTTGTGACAGAAGTCACAGTGCAGGATCTGGGCACAAACAAAGCCAGCAATAGCCACAGCTCCACTGAGTTGCCAACTATTCCCAAACGACTACAGAGAAGTCCAGACTTCTGCCCTCACATTTTATGCAAGAGAAAATCTGAATTCTTCCATACTTTGAGCATTAATGTTATCTGTTACCTGCTCTTCTGGAGAATATGTTGACAGGGGCACCAGGGGGGCCTCCGGGTCCAGGTGGAGCAGCCTGAGGAGCTTTAGGAAATCCTGTTGGAGGTGGTGGTGGAGGTTTACTCTGCAGGGAGAACAACAAAAATCCCATCTCATCACTGACTGAGAATTTTAAACCAAGTATCCGCCTGACTTCTCCTCTCCTTATCCCAGAGTGCACGAAATTGGGGCTACATATCAATAATCCCAGCAGGTAATCTCAGCTGGGAACATCAATATCTCCCAACATCAATATCTCCCTTAACTAATGCCAAGGCATTTCTACAACCCACCTACACTCACTCTAAAAGGAAACAACAACAGTGGTTCTTATAATTTGTGTTTTTAGGCAGATCCTCAAATGACAACGATGGACAGGAGGTGTGATTTTCTTTGCTGTACAAAGCATTACATTTCTAAAACTAGACTCTTTCTACCTTTTTCCCTATATTCTGTTTGCAGCAAGTCAATTCACAAGCAATTGTAAAGAGGTGATGTCAACCTCTAAATGAAGTGATACAGCAGACTGAGTGTAAACCAAATTCCCTTGCAAATTCAACTGCAGTTAATGAATCCACACCAGCGACTAAAGACACAAATGTAACCCGTTTATTAGTTTCATGATACTGCACATTTTAATCTAAATGCAGCAAAGGGCAGCTCTTAAGAGCCAATAACAGATTAAAGAAAATTGTGTGCCAGATTTCTGTTTTCCACTTGGAAAAATCATGAGGAGCCAGATTTTTACCTCTTCCTCTGGTTCATCCAGATTAACCCAGCGCTGTTTCTGTTCATCCCAAACAATCTACAAGAAAAATCACACTCAAAAATTAAGAAGTCAATGTAAGCTGTTAAAAAAAAGCCCTAAAAATAACTGTAACCATTTCTTTAAAAAAAGCCAGTCTTGGAATAAACATAATCTTCGAAGTTTTACAAGCATTTGTTTACTTGTCAGAAAAATGTTCATCTGTCATGCAAGAGAACATCTGGAACAAGTTCAAGTGTCAGAATGTTTTTGTGATCTTACTGATTTGTTCTTGTCATCTGGCAGGTGAGCCTCATTCTTTCCTTTTCCCATCAGCCAGCGAAACCAGGTTGCACCAGTCTGAAAACAAATTAATCCAGTCAGTTGATTCTCTCCCCGCTGTCCTTACAGCCAGACTAAAAGAAACGTTCATGCAACAACACATTTTGTGTTAGGGCCTTCAACTCTGAGCCCAGAGTTGCACCTAATAGATAGAAATAAACAGTTTAGTTGAGACCTCTGAAATAAATTCCCTGGACCAGACGTTACCACATATACTAAGAAATCTCCTCCAGCTACAACTGCACCTTAGTGATAAAGTTTTACCTTTCTAGGTGCTGCCTCCTTTTTTGGTTCTTTTTTGGTCTCTTTCCCTGCAGGAGCAGAGGGAGGAGGAGAGGGCTGTTTTGCTGCAGAGTTGGATCTCTCTCGTCCCACGGAATGAGCAGAAGACTCTGAGGTTGTCCGGGATCTTTGTCCATAGCCCTGTTATTACAAATATACAGGAAAGGACAAAGTTGTCACTGCTGGAGCGATGGGTTATATTTCATCCTGCCATGCAAATTCCTTCTTTGAAAAGTTTATAATAGAAAGAGATGTAAAAGCTTTTAGAAAATAAACCTAAACATGGATCTTTGCCCTGGTGCCTGCTTAGATATAAAGGCAGGGCATAAATAATAAATGTATTTGTATGTATTAAAAATATTAAACATAAATGCTTAATAAACATGCAGCTAAATATCTGACACAACATCCACTTTTTATCAAGAACTTCCACACAATTAAAGACATTTAATCTGGTTATTTGGGGACTTCTAAAAAATTAAGCTTCAAGTCTTCCGGAAGAGCCCCAAAATCCTCGTGTTTTCATTGTGCTGCAATGCAGCTGCCAGTTGCTGAAGAAATTAAATAAAGATACCATGCTGGCCATTCTGCCATAGAAATCCTCCTCTCTCTGTTCAGGGAAGGAGTTTTGTGAAGGAGACTCTGGGGCAATTCTCTGCATTCCTTAAAAAAAAAATTAGATGATGTTACCGGGGGCACAACAACAACAAAAAACCAACATCAATCCAAAAGCCCTCAAGTCCCACAATGGTTTTAAGGCAAAAGTTTTTGTTAGTTATGGATCTTCTTCTAAAAAGAATATGGTCTTTTAAAGAACATGAACTGCAGTTGCTGTGATTTTTCTCCCCTCCTGCACGGATTTGTGTTTTTCTAAACACAGACCAGAGCAAGCTGAGGGATTCAACCATCAGAATGGGGCAGTTAAAGGTCTTTCACATCTCAAACCTGTGTATTCCTGTCTTCACTTGTGTCAGGTCCTGCTGTCACTGAACTAAAACTTATCAGGGTTCCAGAAGCTCATGTCCACAGGGAGAAATCCCTGAGGCTCCAACCACAGACCTTAGAAACAGAACTGCCAATCCTAGGGATTACCTGGCAGGGTCTAAACCATGATCTGATGAGTCTCACCTGGCTTTTAAAGCAAGTCAAAGAAGCAGAATGAATCCTATAACTTTCTACAGATGCTTCCTTATCATTACATGGTGTTTTTAAATCTCATGACCCAAATCCTGATTTACTATTTTCTAAATATGGAGATATTTTGAATTATACCCCAAAGTAGTTCATTCCCTTTATAAGGAAGGGAAGCTGTTTATTAAGATCCCAGACCTGTTTCCAGGTTTGTCTGCTCTTCTGGCCGTGGTTCGATTTCTTGTGGTGGCCCTCCTGGTGGTAGTGTTGACCCTAAATACAGTGGGGATGCTTCAGTCCCATATGGATTTGAAAATCCTGGAGGTGCAAAGCCAGGCCCCGGACCAAGAGGCTGAGGAGCCACCGGGTAGAAAGGGACACTTCGGACTTCCTGGTCACCAGGAGGAATCATTGCAGCTGAGCCATCAAGGACAGCCTGAGGTACTGGAGCACAAAAAAACCCAAAGTTAAGGGTTAGAATTCAACAGAAATTCCAGTGTGAACCTTTTATCCTATGAATGACACAATGCAGAAGTGAAACCCCCACTGCTCCAACCAGCCCCGGGTGGTTTCTGGTATCTGAAACCCGAAACGTTTCTTTTCTCTCTGTCACAAAGGATATGAAACACTGACCTGAAGGCATCAGCTGCACGCTTTGCATCTGTTGAGCCATGCTGGGTAACAAGGACGCCAACAAGGCGTTCTCAGCACCAGGACCCACGTCACGGCCCCCTCCTCCATCACACTGACTGGCCCGGTCCAGCTCAGAGCTGGGCGTGCTGCACTCGTAGGGTGGGGGGGTGGACCTGTCCGTGTTATAGGCTATTGCACCCTCCTGCACCAGAAACAGAGGTATCAGTAACTGCACCACACGTTCAGCTCACAGGGAACACACAGCAAAGGAAATCTTCTGTGTCAAAGCAGCACACAGGGGTTTTCAGTGTCCAGTCAAAAAACGGGTTGTCGGCCATTTATAGGCCAAGTTCAATCTATTCAAAGGATTCATTTGGTTTTAAACTGAGGCACAGTTAATTAGCTCAAGGTTCAAATTTCTAAAAGATCTCTTTAAATAAACAGTAGCTGCTTCCCCTCTGTTACAATCTAGCAACGCTAATTCACACACAACTTATTTTTCTGGCAAGCAGATCCCCTGCTTCCAGCAGCAGTTATTACAACCTCCTGAGTCCTGCAATTCTCCTTTGCATTACGGTATTAAGAAAAGCCTGTCTCATAGTTTTAACTATTCTGTATTGAATCTCAAGGCACTGAAGTGTGGTAAATCCACTTGGTTTAAATCATAACACCTGCAATTTATGACACGAAAAGGTGAGGTCACTTCATATGCTTCTGTGATTAGCAGCATAAAGAGAAATAATTAAAAAAATAGATTTACACCAATCCTGAAAAGAGAAAACTTCGTGTTGAAAAGCACATTCTGTACCTTGATCTGCCCATCCACATGTCGAAGTGTTATCAACCAGGGAGGTTCAATAAAAGATTCCTGTTCTGGTTTCTCCTTTATCTGCGGGTCAAAGAGGCGCAGCTGGGACGACATCTGGGGAAAGGAATCATTGCAAAGGGTGAGTTCAGCAGCCAACACAAGGCAACTCCAGCCACAGCCTCCCACCTACAATAGGATGCCACAAGCACTTAATTGTTCCTCGTGTTACCTGGATTAGTTGGCCAATCAGTACAGGGGAATAGTAATGTGGATCTTTTAGGACAGTTCTGGAAATCACTTCACAATAATGGAAAGCCTGAGCAGCCAGTCCCATTTCAGCCAGTCTGCAAGCATAGATGAATTTGAAAACCTGGGGGATGCAAGCAAAGAAATAAATCAAGTGATCACAAATCACATCACTCTATGAAAAAATGAAAGGCAGTCTGACATTTCAGCTGGAAGCTCAACTATGCCCTGACACATCTATATAGGCAGGAAAAGGAATTTAGTGAAGAAGCATTCAATTCTCCTCTTCCACACAATGTATCCAAATGAAGTTGTCAATTTATCCACAGCTGGTGCCAACAACTGCTGGATTTTAATTTTGGAATATAAAATTGCAATAAAAAAATTTAAAATTCAGAAGTTCAGGATGCAGAGATGAAAAAAGTGACATGGAAATTTAGGTGACAACAGGAAAGCAGGTACATGGCACTATGCTATGAATTAAATATCTGCTGTGCTGAACGCAGCACGTGAGAGACTAAAACCTTGTGTGAGATCTGCCAAAACAAAACCCAAACCAAAAGAGAAACAGCTCTTCACCTGGAAATTGGGCAAGCAGCCAGGCTGACTTCCTAGTGACTGTGCATATTCATAGGCTTCTGTTCTTTGAATGGCTTCATTGGTAGCAAACTTTAAAAATGGTAAACTGTTTGGGAACAGGAGAGGGGAAAGTGTTAGAGTTTATATATGCTGACTGTAAACACGGATCTGTCAATCAGAAATAAAGCCACAAACATCACTCTGTTGACACACAATATCACCAAATTCTCTTCAAAAAAGGGCATCAAACAATTCTCTCAAAACCAGCTGTTCCTAGTGAGGATAAGGGGAGCAGTGCAACTCAGTCTCTCAGACTTTCATTTCTGCATATAAAAAGTGTTAACAAAAAAAAAAAAAAAAAAGAGGAAAGCCAAACCTGTGATTTGATCCAATCAGGACAAGCTTTGTTGTCTTCCTTGTGTAAACTCCAAACCCAACTTGGGCCATAAGGTAACAAAAATGAGCAGCATCCAGCAGGCCTTTAGAAGCTGCAGAGAAATAAACGAGAGAACTCAGGATATTTCAGTGGCACTTTGTAACTCAGCGTCCTTTATTGTTTGGCTTTGCATCAAATACCTTCACAATAGAGACAAGGCCACAGAAAACTGTTCCATTGTATATTTTATACAGCAATCACTTGTTTTCAAAAAAATAAAGCTGAGTAATCAAATCTTTCAGAAAGCTTTTCCTTCAGTCATCACCCTGTTCATTCCCCAAGAGTTACCAAGAGTGTCTCCCATGGTAGCAATGGTCCTGGATTCCAAGTCCACATTATTGGTCAAGTTGGATAACACCATTGCTAGATGAGGCCTCCAGTCTCCCCATTTCTCATCTCCACAGCACTAAAATTAGAAGAATTGCTTAGTCAAATCAGTGACTGGAGCTCTGCATGGGTAAGTGCTTCAGCCTAAAAAGGACCAGAAGAACTTATCTGACATTCTAGGAAAGCACATGGAAAGACTTGCGCTGGGAACTACGCTGCTCACTGCAGCTCCCACTCGAATCTTACCGTGGATGCAGCTGGCATCCTTCCAGACATGAGCTGGTAAACAGTCTGCAGAGGGTCATTAATTGGGAGACTGTTGGCAAATCTACAGAGACGTTGCAGAGAAAAACAAAACACAAACACGGGGTAAGCAGTTAAAATGAACTTCGACTCTCAGTGGCAATTAATCCAGTTTAGCTCGGAAGAAGGAAGGGCTGTTTGAAAACAACACACTGAATAAGCATTTGCCCAGTGGATAATGTGGAAAACATCACCGGTGAACTGGATCTGTCACTCCAACATCAGTCAATCCAAGGTAGGGAAACCTCAGGATTCTCCCCAAGCCAGATTATGAGACTTTGTACTTGATTTCACAAGCTCAGGAAGCCGAAGGCAATTTTTTTTGTCTACAGACTTTTACATAAACACTATTTGTGTATAAAATCATGCACAAACATATCTAGTTCTTTTAGACGAGGAGGGTGAAGGTACCACAGAGTTATTTGGCTTTAACAAAGCTGACAGTTGGGTTTTGCCCAGTTTTCTCCTAGCCTGACTAACAGCACCTGTCAAGCAAAGCCACAGATGACAGTGATCAAACAGCCCTTAAATGGAAGGAGTGGCAGAGAAAAACTTCTCAGATGTAAGTTTACAGCCAGAAGGCCCCAGAATAAAAAGTGACAGATGACAAATGAACACACAGGTAAAATTAAAGCAAAATTCTTGCATGAACTACTAAGGATAACTCATGATTTTGACATTAGGATTTCTGAGCACCAAGTCTTTATCTCATTAGCAAGACAGGCAGTCAAACCCTACTAATCAACAAGCAAACCAGTACCTGGTCATCACTCTTGCATGTGTCCTGCTGTCCATTTTGCTGGCAAGTAGCAGAGCATGCCCCCACAAACCATGTTTCATGGCAGACTCCAGAGCATCCTAATAAATAGAGATATTAGTTTCCTGGTAATAGCTTAACATATTGCTCAGATAAGCAATGACTGTTTTACAGGAGTACTTTGTAATCAACTAAAACCATGTTTGTTTAGATAAAAGCTGACACGTGACTGTGATTTTGTTTTAGGTTATAGACAGTAGGGCATAACATTTTGCTGTATCAGGGAAGTGCAGTGCCATGAAATAAAACATGCACTACGAGCTGCAAAAATCATTTTACCTGATGCCGATGTGAAAATAATTAAACAACACAGGACACATGCAGTGTTTGGAACACCACAAACACTCACCTTCTTGCGGCCATAAAGCAGCAGCTCCCTGAATCTCTCAGTCTCTTTCTCAAAACTGTCTACTGTGGTTAGAAGATTATCAGTGAGAAATGAGAGCTGGGCTTCACCAGATTCCTCTTCCACTTGTTCCAGAGCCTCATTAGTGAAATCAATCAGATTTGCCTCATTAGGGGATTTCCCAGGAAGCCACACTGTTTTATGATCTCGGAGCAAAAGTTCAGCCAGGTCTGTTCCCACAACAGTCTGGAAGTGTACAGAGAAAACAAAAATAAAAAAATCTGCTTGCCTTCATTTTATTTGTTACTTCAACAGCAAAATGTGAAGGAGCATCTGAGGGCAAGTGCCATGTTTGCCTGCATGAACTATTCCCAGAGAAGCCACTACACACATATTACTGACTTTTACATAAACACTGTTTGTGTATGAAATATTTTAGGGTAGATAAAAACCCAAGCAGTGAGACATACCCCATTCTGCCTGCACAGCAGTACAATAAAGTCCCAAAGCAGACTTGCAGATTCTTTGTCGATGAGATTTTCATTCTTAAAGCACTGCGAAGCTTTACTCTGTGCAAAATTAATAACATCCACTTTATGGGTCTCATCCCTGAAAAAAAATATGAAAAAAAATAAAAAAAAAGCTTGTAATGAGACAAATGTAAACATTCAGGTCATTACTGTGATTACTATAAGGAATATATTTAAAGCTCATGTGTTATTTAAGCAGGTGAAAAGCCATAAATATTTTAATTAAGCTTAAATCCTGTAATTTACAGGCAATGAAATGTTCAAAGAAGAAGTGAATTCTGAATGCATGAAAGTTATTTCTGAAAATTTTAAGAACATACTTAGCAAGAGGACCAGGAAACGCTCTCATCTCTTCCTGCTCTGGAGAATGTTGTAACATGGTCTAAAACACAAATATAATCCAGAAGGAGTTCTTAAAATATGAATTTTACTTTTTAACAACAAAACCCCACAACCCGAACATAACCCAGGGTGTAATCAAGGGTGACTTGCAACCTGCACAAGGATAACAAATGATGAAACCTATTTTACATGGAAGTTATTCTGTACATCATTCTGAACAAAACTGTAAAGAGCTGGATGATCTGATCATGACTAAATCACCTCTCAAAGGAAAATGACTTTTAAAGCTACTCTTTTACTCATGATTACAACCCAAACAAGGATACATGTAAAAAAATACATATTAAAAAAGTCAAGTACCCTCTTTCCCTTCCAAAATAAAGACCTGTATTCCCCCCTCTATCTTTTTTCCTTTTAGACTTTACCTCCATGCTGTGTATTTCAACCAGAGCTGGCTGGCCCTCAGAAGGCAGGTTTGGCAGTGCTTTTATCAAGAAGCCCCCAGGCCCAAACCTGGCACAGATATGAGGCACTGAAAATTTCTCAGGTGTTGAGGGTCTTAAAGGTGCTGAAATGGGAAGAAAAGATAACGTAAGAACAGGTAACCTGTCTTGCAACTTAGTAAACCTGCTGATATATTTATCCAATTCAATAATCCTGCAGTATTAGTGGAAAACACCCTGCCATTCAATCTGGCTAAACTTTATAAGCAACAATTAACCAGTTCCATTATAGTCCCAAACAGCTAAATAATTCCAAAGTTCCAAATCTGAAGATTTGCAACAACTAGAACAAAACTATAGAGCTTTAAAATCCACTTATTTTTTTCAGTACAGGGAATTTGACTGTTTGTATCAGACACATTTCTGTGACCTCAAAGAGCCAGTAATATATGTCAACATATTCTGTAAAAGCTCTTTCAGACAAAATGTTTTGTTCTACATAAAAGGGTAAGAAAAAACTATGGAAAAATCTGAAGTTTAGATTAAACTTCTATCATTCCCAAATGAAGCACAACCACTGTACTTAAAAAACCATCTAATGGAGCTTTGCAGTATTTAAAGCAAACACTGTCTAGAACTTCTGATCTGTGATAGTCTCAGGTTTCAGCATCCTCTACTGAAAAGGAAACAAAACTTTGTTTCTGTGAACATACAATGGAAACCAGCATTTTATCCTGTTAATAAGCTCACTGAATATACAGGAAAGGCATCTCATACCCTACAAATACTCCCAGCAATGCACAGTACTACTGGTAGAGACCCTTCCAGGCACAGTTCCTCCCCTCCTCCCTCCCCAGCGTGCCCATACCTTGCTCCACAGCTGCCCATCCACTTTCAGCCGGGTAGCCATAATCTGGAAAAGGCTGTTGTCCATCAAAGCTGGCATCATATCCTCCATAGGGATAATCTGTGTGAAGGGACACTGCCTGGGCAGTGGTTTCGTAGGCATTGGCCGTTAGATCGTGATTGCTCCTATAGAGTTGGCTCTAAACAGAGCAGATTAGTGAGTGTTAGAGAGCAGGAGGTTACAACACTGCAAGCAGGACTGCAGACTGTGAGCATCCCCCCGACGGCTTTGATTCTGTTTGTAAACCAGGCTTACTGCACCACTGCCTTGGAGAAAGCCACCCTGTGGCAACAGGCTATAGAAAATAAGATCTCAGTGTTCTGCCTCACTGTTTTTACCACCATTTGAGCTGTTCACACCTAAGTGTAATCAGTTCTCTCATGAGAATTTCTATGTGCTTGTGTCAAAAGTAACATTATAGAAGGAGTCGTGTTGTGGACAACTATGGGTCAGAATCAATGTTCACCTCTGCTGTAACAGACAGAAAATCTCAACTGATTAAACCTGACAAAGGCCTAAATAACTTCAGGTGCCTAAAGATTAATGTCTCAGTGATCTCCAATACTATCCTACTTCCAATATTACTACATGAATTGGACTTCAGACTGCAAAACCACCTAAACTTCCAAGAAACATGATGAACCAACACATGAGACTATGAGTAAAATGACCCATTCCACTGGCAAAGACTGTACCTCAAAAACTACCAAATATTCTCTCAGGTTTTCAGGTCAATGTACTCATGGCATAAGTGGATGAGTAATCGGTTAGACTTGGTCAAAGTAACATCATACAAATGTGAAGTTAGTCCTTTAACAGCTCCCAAGTTCAGTAACAATTTCATGCTTGTGATGAGAAAAACGCAACACAAAGCCAGGCACATTGTCCACTACAGCCAAGCACAGGGAAGGCAAAGATCTCACAAACAGCAAATGGACTCAGCAGAGGAAATTTCCCATTTCTCTGTGCGTGCGATTTTGGTTGTAAAAGTTCTCTTGACAACTGTGACAATATTTGGTTCAAAACCATACTACAAAACAGCCTTAGCTTAGAGAATAAAACACATATCCCAGAAATACTTTCGTATTTCCAGTGTTTCACCCGCCCCAAGAACTCAGCTGAAGCAACACCTGGTGTGTCCAGCTGAAACTCACTTGCTGGGAGCGGGAGCTGAAGCTGCTCTGGTGGCTGTGGACGCTGCGGGAGCTGCGGAGGCTGTGCCCGGAGTGCTCGCTGTGGACGCTGCGCCGGTCGAACTCGTCTCCGTAGGGGTCCCTGTGGGGCTCTGAGTCATCGTCGAAGCTCCCGGTGAAACGGGGGTCGTACCTCCAGTTGTCCTCGTATCGGTCGCTCCTGCAGAACAAACCAAAAATGAACAAGAACAATCTCATACTCAGAGTCTGTTCTAAAAACCCACAGAACATTCAACAGGTCTGAAAACAAGTGCTGCTGCCTTAAATCCTTTCTTTAGAGTGATGTGACAGCTCATCTGTTTTCCCTCCATGACCTGTTAAAGCTGCAGAAAGGACTAACAACACATTTCTGTGAAATTTGTAACACTGCATTTTAATATTCTGTTACAGAGAATGTTGAGGGAATTTTACTTATAAATTCGCATGATACTCTGAAATTCTGATGCCCGATACAACCATCACCTCGATTCATAAATTCTGAAGGCTTTGGGGTGGATCTTCAGAAAATAAACTAGTATTTCTATCAATGCACAAGCAAAACCTCAGCCTTTGCCTTATTATCTACTGTGAGAACTTAATTTTCTGGTGGCACATTTGACTATGGGGGTCTCAACCCTGAAGAAACCAGGATCAGATTCTCCACCTCCACTCGGCCCTGTGCTGTCCCAGGTCTGGAAAGAGCATTGAGAGGACATGGACTGAATGGACAAACCTGCTGCCATACGGATACGCTTCTCTCTTCTGGTAAGGGTTGTGTTCAGCACCATACCAATACCTCCGGTCATAATTCCTGTACCTGGGGTCATAAGCTGATGGGTATCCTTCCCAGCGACTTGGATCTTTGGAAAAGGAAAAGAAATGGTTTAGAAAAGAAAAAGAAATGGTTCAGGTGTTGGAAGAAGCTGCCTATATGCTTTTTGTAGTCTCTTTTCTTTAATGACATGCTGGTTTGGTCCTGAAGCACAGAACAAAGCCAAAATGTTTTAGTTAGAAAAAAAAAAAAATCAACAAAAAGCCCCCAAACAAACAAAAAAAATCAATTTCACACCTTTCAGAGAAATACGGTGCTTATAGTTATCTACTCTTGAAGGGACAGTGTTTACCATCAGACAGATCTTTAGCAACATCTTTAAAACTCACTCCTAATGTTTGTTATGACATTCACAGAACCTTTGCGATCAGCCTGCACAGGCTCATGTCAAAAGTCTCAGGATGTAGACAGATGTTGTTTAAAACCCTCCCAGGCACTAGACAAACAATTACCCTCAGCCTGCCAATGCCGGAGTGTCTCAGTGAGCACTGAGATAATGATGGTCAAAACCCAAAGCCAGTCATGAGCCAACTTCTCTCCACACCCACCTAAAATTCCCTTCGCAACTCTGCCTGCAGGTCACACACCAGGGACACGCCCCAGCGAATGGCAGGCCTGCCACACTTCGAACAAAACTATTCTGTACACTTAGAATGGTGTGTTTTCACAAAGGGGAGGCTGGTAGCGAGGAAAAAACCCACTAATTTTATTTTCTGTTTACTACTTCTACTGAATAAAAACCATAGAGGAAGGACAGCCAGGTATTATGAACTGAAGTGAGCCCAAAGATCAATTTCCAGCAAGTATAATTTTATTCTTGCTGGCTGTGGAATGGATATCAGTTGTATTAACATGGAAAATTACAGTAATTCTCTGATCTTAAAGTTCCTCCTCCCCATAAATTATTGTTTAAACCCTCAATTTTCTACAGAAAGAAATTAAGAGTTCATTTTGACAACTTACCTCCATAATCATATGAGTTTGTGTAATAGCCTGAATAATAATCACCCCATCCACTTTTTCCATAATAATCTTCTGGATAACCTTGCCTGAAAGAAAGCACACAAGTATAAAAAGTTATTATTACTCCTTTAATATCTTCTGAAGTCAGCAGGAGATACAAAGAGCTGTATGTCACCACTGATTAGGGAGTTTCATGTTTAAAATAAGGCTTTTCCAGGAAATCAAGGAATCATAAAATTACGACTTTACAAACCAGTATGTCACTAAATTGTTGTGTGTCATGAAAAGCTGACAGCCCTTACAGTACAATAATTCAGTGGCTTTGGTGATAAGTTGAATTACTTACAGACAATTAATCACAAAAACTACTGCTATAATTAGCATCCTTTGAAGTGTCTCAATAGAGAAGTCAATAATTTAACAATTAATGAAATAGCAGCTCCTTCAACTTCAACAGTGTTTTGTTACACTTCTTGTGGTGAAGAAAATACTCATTTCCAGAGCCCATGTCAGAACACTGATTATCCAAACAGCACAAGCAAAAGAACCCGACTAAACCAACACATCAAAGATATTTAATGCCAGTGTGGGATGGTGGGAACTTTCACGCTCCTCTACAACTGATCCTAACTCCAAGGTGGCCAAGCAAGTCAAGGGATGCTCCTCCCAGGAGTGTGGGAAGGTGCTAACACAGCACTTGCTCTGCAGAGGAGGAGGTCTGATCTTATCAGGTCAGGTTTATCCACCCAACCAAGTCCTCCCAGTCTCCTTCAGAGGGATCTCAGTCCCTTCCCCAAACAGAGTTTACAAAGCTGTATCATCAGTCCTGGCACATCAAGAGCAGGTTCCACACAGAGCTCTGGTGCCCTGCAGACACCCCACAGCCCACATGCGACTGCACTGGCAGCCACTCACAACACTGACACAGCTACTGGTAATGGGCTTTGATCTGCCAATGCCACGTACAGGAACCTCAACCTCTTCTAAAAACAGTACATATGAAGAGTACACACCAGGAACTGCTACTAGAGATTATCCACAGCTGAGGGAATTCTCACACAAATGAACCTGACACAGCACCAGCATGTTGTCACCTGACTCACCACTCTACCTTCTGGACACCTCAAATACTGTGGATCATTAGGCCACACTTACCACAGTCCTTCCAACGTAAATCCCACACCAGTGTGCGAAAGTGACATTTATTAACAGCACGAGGGGCCACTGCTTAAGTGCAAGCCGGAAAATAAATGAGTATTGATTAGCAAACCCATGGCCTGCACTGCTCTTTCACAGTACAAACCTCAGCACTGAGGCCATGGCAACCTGGCAGAAACACCACCAACCCCCAGGGAACTGAAGGAAAGCAGCAAGGAGGCTTCAGCAACAGAAAGGGTTGGGGAACTGTATCCCTTTCAGACCCGGCATTTGATGCCGCCCGCTCCTGTGGCAGCACACAAGGAGGGTTTGAATTCCTCGCTGTGGCTTGAGCTATAAAACGTCATCAGGAATCACCACACTCCCTGCTCCGGGGTATCCCAGAGCTTCACTCAATTCGGGAACTGCGTACCTAGAAGAGGGTCTGTCAGAGCAGTGGCTGGCTCTGGAACTGGGACGCTCAGGCTCGGGATACCGGTAGCTGCCAGGCTCCATGTAAGCAGTGCTGGTGCTGTCGTAGTGTCGGTACTGGGGGTCGTACTGCCCGTAGCTGTCCTCCTGGAAAAGAGAGGCACATCCAAGGGAAGAGGCTGCACACCTCCCAAAATAACTTAAACCCGAACAAATCGCCACACACACCACAACTGGATACCTGAAGAGAGGCAAATCAGTAAAATACAATTTAGCTTTCAACTCCTGTTGTGGCAAATTATATTTAAGTCTATTAATATCAAAAACTTAAGAAAAAAAACATTATGTCTGGACTAAGTTCAACCACTCTACTGGACCATCAAGCAGATACAAACCAAATTTGGGCACCTGCGCAGCCAAGGCAGTTAAAACTGCCAACTTTTTTCAAAGAACCGAACAAACTGCTATGAACTGACACCTGTGCCAACTGGAATTGGTATCAGCAACCACTTAAATTTCTATAATCTTTGCAATGTACGTTTTGTTACTGCCATCTGGATTTTCCCCACACTTAATGGGAACGCTCTACTGAATGTTTATCATGACATATAAAGTCATCATTCAAAGATGAACATCAATAACACATATTAAAGAAGGTGGAAGGGGAAAATAAAAATTTACCATGTAATAAAGGTGAGCTGCTGTCCTGGGGTCCGCAGGAGGATAAGGTGGCGGATACGGAGGCTGATAAGCATCATAAGGGTGTCTGTAGTAGTAGTAAGAGTTCTGGGGGGGACCAAAGGCATCCTGAGGAGTCTGAGGCAGGGATGGACGCTGCAGGTCCTGCTGCACGCTGGGTGTGCCTGACTGACTGGAGGTGGCAGAGGGGGCTGCGGCAGCTGGAGCGCCCGGTGGCTGTTCCGATCCCGGCTGCTTCCCAGGACTCGTCTGATCGTACCTTGGCTGGGCTGAACCCGCCTCCTGGGGCCCCCCAGGCTGAGGATGGTTACCCAGCCCCTGGTTCTCCCCCTGTGGCACAGCTTTAGTCCCTGTGGAAACCTGGGAGTCTGGAGGAGCCGAGGCCTGCCCAGACGTTGGTTGCTGCGTCTGAGCTGCTTGCATTTGTGGCTGGGGTGGCAACGCTCCCTGTGCAGCTCTGTCTGACACAGCCTGATGCTGCACATCTTTTGTCACCTGTTGATAGAAATGTTGTTTGTCAGGCACCTCGGGACGCACCTGAGCAGCACCACCAGCTGCCTGTTGGGCTGGACCACCAGGCTGATTGTGCGCCTGGACAGAATTACTTGTGCTGCTCTTCTCCAACGTCCGCGACACCGTGAAGTCGAGCACTCCGGCAGCTTCTTCTTTGCAACTGGAGTGGTTTGCAGGATTATTACCCTGTCCTATGGAATTAACAGGGGGCACTAGTGCACTTGCACTTCCACCGGGAAGATTTGTCCCAGGCGGAACAGATGAGTTAGACCCTGGCTTGCTAGCAAATTCAGGAACAAAACTTTCCACATTAACATTCTTTTGCCCTTCTGGAGCCAAATTAAGAGGAGTTTTCATAAGCAAGTTTGCAGGCTGATTAGAGGCAGGATCAGAGGAATTATCAGGGCTTTGTAATAAATTATGTTTTAACAGATTAGCATTTGGAAGTGCATTAACTAATAGAGATCCAACTTGCATCACAGGTAATGCCATGTTTTCCCCACCAGCATGTGAAGTTTGGGGACCCATTGCAGGCTTGTCCCCAACTCCAGAGTCCTTCATTGGCTGATTGTTTTCATTGTTGCTTAGCTGATTAGATAGAGAAATAGAAAAATTAATTGGCTGAGCCAAGTTATAGCTTTGATTAGGCTGAGCAATCAGGATAGGCTGATTTTGCAAAGACTCTGTAGGTGGAGAAGACAACAAACTTGCATAACCAGAACTTGCCTGAGACTGAAGTGCCTCCTCTTCTCCCATTTTGGGAGGATTCTCAAGATTTTCAAAAGTTATATTTCCATCCTGGGAATGCTGCACAGCAATAGTCCCTGGTTTACATGGCTGCTGATTGGACAGGCCTTCTTCTGGTGGCTGGATGACTTCTACAGTCTGTTTGGCAGGTACATACACTGCAGGAGCAGCAGGAGCCAGAAGCACATTTCCCCCAAAATTGGGTAACTCATTATGAGCCCACAAAGTTGTTGCTGGGCTGTCACACTTCTTAACTGCTCCCTGAGCTCTTGTTGAGGACCGTCTCTCAGATACTGATTGTATGTTTTCCACAGTAGGTCCAGAGTGCAACACATTCCCAGCTTCACCAGAGCCTGCAAGAGGCAGTGGATGTACCTGAGGCATGAAAATGGTTTCCAGGTTATCTGGAGGCTGTTCAAGGTTGCCTGGGGACGCGGCGGGCACAGCTGTGCTCTTCTTGATATTCTTTTGGTTCGAGTGGCTCTCTCTCAACTCCACCACCATCTTCGCCTGGTCGACCTCTGCAGGTTTGATACCAACTCCATGGGACCTCACAGGTTCGAAAGAACTATTTGCACTTGTCTGAAACACTCCCATAGGCTTAGGAGGGCTTGGAGTTGGAGGCTGGGAGAGATTCCCATGGTAGTTCTTGCTCAGGTTTAGCTCACCCGAGTCCCCTCCCAGAGGAGAGGAGTCAATCTGTTTGAAGAAGCTGGCAGAGGATTCCTCATCAGGCTTCCCACTTTCCTGCTGGATGAACGTACCGACTTGCTCCGGAGGCCGTGCTGAGCTGGAAGTGCTCCTATGGCTCATGCTGCTGTAGTTGGAAGACACGCTGTCTGGTCGGACAGGATGAGGTAATGAATCAGGTGCCTCCAAGTTTGGTCCTCCTTCAGCATGGCTCACAACAGCATTCTTTGGAAGCATCTGACCTGGGAAGGATCCGTACCTGTACGGATCAGGACCAGCAGCAGCGGATGAAGCACTGATGTTCTGTGGTTCACTGGGCAGCACTTCTTGGTTCTGAATGCACTCCAGGTTTTCCACGTTTTCGTACTGGGACCCAGCAGCTGTGTCACCTACACGAGCCTTGTCATCACCAACAAACAGAGAGTGCTTAGCAGCCTGTGCCTCCTGATGACTCACAATTTTTGGGAAGTACTGGGCATCCATTCCTTTCTGTACCATCTCACTCGCTGAACTTGTACCAACCTGGGCCTGAGAGAGAACATTAGTTGCCACCTGCTGAGGATGCACCGGTTGGTGATACAGGGATGCTGAATTTGGCTGACAAGCATCAAACTCTGTTTTCTCCACCGTGTAATTTTTTTCAGATGAAAGTATTTCTTCATTTTCTGCCTCATCCCCCTTGAAAAACATGGAGAGAGTTCCTGAACCTCGATCAGTGGGAACAGATCTATTTGATATTTCAGATATAGCTGGAGACTGGTTTTTGGGGTTGTTTTCCTGAGCTGTGGGAGGGACAAAACTGGAGTCTTGCAAGGGTGGCTGTGGGTAAAACTGTTCCTGGTAAGGTTGACTTAACCAAGGGTTAGTCATTTCTGTGTTCTGCCTGAACACATTTCCAGGCTGGATGCTGTTCATGTGATGACTATTTGCAGAGCCATTTCTCCCATTCTTTTCACAACCAGCAGATAAAGGCGCTTGCACGATATTTTGTGGAATACCTTGGTGTGCGGGACCCTGCATTACATTTGTGTGTGGAGGAGGGTGAGAAATGCTGCCAGAAGGCTGAGAAATGTTCTGACTGGCAATCTGAGAAGACGGCTCAGGGTAGGGCACAAAATTCCGAACTGGAGACTGCAAGTTCCCTTGGCCAGGCCTCCACTGGGACACAGGCTGCTGGGGCGGTGGGGGGAAGAGCGCTGCCGTGCTGGGTCCTGAAGGAACGTCATTTGGATCTCTGCCAATATCCTGTCTACCTCCAGGTTTGTTTGATGCAGACACCACTCCAGGATGCACACCGAAGGAGTTTTCAACTGCTGCTCCTGTGTTATAATGCAGCGGCACCGCAGGCCCACGGAGTCCGGGATCCGGGCTGGGATGCGCTTCCGCAGCACTATTTATAACGTACCCCGGGGACGGAGAAGGAACTGGAACATTAGAAAACGTACTGGGACTTATTCCTGGTTGAGACACAGGAGCTGGTAAAGACGTGTGTGGTCCGTGGGGATTGTCCCCTGCACGCGAGGGTGACGGATGCACAAGGGCCGGCTGCGGGAACGGCAGCGCGCTGCCCTTGGATGGGTTATCTAAGGGGGGGCCCTGGGGGGTCTGTCTGCCGAAGGCAAAGGGGTCTGTCACGGGCTGCACCGGGGCAGCTGCAGCGTTGGCTCGTTTGCTGAGGGGGCTGTTCCTCCAGTACATGTTCCGAGCGATGCCGGCGGGAGGAGGAGCCGCTGCTCCTGCCGGGATGGGCTGTGGTGGCTGCTGCATGGTGGCCTCCTGCAGGGTCACGCCGTGACACACCGGCACTGGATGCTGCAGACGGGTTTCTTCTCCTGCCCTGCTGAGGCAAAACATGACAAGTGAGTCTCCTTTCTCACCATGCCTGCAACATTGAGCGATTTTTATTTTAGACACAAAATCGTTCGAAGAATTTGAAGTGGAAAATATCCCCCCTTTCCCCAGAACGTGCCAGAAATTAACGCACAACATTGTATTTCTTCCATTTGTGTTTCCATTGTATTTCCACTTGTATTTCCAGTATTAATGAAGTTTAATGTTGTGTGGTAACAATGCACATCATTTAACAGCTGTATGAACAAACAGCTCCAAGTAAAAGTACTCGAACACAGTTCAGATCTGTACTAGTGTTAAATCCTTGAGCTTTTACAGCACCAATGGTATTATACTGTTACATTCCCCCAAATTTGTTTTAAGCAGAAATATGCATCAGCAGCCAGTCTACAACAGAGCCTGCAAGCACTATGTCCTGCTTAATTCACTTACGAGGAGATAAGAAGTTATTATCTACCTCTAATTCTATTAGAGATGATCTTCAGCTCTGCTGCACTGCTGCTCCATGTGAATGGAGCTTTTCACAGGTAAGATGAGAAGCATCTCAAGAAGGAATTCACCAGATGTTATCACCCCCAACAGAACACAGTCCATTTCTGTTTTATCAAGACAACCTTGTGCAGGACACTGGCGTTCTTTATTTTGAGAAAGGCAATAGGATTTCCATCACAAATATTGTCTCTCCTGGATGAATGGTGCATAGTAAAACTTCATTTAAAGATAGAAAAACAATCAGCTTCCCTCACCTATTAATGAAGGTTCTCACTTTAACACCAGAGGGACTTTGGCACAGTCTCAGGGTTACAGCTCTATTTCACGGTAAGTAATTCAACCCCAACGCCAAACAATGCCAGCCAGGAATCTGCTACACAGGAAGCTCCTTCAATTCATCAGGGTGTCTTTTTCAATTTTATCACCCCTTAACAATGTGGGGAAGAGGGAAGCTGACAAAACTGAGGAATTCTTCAGTATTTGTCCAGTGTAGCTCAGTGAAGCTTTAGCAACATCTGATAGTTTTGTTTTCTGATGGTACACAACAAATACAGTTTATAATATGTACGGTGAAGTACCCACAGCAATTGCTCCATTCCAGATCTTTAGAAAAGACAGATAAAAGCTGTGCAATATTTAGCTGGAGTTCTTTTAAGATTTGGCATCTTGTGAGTAAGAGTAATAAAATGGGAAGCCAGAAAAGTCAGATGTTTGTAATCAAGCCAAAGTTTTAATAGTGAGAAAGTTCAAAAGCAAAACACTCTTTGTTTCTGGTTATCAAAAATACATATTGAGTGAACACTAACTACATGTATTTCACATAGACTTATAACTAAAAAAATCCATTAAAAAGCACACTGACAGTACCACAGCAGGACTTACACAGACTCTACCAGACATCAGCACAACATATCCTAGGGAAAAACCCCTCCAACAGCCCTGAGTATAATCCAGGACCCTCTTCCGGAGTCAGAGTCTCTCAGTTTCTCCCCATATCCATATATTCCACAGCCATATCTTAAGATTGAATAAATTTGTGTTTTACTAAAATGGAAAAGACAACCAGAAGTGACTTCAGCAGAAGCATCAAAGCTTCACTAGTTTCATGCAGTACTTTCACTTGCCTTCACCATTCTTTTTGAAGCACAGCTGCCTGCTGAATTCCACCAAGGAATGCTTACAAAAAGGTTTGAGAGCTTTGCAATCTTTTCTCCTATTATGATCCCGAGGCGAAGGTTTTCCAGCTGGCCACACTGACTGCCAACCATGTTTCCAGGAAACCCTGCCTAAACACCCAGCCCAATTTCCACAAGCTAAAGTAACCCCAGGCTCTTCTGGACATCACCAGTTCTTTTTCATCGTGTTTTTTGCTGCATTAACCAAAGTGCAAAGCCTCCTCTTTCCCCTCCAAATAAACTCGTGGGTTTATGCAACATACTTTGGGTTGGGGAGGGGGAAAAAAGCTAATTAAACCACAGGCCAAGGCAGATGGAAAGCACTAATTTCACTGAGCAAAATATTGGTATCTACCAAGCAGTTCTGTTTCTCACAGAAAAGTTCTTTCTGAAACACAGCTGAGCACAAAAGCCAACTTAAAGGCCCACTTCCAAACTTCTAGTGTGGACTTCACTCCTTACAGTGTCTTACACATAAAAAAAAATCCCCACACGTTACCACATCTTTGTCACAGCCAGCACCAGTAATTAGCTAATTAAAATAAGTGTAGAGTTCTACTTTAAGGCAGAACTTGCCATTCCTCCAACAGGATCTCTGACTGTGCATGACAGAAGTTCAACACGAGGGATCAGCTTCCTCAAAAGCAAAGTTAATATTAACAGACTGCACACAGTAGTAAAAGCAACCCAGATGTGAGAAACTGAGTCCAAACAAAATGAACGTGCCCAAGTCAGGTAATTTAAACAACAGATATCAACTCAGTGCTACTGACCCTCCCTGCCCCTCATCCAGGATCAACAAAAATGCTGATTTTAAGGTATTTATAAATGAGAAATAACTACACAAGTTAAAGCAATCCCTGCTTTATCTAGCTTGGAAATTCTTAACTTTCAGCTGGTTTATTAATTGATAAAGCAGAGCAGACTGCTAAACATTAGTCATTGGTAATAACAATTGCAGGGGGTGTCTCCAGGAGTACCAAAAAACACATTACCAAAGAGGAAAAAAAAAAGATTAAAAACACCCTCTAGACAAGGCCATAAAAAATTCACCTGAAAAGCTCTATAGCTTCATATATAATAGTTTATTTGGGGGGGATTAATTTAATCCTATCTCCAAGGGACATATGCTAAATAAATTACTCTTAGACAGAATGTGTCCACAAAGCAGGTTACAGAGGACTAATATTAATTCTAATTCTCACACACGATGAACCAAATAATAAATAACATGTTCACATGCACAGATTCCTAATGAGAACAAAGTGACTAAAAAACCCTACTGCAACCTCGAAGACAGGAATAGCTGGAAAATGAGATTTGCAGCAACTGGGACACCGGTTTTTCGGAATTCCTTTTTTGTGTTGACAGCTGCACATCTGCACACACATGTGGGTGACACTCAACACATTCTACATCCTTAATACTCCCTGACAGCTTCCTACTGGCCTTCTCCTAAATGGTTATAAATGTTTTTCAGGGAAAATGCAGGGACAGGACAGGGGAAAATGGCTTTAAACTGACAGAAGGCAGGGTTAGATGCAGGGTTAGACCCTCTCTTCCCTCTGAGGGTGGAGAGGGGCTGGGATGGGATTCCCAGAGCAGCTGTGGCTGCCCCATCCCTGGAAGTGCCCAAGGCCAGGTTGGACGGTGCTTGGAGCAACCTGGGATCTTGGGAGGCCATGGCAGGGGGTGGAAAGAGATAGGCTTTAAAGTCCTTGCAACCCAAACCAGGCTGTGATCCCATGAAAAGAGCTGCTTGGCAACCAAAATCACAGCGGCAGAAAACCCTCCCGTTTGTTTCGAGAGGACCCTGAACCGGCAGCTCTCTGCCCCAGCAGGTCCCTGAGTCAGCACCGGAGCTCGGACCTGTGGCACCTGACAGCTCGCAAAAACAGCCCCGAGCCGGGAGAGGCGCCGCGTGTCCACGCAGGGAGGACGTGACAGCCAACATGGGGCGGCTCCTTCTCCCTCCCGCACCCCTGAACACCCCTCGCACCCCCGCGGCGCCTCCCTGTCCCACCGAGGCAGCCCAGCGCCACACAGACCCCACGGGAGACCCCCCCACCCCATCCCCGGCCGCCACTGCGGCGCCGCCTTCGCCCTTCCCTGCGGCAACACCACCCGCCCCAGCCCCCGGGGGGCTGCGAGCCCCGCCGGCTGCCCCTGCGACCGCCCCAAGGCCCGCCCTGAGGCACGGCGCGGCGGGCCCCGGAGCCCCCCGCCGCTCGCACCTCAAGGCCCGGCGCTCTTTCCGCAGCGCATCCGGGACGCCCCGGCGCGCCCCTCCCCTCCGCCCCGGCGGTACCTGGCAGCCCCCGCGGGCCGCGGCCCCTCAGCAGCGGGCGCGGGCCCCGCCGCCCCTCACGGCCCCGGCACCGGCCCCGGCCGCCGCCGCCATCTTGGCACATCCGGATCGCGGGGCCGCCGCCGCCGCCGACGTGTCACGCCGCGGCGCGCGCTGACGTCACAGAGAGGCGCGCGCGGCGCGCGGTGGTTGATGTTGCTGCTGCTGCTCAGCGGGCCCGGGAAGGGAAGAGGGGGCGGGACCGAGGGCTGCGGGTTCGAGTCCCGCCCGGGGCGGCTGAGGGACAGCGGTCCTGAGGTTCGATTCCCGGTTCTGCCGTGGCCTCGCCTCTCTCCCGGCCGGGGCTCGGGGGAGTGTCCCGTGGAGCTCCCGTGAGGGTCGCGGTCCCCTCGGGTTCCCGGCGTGGGTGCAGTGTCGGGGGCGGCCGCCAGGGCGGGACAGAGCACCGCTGGTCCGGGCCCTGGGACTCTGGGGCGAGGACTGGGGACTGCCCAAGGCTGCTGGAACTGAGAACTATAAACACCTGACCCCCCCCCCCTTACATAAAGAATTTTCCCCTGAAATCCAACCTAAACCTCCAGTGGCGCAGCTTGAGGCCGTTTCCTCTCATCCTGTCCCTTGTTCCCTGGGAGTAGAGCCCGACCCCCACCTGGCTCCAAACTCTTGTCAGGGAGTCGCAGAGAGCGAAAAGGTCCCCCCCGAGCCTCCTTTTCTCCAGGCTGAGCCCCCTCAGCCGCTCCTGGTACTCCAGCCCCTTCCCCAGCGTCGTGGCTCTGTGTTGCAGGTCTATTTTACACCAAGTTTTTGAGTGGGGACCCCCCCCCCCGGTCCGGCACCAGAGGAAAGTCTCTCATTCACCGGCAGTGCCCACACTGTCATGCTCTGGCACCCAAAAACCAGCCTTAGAGGGGAAAGAAAACACAACGGCCTAATCAAACGTCTTAATCGAGGGTCATTATCAGTGCAAGAGCCGTTTCTGCAGCTTGATCATTAAAGCAGGGGAATATCCTCAAAGCCCGGTCCAAGCAGGGGAAGCAGCACTTTGATGCTGGTGTGGGAACAGCAGAGGCAGCGCTGTGATTTTTAAGGGCCTTTCATCTCCATCTTTTGTAGGAACATTCTTATAAACCAGCTTGTCAAATACAATTTCCCTACACAGGCATGAGTTGCAGATAAAGCCCTGGTTCTCCCTTGGTATTTCCTCCAGCAGGTGTAATTTGAGGAAACATGATTTTAATTAGCCTGATTGGCTTTTTAAAAATACAGATGTGTTCTAAATACCATCAATTGCTCACATCTGTATCTATAGTTAGAGATTCACCTTCTTATATACGGACACACAGTGCAGACGTTAACGATGAGATCTCACCTTTGCTGTTCTCCTGGTGTGTGATTATAAAGAATTGTCACATTAAGACTTTTGATCCCTTTTTATCCTCAAGTTTTCTGACTGATTTGCTGTACTCAGTAACACAGTTCTGGGCTTGAGTGACCCATTACAACTAAAAGGCACATCCTTCTCTGCTGCTTCCTCAGCTCACCTGGGGTACAACACAAATTATACTGACCTTTTTCCATTGAATTTTGAGGATTTATTCAGTCATCAGGTTGCATACAACCATGAACACAGTTTTTAATGAAAAAGATCATTCTCTGAATTAAGAAACAGGGGAAATGGTTAAAGGAGAGTATCTGTATCCCTTACCAGCATTCCGCATCATGCTGGCCAACTGGACAAGCTGAGTTTTATTAATTTACTCATTTTGTTGCTGCGATTATTCACATTACCCCAGCCACATTAACCCATGTGTAATTCCAGGGAGGCTAAACCCGAGGTGAATTTGGCTCCTCTGTGCATTCTTCAGGGGGTGATTTGAGTTGCAGCAACGAATCGTGGATCAGAGTTGGAGCAGCTGTGAGCAACTTTCTGAGCAAACACCAACAGCCTGGAGGTAGAAGCAATAGAGAGTAGCAACTTCTGAATGTCCCATCTAATTGAGCGGGAATAATGAAAACAAAGAACGAAAAAAAAAAAAAAGCCCTGCAGCATGTAAACAAATAGTTCAGGTGCACTGATTCCTCATAGCACCAACATACCAGCCATGGCAATAGCTGGTGCTAATCTTGTTTTATGCAAACACTTCTGAACTCTTCCTTTGGCACTGGGTATAATTTTAGTGCTTCTCAGCCTTTTTCACCTGGAGTGCTGAAAAACCCACACTTGCCGTGATTCGTTCAGTCCTCATCAGCTTCTGGTGACAGGAGAGCTTGAAATTCATCTGCCAGCATGTCATGAGAATGAGCTTGTGGTGGGACAACATGGTCTGATTGGAGGGGACTGGGGGAAGGCAACTCCTTCTGGATAGGGAGTTGCTGAGAAAGCCCTCAGTGTGGAGGGAGAGTTTGAAACTGGGGCCATTTCTCTCATTTCTTGTTTAAATTTGCCTTAATCCCAACTGGGGATCTGTGACCCCAGGACCACCTCATGTACCCAGTCAGGAAAACAGGGACAAGGGACTGGCAGGAGCTTGTGGGTCACCAGGTGCCTTCATAAATACATGAGTAATTGGAGGCTAAACACTCAAAACCTAAATTTTGCATCCTTTACTGCTCAGAAAACATTTTCTGCCTTCTAGTTGGAATTACCTTGTGGCCAGTTTATTAGTGTCTGTTCATGTGGCTCTTTCCCTGGTATTTAGCCCCCTCTTTCCTTGTTCTGTCCCTCTAACCACTCCCCACGGAAAATTAAATGCTTTGCAGCCCCTCTCCTTAAATGAGCCACATGCGTTTAGCTGCCTCTTGCCACGTCATGCTGTTTCGCATGTCCTCATTAAACCCTTTTTTAATCTATTCCAGGCCAGATTTCTGCCTTTTAACGACTTGAATTTCTCCCACGAGTGACTGGGCTGCTGTACACTACACCAGATAGGAGAGGGTCTTCCTGATGCCTCCTCGTGTTGGCACGAGCCTTTCCCAGCCTCACTCGGACTCAGCCACGGGCACGAGGGCTGGGATGTGTGGGAGAAGCCTGGAAGGATCCACGAGCAGCACATCTGCGAGTCGCAGCGAAGGCAGGCACGCTTCATTTAGCGTATTCCAGATGGGATGCAGCGAGGCACAACTGTGGGGAAGAGCACACCTTGGGAAGCCCATCTCCAGGATGTCCCTTGGGGGTGACGAGATCCTCGCCCTTGAACCACCTTCTGCAGGGGGCAAAGGGCTTTGTCCTCAGTTAAAATACCCCTTTCCGTGGAGTTTTCTGGGAGTGCACCCTGGAACTTCACCTCCCCGACCCCTGAACATGCTGTGTTTCACTGCTGGCTGGCACATAAAACACTACAGCACCAGCTGCTGACGGGTTGTGCAGCAAACGTCTGGTGGCCCCAGATCTGTCTGGGGCTGGATATCAGGTACATGTACACACATGCCCACTCCCTCCCCAGCCACGGAGTGGAAAATACCAGCATTCCAGGCTTATGTGATTTGGGAGGAGGTCAACGGCTCTGCTATTTATATCCAGTTATTTGGGGACTTTGCAGCTGCATTTGGACTAGAGACTCCCTGTGGGGGAGAGAAAGAATTAAATCAAATTACCTTAAAAATCCTGGGCGCAGCAAGGACAGCAAACATTTCTGGGTGGTGGCTGTGCTCGGAGTGCCACAAAAACTGGTGCTGCTGTTCCTCATCCCGTGGCTTCCCAGTTCCAATCTGTGCCAGCCACCACATCCAAGAGCCCTGGCACAGGCTCGGCACTGCCTGTGAAGTAGGAAGCACTGCAGGTAACTCCTAACACCACACTGTTCCCGTGGGCACTATGGAATTAAAAGCACGTGGCTATTTTTTTACCCTTCGCCGTCTCATCAGCCAGAAAACGCTCCTAAAAGACTGATCAGAAAGGAACATTTTACAGTACTTTGAACATGCTTTTCAGAGCCTCGCTCCTGCCTCGCTCGAACCAGACACCTCAAGTCAACGAGAGAGTTTTTCCCCACAAGTTAAGGAGGTATTTTCGCCGTCCACAGCCCTGCTCTTGAGCTTCCACACAGAGAACAAGACGCTGGGGAAGCTCCAGCACTCTGTGCCAAGAGGCAGCCGTGCAGCATTGAGAACCAGCAGGTGTCAAGCCCAGATTTCAACCGCTCCGTAACAAAAACACTAAGCTCCGGTTTTAGTAAAATCTAGATGCCCAGAGGCATCATTTATTGCAAATCAGTTAACCAAAAAAAATACATCATTTTTGCAAACTACAACTTTGCATGTAGATAGCTTTATTACAGAAGATATCTTTTCTTAAACTACACTCTAGTTTATAAAACATAGGAAGGTTCAACACCACGTGATGTTTTTATCACTCATATTAGGCGTGTCCACAATAACAATGGTCTGAAATGTTAACTAAGATGAGTGCTCAGCAAGGCGCTGGGCCTTGAGAAATATCCATTTTATTTGGTGTTCTAATAAAAAGGAATGAGGAAAAGGAACCCTTTTCTTAGGTTTTCTTGATTAACTGCTCTCTATCTGCCTGTCCCATACACATATCTAGTCTTAGGGTGTCTGCTTGCCTTCGCACCCGAGTGAGTGATATTCCAACACCTCTATAAGGTGATATATTTATGATATATTTAAGACTCGCTCATTTAGATTTTTGAAACAAAATCCACCTTTTCTTTAAAAAAAAAAAAAAAAAATATATTTACAAACATTAAATCTGCCACAGGCTTATACTATATTTTACATGATACACAGAAAGAGTGCACACCAATATAAAAAAAGATGCGTCACTCCAGGCTAACGTTACAGAACAAAATGTTAAGGTTTCACAGCACAGGCTCAGCTGTGCTGTCCTTCGCCCTCCAGTTTAGCCAGTCCAGCATCCCACTAAAACCAGCAGCAATGGCACTGCCAGAGGAGCTGGATCCGGGCGAGCACGTGGTGGTGGCAGTGTTATAATGCTTTGTAATCTCACTCAGGGTGTCTGCATTAATAGACACGCCCTCTTTAAAATAGGCAGGCCATCCTTAAAATAAGGATGTGGTTTACAAAGTTTATATTGGCATTTATTTCTTAAACAGTTACTCAAAGGCAAACACGAAAAAAGAACAACAACAACAAAAAAAAAGCCCCAAAACAAAACCAGTAAAGATATTAAAAGTAAAATTAAGTCTCCTTTGTGTATATACTCCTCAGTTATGGGCTTGCTCTCTTGGAAGTTTGGCAAATACACTTCTTTTTGACGGGGGACAGCATTCATGTTTTGAAGTTGGGTGGTTTTTTTTTTAGCTTAGAACCTGTTCTTACAGGTCTATAATCCTGATTTTCTCTTTTTTTTTAGATCATAAAAGTCATTTAAATATATATATTTTTATATATATAAAAACAAGAGAGAACAAAAGTTTCTATTATCAAGGCAAATGTACAACTATATAATACTGAAATTTAAACAAAGATTCATGACTGGTACCATAAAATGTCCTCTCATATAATAGCAAAGGAAACATTTTAAAGTACATTTAAAAAATTTGTCGATACTTAATTTTTTCCCCCCTAAGGAGTGGTATTTTTAGTCAATTTTTTCTTCCCCTGTTCTTTCTCACCTCTCTTTCTGAGTTGAAAGAGAAAAAAAAAATAAATTAATGGCATTTCAGGATCACAAAATCGCTGCTTCTAGCTTTACATAGACATTTCCTCTCAAATGAAACACAATGAACCCCCCCAACCAAAAGAGAACGTCCTATAAAAACCTAATTTGTCCATTTCTTGAAACACAACTGGTGTCCCACATTGAGTTCTTAACAATAGAACATATAAATAAAAAAGGCAGTGTTTTCATGTAAAATAAAAAGTACATAAATAAATACTAAAAAAAAAAAAAAAAAGGAATTAAATTTGTCTTTTTCTTTTTTTTTTCCTTTTTTTTTTTTTATAAAAACATATTTAAAAAGGATCCTTTAATAAAAGCATCCAAGGTCCTTTTAAAAAAAAAAAAAAAAAAAGATCTCCCTCGAGCTTCTGACTCTCACTGAGCACCAGCGTCTCTGAAACACCTTCTTTTACTTGAAGGCTTCGGGGATGTGTCCCATCTGTGACTGCATACTCGTGGGAGGGCTGGAGATGCCCTCGGACCAGTCGGACACGTTGGAATGAGGAGACGAGCTGGACCACTGGTCCGGCGACTCCGGAGACGGCGTTAGGAAAGGGTGGTCGGGCACCTGGAGCTGGTGGCTGGGGGTGTTGTCCAAGGGGGAGGAATAGCTGTGCTGGGAAGGCGGCGTTAGGAACTGCGTGGTGGTCATGGGCTGGGCGAGGGAGGACGGCAGGGACGTGGGCAGCATCTGGGAATCCTGGGGCAGGATGGTGTGCACCGCCATGGCGCTGCTGCTCACCGGCTGCATGTCGGGCTGGCTCAGCTCCGTACCAAGGAAATTCTGGCCCATGTGGCCGCTCCCGTTGGAGCCGGGGTTGTGGTGCTGCTGCGGCGGCTGCGGCGGCGGCGGCGGCTGCTGGGGCTGCTGCGGCTGCTGCTGCGGCTGCAGGTTCTGCTGCTGGAGCTGCTGCTGCTGCATCTGCTGGAGCTGCTGGCTCTGCATCAGGTGGGGCTGGGATGCCAGCCGGGTGTTGGGCATGGCCTGGTAGCTCATCATCTGCGACAAGCTGGTGGTGGGCAGGCCGTTGTGCAGGGAGGTCATCATGCCGTGCTGGAGGTTTTGGGGCTGCTGGTGCGCCCCGGGTTGGATGTTGCCTCTCAGGGGGTTGTACTGGCTCTGGACCATCCCGTTCTGCAGCCTGGTGAGCCAGTCACACTGCCCGTTCAGCCCGGCCGCTCCACCCACGGAGAAGCTCATCGGGGCGTTGCTCATCACCGTGCTGGGGCTGGACACCGGCAGGTGGGAGAGACGCGGCGGCACCGAATCGAAGGCCATCCTGCTGGAGTTTCCCATGGCCATATCCTGCTTCCCCGCCATGTTGAGGTGGTTGATGCTCATGTGGGCATCTGGCATGCCCGGCAGATGGTTCAGGGGCATGGAAGGGGACTGCTGAAACGGGGAGGTCATCAGCGGAGGAGAGGCCACATCTGAGAGGTACCCATGGGGTGACTCCAGGGAGTCCACTGGGGACAACACGCTGGAGTTGTCCAGCAGACACCCTTTTCCATCCTGGGATTTTTTCCTCCGGGCTTTGAGGTCTTTGGCGTCCTTGCCATTGCAGCTCAGGCCCTTGGTACTCGGCTTCCTGGCCTTCTTGCCCTGGACGGCGGGTTTGAGGTTGCCGATGTAGCTGTTGGGGGAGCAGAGCGGGGGGGACAGGGTGGGCGCTCCCAGGGGGCCGTTGTGCAGCGGGGGGCTCCTCACCAGGTTGTACTCGTCCAGCAGCCTCACGATGTCGTGGTGCATGCGCTCCTGGGCGATGTCCCGCGGCAGGCGGTCCATGTGGTCCGTGATGTCCCGGTTGGCAAAGTGGTCCAGCAGGACCTTGGCGGTTTCGTAGCTCCCTTCTCTGGCTGCGAGGAACAGTGGGGTCTCCTCCTGGAAAGCCAGCAAAAGGATGGTTAGGGTTGAGTTCACAGACTCTGAGCCTGTCCTTCTACTGATATCCAACCAGGAACCCGACAAGTGACCCGGAACATGCTGGAGATGGCCACAAAAACACTGTATCAAACTGCCCACCAAGCACTGCGTGGCCCCTCAGCATCAACCACACCACCAAACCCCACAGTGCTTCTTTTGAGCTAAATCCAACAACTTCATTCACAGCAGAACAATTAAATCAGAGTCCCAGTGCCAGACATTTGTCTGGCAAAAAAAAATCGCTCTTTAACAGACTCCCCAGATGGTTCTTTCCTTGCATATGTCAACCTAGGAGACATTACCTTATTGTTCTGCATGTCCTTATTGGCACCGTTCTTCAGAAGGACCACTGCAGCTTCAACATTATTCACAGCAGCTGCCCAGTGCAGGGCTGACTTGCCTGGAGAGGAAAACCACGAAATGCAACACACATCAGTGAGAGGTAAGAGTAACAGCAAGAGCAAGCAGCCCTTTCCTTCCACATGTGAGGAAGCCCCGGTTTTAGCCGCCTCAGTACCTAGATCATCCACGGCGTTGACGTCTGCGTGGCAGTTGATGAGGTCGTCCAGCATTCCCTCCACGGCCAAGCGAGCAGCCAGGATCAGAGGAGTGGTCCCGTCGTGCATCCGGGCATCGAGGTCTGTTGCCCTGTTCCTAATCAGGATCTGCCGCAACAAGGGACAAAGGGCAAGAAACACAAACGTCAGGAGGGACAGACAGCAGGCACTCCAGGTATCCAGGTCTCAGCCCTTTCCAGAGGTTGGGCCCTCCAGTCCCCGCTCCCAGTCCAGGGATGCTGCTGTGGGCGTTGCTGCTTTGCTGTGCCCCAATGCTTCAATTTTTAGGACTTTCACCCCCCACCTTGCCCAGGTGAGCTGGAGACCCTGCAGTAAGCTCAGCTGCGCGACTGGCTCAACACACAGCATCTGAAAACCCCGAGAGCGGTGGCCAGGGGATCTGTTACCTGGAAGACTCCTTGGCCAAGGGATCCGTTACCTGGAAGACTCCTTGGGCATCGGCCGAGACGGCGGCGTGGAGGGGCGTCCGGCCCATGTTGTCCTGGATGTTGGCATCGGCGCTGGCCTCCAGCAGGCGCTTGGCAGCGTCGGAGCGGGAGTACCTGGCGGCCAGGTGCAGCGCCGTCTCGCCCGTGCGGTCGGTCTGGTTGTGCAGGCTGGCGCCTTGGTAAATGAAATCCGAGATGACAGCGGGAGCGTCGTCTTCCTCCTCACTGTTGCCAGTCTCCAGCCCTCCTCCGCTGCACGAGGCGATCATGAGGGGGGTGAAGCCATCTGAAAGCACAGGGGAACCCCGTGAAAAAAGGCTTTTTACCCTTCTGTAATGCAGGCGGCTCAGCAAGATGCTCTGTCTGTGATAGATGCTTATTCTCGTGGGTGCAGCAAGGCTGTGTTCCTGACTGGTTCTAAACATCAAACACAAATATCCTTCCTCTGATATGGATCTGAAATTCCTTAGTGGTATCTCATTACTCACTGCTTTTCCTATTTCATCTGCTAGTTTGCAGACTGTACCATGGAAGGTGCAGTTTGATAAGGAAGGCTGCTCAAATCAAATTGAGTATGGTAAATAAATCTGCATTATTTCAGAGGGTAATTTCACAGGCGTGGGGAAGACCAAATGTTTGTAATAATTTAAAAGCTATTAAATAGTTAAAAACCTGAAAAAAAAGACTGAAATGTGCAGATTGGTGGGAGGGGAGAAGTCTACAAGTGGCACAGAGATAACCTGGGTGATTTAATAAGCACTTCCTCTGTATTCTCTGATTTCCACCTCAGTGATTAAACAAAAGAGCTCTAATGGAAAGCAGAATGCGATAAGGTCTATCTCTAAATCATGCCCAACAGCAGCTGTGTGGCGCAGAACAGGCGGCAGTGACTCTGAACTAACAAGAGACAGGTAGGACTGTCTGGGGCTGCTCCTCCGCAAGGGGCGAGGGAAGGTTTGAGATGAGCTGACAAGCAGTGCAGAAGTGAAAGGGGTTCCACCTTACCCGGCCCTCTGACGTTGACATCCATGCAGTCGGCATCGATTTCCCCCTGTGGAGGAGTAGGGGCCATGGAGGAGATGCGCAGGTCAGCGGCATCCAGGTGCTGCTGGGTCCACTGCCTGTGATCCGTCTGGTCGTCCGTGTCCGGCAGCATCGCCTGCTCCTCGAACTGAGGAACCACAGCAGGGAGTCAGGGTGTGAGGAGGGGGCTGAGCTCCAGCCTGGGAAGCTCTGTGAGTCTCCAAGGTGTGTTTGTCACAGGCAAAGGAGCTGAGAGCAGCAGTGCACAGCACCCCTGGGGGGTCCCTCTGCTCCCCCGCTTCCCGCAGCGCTCTGCTCCCTCCGTGGCTAAGCCAGCCAGCGACTGCCTGCAGCACGGAAAGGGAACGTGGCAGAGGGCTTACCCTGAACTTCTTGGTGTCCAAGGTCTCCTCGTCACCCCACTCATTTTGGTTGTCATCCATCAGCGTGCCGTCCGAAGCATTTTTGAGGGGTCTTTAAAAATAAAACCATACAAAAAGTTACCTCCTCTGCAGGAACGGTCCCTGATGGACCGTGTCCATGGGCATGCATGGACTGAGAGAAGAATCAACCAAGCGATTTCCAGGAGGTTTCCCTCAGACTGCCTTTCATTTTTTACCAAGTGCAAACAGATCACGGAGCACTTAAAACCCTCCTCCAGATGGGAACACTGTTTTCCCCACGCAGAACTTTTAAGAACCCTGATTTCTCTCCTCCCTGCTCCACCAACACGGTGAGCTAGAGGACAAAACTCCGATGAGCAGACCCACTGTGTTTAATGTGCCAGCAAGCAAATTACTCACTTCAGTCCAACAGAGTCCTCCCCAAGTGGTTCTCGCCGCTTCTTCTTGCTCGACTCCGTCACTTTGAAGCCTTCTGGGAACCAAAGCTGCCCATGCTCCCTGCGCCGCTTACGAGACACCAGTACTCCCAGTCCAATGAAAGCAAGCAAGACCAGCGCAGCCACCACCACGTACATAGGATACAGCTGGGAGTTCGTCGCGGGCTCAGCTGTTTCACCTACAAAACAGTGGGGCACAAAGAGATGCTGAGACATTAAGCTGCATAGCAAACCAGGGACAGAGTGGAAATGAAGGAAAATTAGTTAATAGAGGTACCTAAGTCTGATCTAAATCAGCTCCCCCCCCCTCCCCAAAATAAGGTCATTTTATACGCTATTAATCAGAATTGCAAACTATCGGCAAATTCTCGGCTGCACAAGCCAGCCTGCACCAGGAGACAGCTTCACTTTTTTCTCCTTTAAGGAAAAGGATTAGCAAACTTCAAATCATTGCGCTTGCATTGAGCTGTTAAGACAAAAGGATTTAGGGGGGATTTTCAAGATACAAACTTCAACTCCTTGCATGTCACTGATTGATTGGGGCTGCTTGGGTTTTCTTTTTCTTTTTTTTTTTAATAACTTTTAGAGTGATAATGATTTTGAAATAAAACCCAGACTGAGAAAAAAATCCTAAACTGGTTTTGCTTTGTTTTTCAAGAAAATGCTTTCAGAAAAAGAGATGCGAGGTTATTAAAACCAGACTGCGCTCAAACGCAGCCAATTGACAGATAACTAAACCCAGGTAAGGCTGGAAAGTTTTGGTCGTTTCTCCTCCCCAGCTGACACGCTGTACTTACTTTTAACAGCTTCTATTTTGTAGGGTATGTTCAGGTTGCCAAGGGAGGCCAAGGCACCCAGGAACGCTGCCACATCAGTTGCACTCTGGAAGCACTGGGAGGACGACTGGATGCACTGGCGGTTATCAATTTCCAAGTAGACAATGGATCTGTGTGAGAGAAGAGTCAATAAGGAACAGAGAGCGATGACCACACCGAGGAGACACAGGAGCCCCATCTCCCTTCCCTCTTTAACCCCCTATCTGTGGGAATTAGAAGGTGGGAACCCATCTCCTTGCCTCCCTGTGGCTCAAACCCTGCAGCTCACACTCATGTTCTATTGGATTTGCCTCAGTGAATACTGTGAAATCCAACTCCTCATCTACAGGAATGGAAGGGAGTTCCACTTCACAATGTTTTAAAATTACCCAGGCACTACAGTATCTTAAATAATGCTGTTTGGGAGCCCTCAGATCTTCTCCCATCAGTTTTGCTGCTCTAACTCCTTTGCTTCCAGTGGTTTTTGATTAAGCCCATGGAGGGGGAGCAGGTTGGATCTATATGTTTACACCAAAGATCTCCAAACACAGTTTGCAGTAATTGAGTTTTACAACAAAGCTCTAGAAGGCATTTCCCAGGGAGAAACTGAGGCTTAACTTAATGACTTCCTGAAGTCAGACAGTCGGTCAGGCCAACCTCTGCTTCCAGGTCCCACCCAGCCCAGCCCCGGCTCCCAACAATACACAGGACTCCTTCAATCGTGAGAGTCGGCGCAGCATTGTATCAGGGACTCCTGAATGATCCCTCGATTTTCCCACATGGGAGCAAAATCCGGTTTCTGTTCACACAGAAAGCAACTTCTAAATACAATTATCCGGCCTACGTCCTTCCCTTCATAGCGTGTTACTATTATCAACACAGAAAACGAGTGCTGCTCAGTGAAGGATCCCACTGGTCCCCCTTACCCTCTGATGTCCATCTGATCGAGCTCCCTCTTCTGCCTCCTGCCAGCCCTGGGGTAGAGGCTGCTCTTCACTTTGTTGATGACAGCACTGGACATATCTGACCAGTCCTCTGTGGACCTCTTGATGTAGTGTTTTTTCAGCTCCTCCTCGTTGCCATAATATGGAAAGATCATATACTCTCCCTTGGGGTTCTTCTTGAAGACCACGTTGGTGTGCAGCACTCGGCTCAGCTCCCTCAGGAAGTTGAAAGAGTTGTTCTTCAGGTTCTCCGGGGTGATGAGGACCACCACCACCAGCGTGCCATCTGCCAGCTTCTCTGGCATGTTGTTTGCACAGTCCAGACCATCCCATTCGCACTCAAAGTTGTTGCAGCCCTGGTCGCAGTGGCCATCTGAGAAGTGGTCTTTGCAGTACTGGTCATACAGAGGGCTGGGAGGAAGAAGAAGAAAGGCAGGAGAATGAATTAGACCAAGTACTGCACATATCACCCATCTGCTCAGAAAAGCAGTGGTGGTCCACAGGGGCCTCTCTTCTGTATAAATATTCTTCACCCTGATGGACACTAAACCAGTTTACACAGAAAGCATTCACCTCTGCAGGTGAGAGATGGCAACTGTTAAATTATAAATTGCAATTTAGATGCCAGAAAAAAGGAGAAATTACTGTGACTCAGAGAAGACATGGGGACACAGAATAGTTACTCAGACCACAGTTGGTCCAGGAATCTGGGATTAAGTTCATGCTGTTGCCAAAGACAATGTTTGGGAAATGCTTGGATGTTAACATCATCATGTTTCCTGGCTGCTCTTCCATCTGGGGTCTCCCTGCCCTGAAACTCACTGTGTTACTGCTGTGAGTTGGAGAATTCACTTCTATGGAGTGATACAGGCAAGGACAGGGCAGCCATCTGGAATGAGCCAAACCCAGAGAGCTTTCAAGTGGATGTAAATTCAGTGAGACCACAGGGAAGTGTGGTCGCTTGCTCACAGGCAGCAGAACAGAATGTAGAGAATGAAAACAGGTCTGCATCTAGGAGCTTTCACAGATGCAACCAGCAAATACCTCCAGGTGATCAGCACATCAGGAGGTCTCGTCTATAAAACAAGAGGGTCGGTGAGCAAATCACTTACTTGCACTGCCCCTCGTATTTCTGGCAGTCAAATCCATCGTAGAGGCAGCCAGCGTTATTGCACTGGGAATCACACTTGCCATCGTTGAAATACTTCCAGCACTGCAGAGACTGGGAGCAGTTCTTCCAGGGGTCGTTGAAATTGAGGGAGCAGTCGCCCCCGTCCCAGCCGCAGGCGTGGTTGTTGCACTTCCCGTCGCAGATCTTGTTGCCGGCGTACCCCGCGCAGACCGCGATCTCGCACTTCTCCTCGATTTTGGGCGGGATGATGTCCTGCCCGATCCCACCCTGGAAATCGAAGTCGAGGATGTGGCAGTTGAGGCCGTTGAAGTTGGCGGGGCAGTTGCAGCGGTAGTAGGGGGAGGCATCGCCGAAGAACTCGCAGGTGCCCCCGTTGTAGCAGGGGTTGGACGTGCAGGGGCTGCTGGCCGGGTACTGGCACTCGGGGCCCGTGAAGGCCGGGGCACACATGCACTTGGAGCTCTTGTGCATGGAGATGCAGGTGCCACCGTTCAGGCAGTGCAGGTTCCCACACGTGCGGGAGTCGTTCTCGCAGGTGGCGCCCACGAATCCCTGGGGAGGGGACAGCAAGGAGGGAGTCAGAATCACTGATGCTGTCCTAGGAGCGGCCTAACACACGTGTGCGTTCCGGGAAACATGGGGAATCAAGGCACGGCTCTGGTGCGTCCTCTGAAACTAATGATGAGTAAGAATAATCTGGAATGTAAACCCTGATAGAGAATCCCCTTAAAATAAAGTGAGCTCTTCTCCATAGCTACCTGCTCCGCTTTTAGGTGGTACAAATAACAGTCAGCTAGGAAGAGCCAGTCCTACAGAGCTGTGCATGGTACCTGCAGGCCACCTTCTCTCTGACCCTCCTCCCAGTGTCCTTGCAAGCACACAGGCTGTGCAAGTACAGATACATCTCCTGCCAGGGAGCACCCACAGCAAAGCATCTTCCCGTGGCTATCCCAGCTAGGGAAGCCTCAGGAGCTTAACTGGCCCCTTGATCACCCCTCAAGCACGGGGCCTGTACGATATGCCATGCTCAGAGCTGGAGAGGAGCAGGTACCTACCGGGGGGCACTTGCAGATGAAGCCACGGCCAGTGTTGCTGGCAACAGCACACGTCCCACCATTCCTGCAGGGTTTGCCTTTACACCCGTCCACCACCGTGTCACAGCGACGGCCTGCGAGGGAGAGGAGCGTGTCAGGAGCAGGGGAAGGTGCAGGGATGCCTGGGGGGGCTCTGGGAGCAGGGGGGGACATGGTGCTCACCTGCATAGCCAGGCCTGCACTCGCATTTGTAGTCGTTGACCCGCTGCACGCAGTTCTGGGTGCCGCGGGCGTCGCAGGGGTTGGACAGGCACTCATTGACGTCTCCCTCGCAGCGCTCCCCTACAAAGCCAGGGGGGCAGATGCAGCTGTAGCCCCCTACCCGATCCTTGCACTTGCCATTGTTAAAGCACTTGGGCCCCAGGGTGACAGGATCAAAGAAAGGGCTGCAGTCATCCACATTGATCTCACAGTGCACCCCTAGAGAGATGGGGGAACAACCCACACAGCTCATCAAACAGTGTCGGGGCGCCCGGTGGTCCCGTGTGTGAGCCTTCCCTGCGGAGGGGCTGAGTCTGACCACGGCAGTGGCAGCCTGAGCCCCAGCCCGGGCAGGGGGGACGCGGCACCGCGCGGCCAAGGCCGGGGCTGCGCGGCCTTGATGGCTAAGCCCGCGAGCAAACACCAACCTCCACCGCTGCGCTTGCTGCTGCTAACCCGAGCAGGTAATGAGCAGAATCCAAGGATATCTGCACTCAGCCCACTAATGCCCCAGCCTGGGGAGTTAATTTACCTTGGGTTCCTCTGGGGCAGGAGCATTTGTAGGTATTGATGAGATCGATGCAGGTTCCTCCGTTCTGGCACGGGTGGGACAAGCACTCATTGATCTCCTCTGAGCAGTTAACTCCATGATAACCAGCCACACACTGCAAGGAGGAAAGAGGGGAACCATCAGAGAGGTTCCCTCAATTCCCGCATGGCTGCCAGCAGCACAGCCAGCACCCCGGCCTCAAAATTGGTGAAGGGGCACAGCGCCAGCCTGAAGCCGGGGCAGCTCCTTGGGCAGCAGAAAGGCAGTAACTGAGAATTATTCCCTGGGCTTCACTGCCCTGCATGGTACCCACCTCACAGGAGTAGCCTCCCAGGTAGTCTGTGCAGGTGGCTCCGTTCTGGCAGGGGTTGGGGGAGCACTCATCCACCTGCTCCTCGCAGTAGCTGCCGGTGTATCCGGCCTGGCAGCGGCAGAAATGAGTGTTGCCAGTGTCTACACAGAGCCCCGAGTTCCTGCAGAGATGTGCTACATCGATACCTGTCAGGGAGAGCAGAGTGAGATGCAGGGACCTTGGTGACACACGTACACCCACACCACAGTACCACGTCCTGGCCGCCACGCATCCCACTGGGAATCGCAACCAGGACAGCAACCCTCGAGATCACTCTGGTTGTGCCAAAGATCCCCACCAAGAGAACTGACCCCAGCCCAGCTCTGAGTCCATACACATGGCAGGGACATACCTTGCTGCTTGGCAGCCACCTCGCAGGAGACACTGGGGACGTCGCAGTAGAGCCCTGTCCAGCCACTGTTGCACTCGCAGCGGTACAGGTTGTTGGTCTGCCAGCACTTGCCTCCGTTTTTGCAGGGAGAGGAGTCACACCAGCGCACCAGGTTCTGGGGGAGCAGAGCAAGAGATGAGGGTCAGGACCCAGCAGGGCTTCTGACAAGAGTGGAGACTGCAGTGACACCCAAATCCCCAGGACAGCATGCAGAGGTGGGCACTGCCCAAGGTTCCTCTACCTGGCAGTTGAGCCCGGTGTATCCCTGGGGACAAGTGCACTTGTACGTCCCGTAGCTGTCCTGACACGTGCCACCGTTCAGGCACGGCTTGGAGTCACACTCATTGATGTTGTGCTCGCAGTAGCTGCCCGTGAAGCCGGGCAGACAGACGCAGGTGAAGGTGTTGATGCCATCCACGCAGGTCCCACCGTTGAAGCAGGAGCTGGGAACGCAGACACCACATCCCAGTGAGCCACCACTGGTTAATCTCCACACCAAAGCCCCCACCCACCACCCCAGGGCTCTGGGGCAGCACGGGGACCTCAGTCCTTGCCCCAGTCCTGGCAGGGCTGTACCTCTCCGTGCAGTCGGGCGTGTTGTTCTCGCAGTGGATGCCGCTGAAGCCGGAGGGGCAGGTGCAGGTGTAGCTGTTGACGCAGTCGGTGCAGTTGGCCCCGTTCTTGCAGGGGTTGCTGGCGCACTCATTGATGTCCTCCTCGCACTTGGGCCCACGGAAACCAGCCAGGCACTCGCAGAAGAACGTGCCAATGCCATCGGAGCAGGAGCCACCGTTGTGGCATGGGTCTGGAGAGGAGGGATGTGCGCGTGAAGATGAGATGGGTCCAGCCACGGTGCAGCAGCCCAGCGCAGGAGCTGCCCCACAGCACTGTCCCCACACACATTCCCTGGCTGCATGGAGGGGCAGGACTGAGCCCACGCACTGGGCAGAAGCTAAACCAGCCCCACCAGGAGACTGGGCATCTGGCCTTAGACTGACACGGCTCAACTGGGATGTGTTTGAGGCGGCCCAAAAGCCTGAGCAGGGCTCACAGCACAGCCCAGACCGCAGCGGCAGCCCATGCACAGGGAGGAAAATCCCAACCCCAGGAAGGGGGATGAAGCTGATGGCTCAAGGCTGGGCTGAGCATGGCCCGTGGGGCAGCCCCTGCTCTTACTGGGCTTGCAGTCGTCGATGTCGGTGTCGCAGTTGCGGCCGGAGAAGCCGGTCCTGCAGGCGCAGCGGTAGCTCCCGTTGGTGTTCTGGCACGTGGCCCCGTTGCGGCAGGGGCTCTTCACGCACTCATTGATGTCAATCTCACAGGTCTGACCTGGGGACAGAGCAGGACAAGGGCCATGTGGGCTGGTGGTGCTGGTGAAAGCCTCGGGGATGACAATGACGTCTTGGGCACTGCTCACACCAGAGGCAGGAGCCCTCACAGCAAACTGCCCTCGCCAAGGGGTGCAGGCAGTGGCTGCCTGGCTGAGCCATGGGGCAGGTCAGGACCCTCCCCAAAGCCTGGCACCACGCAGGGCTGCTCTCTGTCCATGCCCCCTCCCCTCTGCCTTTCCCTCCCTGAGGGGAGCAGGGTGTGCTGAACCTCCAAACGGGCCATGCCCATACCTTGCCAGCCAGGGGGGCAACTGCAGGAGAAGCTCTTGTAATCTTCCGACTCCTGGCACTCGCCGCCGTTCTTGCAGGGGCTGCCAGCGCAGGGGGCCAGCACGTCCTCACAGGTGGCTCCTGCACAGGCACAAGCACCCACTGAGACCCCCTCTGAAACAACGGGTGGCCCAAGATCCCGCTACTCCCATCCCCTGCCCTGGGCTGCTGCCAGCTCTGGGGGAGGCTCTGGGCTTCCCCACCACCCCAGGGCAGCCCAGCTGGGGCCGTCTCCTCCATCCCTGGTCGCCCATGACCCCACGTCCCCCCTGAACCCTTTAAACCCTGGCAATCTGGGCTGCATTAAAGCACTGCACACTTCCTTTGGCAGGGAAGTGCTGCTCGGGGTGTCTTTTCCCCCTTGCACTCCCTCCCCCCTGTCCCTCTGCGCTGCTTTTCCTGTTTACGTCCAGCCAGGGGACACGTTCTCTCCGAACCCTTATCTTCCCTGTCAGCCAGTATCTCCTGAACTGGCCTTTTGCTATTTTCCAGAGCCTTCCCCTCCCTGCCTGCCCAGTCCCCGTCCCCCCCTCCCAGGGGTTTCTATGGCCACTGCCGAGGGCAGGAAACGGCTCAGGGCTTCCTGCAATTGTGCACCGGCTGCGCCGCTCTGCGCGAGCGGAAGCGACAGGCCGGCAAACAGGAATTGGCTCAGCAGAATCCCCCGGCCCCTCGGCCTCGGCTCGCTCCCTCCAGCACGAGCATCACGGCTGGAGAGTGGGGCCACCGGCTCTGCTGACCCCGCTGGGCGGTGGGGTGTGAGCGGGGTGGCCACTGGGCGCTGCTGCCCCTGAGCCACCACCCTGGTGCCCTCCAGGAGGAGGAGGAGGAAGAGGAAGATGAGGAGGGAGGAAGCTGGGTCTGGCAGCTTCCCAAAGCTCCTGCAAATTTCCTCCAGCTGCGCTGTGGAGCGGGGAGGTGGAGCCGTGGCTGTGGGCAGCCCCACGGCAGGGCAGCGCAAGGGAAGCCTCTGTGCTTGGTGCTGCTTTGTTGCGCGTTCAGAGGGACCAGTTTGGTGTCACACGTGAAGCAGAAGCCCCACAGAGCCGTGGTGGGACACGGGATGCTCCCCTCACCTGTGTATGGCAGGAGGCAGTTGCAGGTGTAGCCAGCGACATCGTCGATGCACGTGCCCTGGTTCAGGCAGGGGTTGGAAGCACATTCGTTGATATTGGTCTGGCAGTTGGGGCCTGTTTTAAGAAAAATTCATAAAACTAGCTGTGATAGAGGAGCACGTGCTGGTGGGAGGGGGTTGAAGGTACAGTGGGGATGTGGTGACAATGGTAACAGCCCACCCGTTGCTCTGGGAAAGCCTCCTGAGCTCAGCTCCAGCCAGGAGTGCCCAAACTTTGCTGAAGGTCCCCAGTCTGGCAGCACTGCCACAGCTCCCAGGCAGACCTGGGGCTCTCCACTGTCCCCACAGTGACGCCTCCAGCCCGCCCAGTGTTGTGGGAATGCCCACTCACAGCTCTCTCTCAGACCCCAGCATGGGGAGGATGGGGTAGCATCCCTGGCTGCACCCTTAGAATCATGGAATCACAGAATTGTTAGGGCTGGAAAAGCCCTCTAAGACTATTGAGTCCTACCAGCACCACAGCATTCATCACTAAACCACGTCCCCAAGTGCCACATTCACACCCCTTTTGAACACTTCCAGGTTTCGTGACTCCACCACTTCCCTGGGCAGGCTGTTCCAGTGCCTGCTTACCATTTCCCAAGAAGAACTTTTTCCAAATATCCAGTCTAATCCCCTCTTACCACTGAAGCCCTCCCTGCAGGTGCAGATGTAGCCGCTGGTCATGTCCTTGCAAGTGCCACCGTTCATGCAGGGATTGGATTCACACTCGTTGTTGTTAATGTCGCAGTTGGTCCCACTCCAGCCTGGGTCACAGTCACACTTGTAGCTTTGGGGAAAAATTGGGGTATAAAGATCTGGTCCTCCAGGCTACACCAGCCATCATTTACCCAGCAAATCCTGGCCCCTAATCGTGCCGCTGCAGGAAAATATCTGACAGCACGGGCACAGAGCATGGACAAGCACTGACCTGGGGGACAGATGCTCGCCCTCCTCTAACCCTGACTTCGTACCCCAGCAGCCCCCATGCCTTCCAACCTACCCATTCAATCCATCATGGCATTTCCCATGGATGCAGGGGTTGCTGTTGCACTCGTTCACTTCGGACAGGCACTTGGGGTCGTGGAAGCCCTCGGGGCAGAGGCAGGTGAAGCCGTTGATGCCATCCTTGCACGTGCCCCCGTTGTGGCAGGGGTTGCTGGCACACTCGTCGATGTTGACGTTGCACATGCGCCCTGGGAAAGGGAGAGCGAGGAAAAGTCACCCCGTGGGGTGCACAGCATGGCGGGGGTGGGGTGTGCATTCTGCCTCAGCTGGGATCTCGGATCTCCGGACACATGAGTGCCGGCCGTGGAGGAGCGGGCTGCCCTGCAGGGAGGGTGACTTCACACCCTGCATCGCCTGCCTGGCTTAATTAAACGTGACTGGGAAGAGGCCGTGCCCTGGGCTCGTTTGGTCCAGGAGGGAATACTGAAGGGAGGCAGTTTCAGCCTGTAACCCTACCTGCCGTGGCTGACAAAGCCAGGCTTTATTTCGGCTCCCAGCGGGCCCGAGCACAAGGGGCCGTGCGGGCGGGGAGCGGCGGGGGCTGCTCCCATCAAAGCCCTCCACCGTTTGCAGCAGCGATCAAACAAACCAGTCGGACAAGGCAGCAACCTGATACCCATGGGAGTGGGCGCAGCGGGAGTCGAATTCGCAGCACCAGACACCCCTTTGATTTCAGCCTGAGCCAGGGTCACCCTCCTGAACAAGCAGGAGCGCTGGAGGGTGCAAAACCTCCGGCATGCTGAGATGGCAGCCTCCCCCCTCCTTACTGCATCCCCCTCCTGGTGACAAGGGGCACCAGAAGCTGCAGGTCCCCAGGGTGTGGTGGTGGCTGCCGTGCCCTGCTCTCACCTGTGTACCCTGGCTCGCAGGTGCACTCGTAGCTGTTGATCTTGTCGATGCACTTGCCGTAGTCACAGGGGTTGCTGGCGCAGTCGTCCAGGTTGATCTCACAGTTGGGTCCTGGGGAGGAGAGGGGTGTTGTTAGGGGGTCCCAGGCCCTGCTGACGCAGCAAAATGAAGCCCCCTGGCACCAGCTGCTGCCGCCGCTCCACAACAAAGCGCCTCCTCCGTAAGCAGCTCCCCGGCTCCTGGCTGGGGTGCGGTTCCTGCTGGAGCCGGGCACCAAACCGGGAAAACTCGCCCTCACCCAGGATGCCCCGGGCCAGCCCCAGCACCAGGGCGGCTGCTGTCGGCGGCTCAGGGCCAACCTGCCCCGGGATGGGGATGGGACGGGGATGCTGCACCGGTGTGGAGCCCCAGGGGTTCCCTCCCGCTCACCCGTGGTCCCTTTGAGGCAGATGCAGTTGTAGGCGTTGTTCCTGTCCTGGCAGGTCCCCCCATTTTTGCAGGGCTGGCTCTGGCACTCGTTGATGTTGATGTCGCAGCGATGGCCCGTGTAGCCGGGCTGGCAGAGGCAGGTGAAGGAGGCGATGCCGTCCTTGCAGGTGCCGTAGTGACACGGATCGGGGTCACACTCGTCGATGTCGATCTCGCAGTGAGCGCCCGTGAAACCTGCCAGCAGCGAGGGGGACACGGGGTGAGCGTGTGGGACATGGGGTGAGGATGAGGGACACGGGGTGAGGATGAGGGACACTCCTTCCCACCCTGGCCATGAGTGAGGCAGTGCTCTGGGGTGGCTTTATCTGCCCACCTGCCCTGCTGTGAGCCTCAGGACCCCAAGGGAGAGGGGTGCAGGCAGGGAGCACCCCAACATGCCGGTCGGACCCCGGCTCGGGGGCTTTGTCCCGGGGTGCACAATGACCTTCATTAAGCCTCCTCGGCTCAGGAGCGGGGCCCCGCGCTCGCCCGCGGCTCGTCCCGGAGCGCACGGGGGGGCCGGCCGCAGGCACCCCCGAGTAATAACCCCCCCGGCAGATCCTATTCTCCTGGCCGGCTCCCTCCCCGCCGGGTTTGGGGGTGGAGAGCCGAGGACAAAGTACAGCTTTGACTAGACCCCGCCAAGCCCACATAGCAGCTTTTCATCGGGGCTTGGCATTAGCAAGACACTAATTAGAGGCCATTCAGCTGGAAGATTTCTGGCGGGAGCTGCTCCACAAAAGAGCCACTGTTTGCCACCAGGGCTCAAGTCATCATTTTGTGCAACTGCTCCTTGGGTTTCGGTCGGCGAGCCCCCACGGCCCTGCACCTTGCATCCCCATAGAGGCAGCTTTATTCCTTCCTTCCTGCCTTCCCCCGCGCTGCCGCCCGCCGCCGAGGAGGGAGCACGGCGGGACGGCTGCTGCGGGGCCACACCTCACGAGTGCTGGGCTCTTACACCTGGCTCTGGGGCTCCACTCGCTCCACAGACACCTGGGATAGGGACAGTCCCGCCCCACGGGAGTCACATCAGCAGGGACCGGCCCTACCGATGGAAGGTGTGGGGACACCCCCCACAGCAGGTGCTTGGAGAGGTGGCACACAATTCATCAGTGTGATTTTATGGCACATCACAGGGAAGAAGGTGGCTTGTCCCTGCCCAGAGGGGCGGGACCCTCGGAGCCCCCGAGGATGCAGGATCGCCTCACCTTCGGTGCACTCGCAGCTGTAGGTGTTGGGGCCGTCCACGCACTTGGCGCCGTTCTTGCAGGGGGTGCTGGCGCACTCGTCGATGTCGAACTGGCACAGGTGCCCGTTGAAACCTGGAACGGAGGGAGAAGGAATGGAGGGAGAAGTCACGTCCCTGCGCAGCGGCCGGACCCGCCTCAGCCTCCCCCGCCGCCGGGCAGCTCCCGCCGGGCCCCCCGCATCCCGGCCGGGGCGCCGGGTTTCCATGGGGACGGCTGCTGGGGGCCCTGAATGCGGGGCTGCGACCCACCATTGAGAGCATCTTATTTACATCTCTAGAGGAGCAAAGTCTCTGAACTTCAAAACCTCCTTTCACAGATTAACCGTCTCCCCATTCTCCGCTCCACCCCGTGACTTTGACACCGCATTCAAAGCCGCTGGTGCAGCCCCCACCGGCCCCCGGCCCTCCTTCCCAAAGAGGGGCCTTTTCAAGTGCAAAGCCGTGGGGTTTAATCCTCCTTCCCCTCTCCCATGGGCCGGAGTTGGAGTTGGAGCAACGTTGCCAGCGTGGGGCTCAGCCCCTCACTGCAAATGGAGGAACCTCCCTCCAAAATAACCTGTCCCTATTTCAGAAGGCTCTGAAATTTAAGGAGCAGATTTTTGGCTCCTTCTTGGCTCGAGCCAGGATGCATCCTAGCTTTTTTTCTGCCACGACGGCAGTGGGATTTATGCCACGTACCAGTGGGGCACTCGCAGTGGAACTCGTTGATCTTGTCGAGGCAGTTGCCATTGTGCAGGCAGGGGCTGCTGGCACACTCATCCGTGTTGATCTCACAGTAAACCCCCTCATAACCTGCAGAGAGACCCAGCGCCATCAGCACCACAGCATGAGGTGGGCACAATACACAGGATGGGTGTGTTACACCTGGGCACATCTGGTCCATCTTTAAAAGGCAGCTCAGAAGCTGTTCTACAGGCGGTGGGACCTGAAGCACAACCTGCTCTGTGGTTGTTCAACCCAGATCTCCATGCCTTGGCTCAATCCAGGACGGCAAGGTTTGGTGAGAGGAGTCCAGTGCAGGGCTAATGGTGCCCAACTCTCACCTCCTGTCACCCCACCACTGCGGGAGACCACACAATCTTTACCAACCTCTCTTCTCTTCAGTGCAGGCCCCAGGCACTCAGGAGCTTCTCCCCCAACCCAGCACGGAGCTGAAGCTCAGGGGCGCCCAGAACCCTCCCACTGCCCACCCCCAGCACCGTGGCCAGTCTGCAGGGGTCTGCAGAGCCGCCCACCCACCGGGCATGCAGATGCATTGGAACTCCCCGATCTGGTCCAGGCAGGTGGCATCGTTCTGGCAGGGGTTGGAGAGACACTCATTGACATCGATCTCGCAGCGAGGGCCCGAGTAGCCCTGCAGACACTGGCACTGGAAGGACCCCTGGGTGTTGATGCACTTCCCTGCGTGCTCACATGGGTTGGCTCCTGCAACACACAAGCACAGCTCACAGGATGTGCTCCTGGCTGCACCAGCACCCTCCCCAGCCGCTCCACATGGGCTCAGCCCCAGCACTCACCCAGTGAGCACTCGTCCACATCCTGGTTGCAGGCTGGCCCCATGTACCCCGAGGGGCACGTGCAGATGGCTTTGCCATTGACGGGGTTGGTGTCGCAGTTGGAGCCCTCGTTGCAGGGGTTGCTGATGCAGGCGTCGTCCAGGTGGCACAGCAAACCTGGGCAGCGAATGGCAGGCGCGCGTCAGCGCGACGGGCGCGCGAGCCGTCGCGGAGCAGGACCTCAGCAAGGAGCCAGGGGACGTGCAGGGAGCTGCCACCCTGCGCCGCGGGCAGGGGACAAGGTGGGGCTCACCTGTGCGGCCGTGGGGGCACTCGCAGTAGAAGGAGGCCACCCGGTCGTGGCAGGTGGCCCCGTGGAAGCAGGCGGCCATGGCGCAGTCGTCGATGTTCTCGCTGCAGTCCTCGCCCGTCCAGCCGTTGACACAGACGCAGTTGTAGCCGCCGTGGTTGTTGTGGCAGGTGCCACCGTTCTGGCAGGCGTTGGGCATCAGCTGGCACTCGTCCACGTCCTCAGTGCAGTACTGACCTGCCAGGGCACGGGGCACCCGCGTGAGGCTGGTGCTGCCCCGCTCCCGCGGGCTCTGCGAGCGGGACACTTCTGCCCACCCAGCCCCTGGCACTCCCCAGGGCAGGACCTGTCCTCCCAGCCCAGCCCTGTGCCACCCTCAAGTGCCTGCATTACCTGTCCACTCGGGCGGGCACTGGCAGTTGTATGTGTTGACGCCGTCCACACAGGTGCCCCCATTCTTGCAGTTGTTGCCTGGGCAGTCATTGATGTTTTCCTCACAGTTCTGACCCGTGAACCCTGCACAGAGGAGATGCCTGCTGTGATGCCAGCTGACCAACTGGCTATGCCACCACCTCAGCCCCCACTACCCCCGTCCAATGGCATGTTGTTCATCATCAGGTGCTGAGCATGTGCCAGGTGCTCCCAACCTGGCTTTGAAGCAGCCGCCTGGTTTCATCCCCATCTCTATCCCACCTCTGCCAGGGGCTGGTTCTGTTGGAGCCTGGAAGGCAGCAGCTTGCTCTGCTGATGAGGGCAGATGAGGTATCCCTATGGCAAAGCCCCCAGGTCTGGAGACACTTGTCCCTGGGCAGCAGAGGATCTGACTCCACAGCATAGCTGGAATGAACCAGGGCTTCTCCCACGGAGGCTGGTGGTACCCAGTGCTGAATCATCAGCTTTTAATTTCACTTGTAAAGAGCCTCAGCAGCAGCACTTGCCCTGGAGGAGGATCCAAGTCCCTGCCAGGTTGAGCCACCTCCCCAGAGGGCACTGGGCTCATCCCAGCCCACCTCTGGCATGGGGAGCCCAGCTGCTTGGGTTTGTTATCACCCCACCTGATAGCACAGCACTCGTGGAAACCCTGCCTCCCCCAGCCTCTCCACCACAAACAAAGCAGCCAGGCCTTTCTCAGGGCACCTGCCAAGCCACACGTCCCCCTCTGACCAATATTTGTTCAAAGAGCTGCATTCACTGTATGGTCCCCAAAGCCCCTGACCCAGCTGCTGCCCAGGAGCTGAGGGTCGGGATGGCAGTGCCAGCCCACATCAGTTCCCCACACTGCCAGTGCCCATTTGCAGCTCCCCCAGACCCCCCAGGATGTTCTGCAGCTCCAGGCCAGGCCTGTGCAGACAGCTCAAAATGTTACCTCCACAGGTAAGGAAGGATGCTCAGACTCACCCTCTGTGGGATCCCAGACCCTGGCCGAGCTGAGGGCTTTCCCCTCGCCCTCTCCATGTTTTCCTCTCCTCAGCCCCATCACATGGGGAGCAGCCACAGGTTTTTATGATTGCTGGTAGGAGCCCAGAGCAGACAACATTGATTTGCACCTCATTTTTAAGCAGCTGGGCTGAGACTGAGCAGCAGTAACTGGCAATGTCCTAGATACCAGGATTAACTCATTTTGAACCACCTGAATGAGTAATTAGTGCTGCAATTACTTTAAACTCAGGGTTACATTCTACAGCGATGGCACGATAAAACAGCCCAGATTAGTTTAACTTGAAGAAACCCGGTGGGGCCAGACCTCTCTGGGAATGAGAAGGGGTCATTGTTCTGGGTCTGCTGGCCCACATACCAGCGTATCAATCACCCCTTATCATGAGGAACACCCCCCCCATCCCTCCTGCCTCTGCCCGTGGCTGAGCAGCCCCTGCAGCGAGCCACGCGGAACGGTGGAGGTGCCACCCCCCACGGGAGGTGAACCAGCTCCTGCAGGATGCAAATCTCCTGGAAGCGGCCCACGGAGGCGCAGCTGGGCGTGGAAGAGCCGATCCTCCCGGGAGCAGGGATGCTGCCCCAGGGCCATGCCTCACCCCCCGACATGCCCCACGCTCGGGCTGCTCAGGGAAAGTGCCTCGTCAGCAGAATGGCAGGGCAGGGCCTGGGCTGCTCCTCCTGCCACCTCCACCTGCCCATCCCTGTGGCAGTGCTGCTCCCAAGGGACAGGGCTCGGAGCTGCTCCAACGGAGCATCGCCCCTGGGAGCTCATCCTGGAAAGAAAGGCTTCCTTCCTGGCACTGCTGGCCCAGTCAGCCCCACACCTCACTGTCCCTGAGGACAGGAGCTTTGCTCCAGCCTGAGTGAGGAGGAGATCCTGCAGGGCCCTGGGTATTCTGCATGGTTGATGAGATTCCTGAGTTACCGTAGCCAAAAGCTTCAGGAAGGGGATTGAACCTCTGAGCCCGTGTCAGAGATCAAGACAAGATCCCCCACACTGCTCACAGGGATCATGTATCTTCCCCCCAGCAGCAGGCTGGGCTGCCAGGATGCAGCTATATCTGTGCCCATCCCCACCTGGATGCCATGTCCCCAGCAGAGATGGGGCAGGAGCTACAGGGAGGGAGGCTGGAGTTCCCTGCGGCAATGCCAAGCCCTGCCCAGGGTGCAGAGCAGAGAAGGTGCCCACTCCTCACCCTACAGGTCACCAGAGGATCAAAGGAATCCCATGAGAGGCTCCTCAGGCAGCTGCCCACAGCTTCCTTCCCAAGGAGAGGGCGGACGTGTCCCCTCCACATCTGCCACGGGTGGCCGGTGTCGCTGGCTCGGGTGAGAAATGGCCATTGCCCTGGCAAACGCAGCCTGGTCTGGGCTGAAACTGCACTGTTTCATTTCTCCAGCTGACCCAGGGACGGGGGGAGCGTGGGGTTGCTCAGCTCCTTCCGCTCCCTGTCCCGACTGCGCTGCGAACCGCTGTCTGAGGGCAGAAGTGAAAGGGCTTGCTGGGGTCAGGGGCCCTTTCACAGCTGCTGTTCTTCCCTCCAACTTGAAGGGTGCCAAGCTCCCTTCCAGGGTGCCACCATCACTTCCAGGGTGCTGAGCTCCCAGGACAGCCCTGTCTGGCCCCACCACAAGAGCCCTTCATGCCAGAGGCCGTAATCCTGCTGGGCTGCTCTGGCACTTGCCAGAGGGAGCAGCAGCGAGCACAGAGAGGGTCGTCCTTCCCCAACTCCATTTGCACTCGGAAACTTTCCAAAATAGCTATTCCGGGCTAATTATTCCAGTCTGGAAGTGGATTAAGCTAAAGCGGAAAAAGGCACTCTTACTCTGGAATATGAGCATCCGCACAGGGGCCTCTGCTCAAGCAGTTGTTTTGGAAGAGCTATTTTTGTGAAGCACCAAGTATAAAAAGCCCCCAGATGACCTCTCCTCCTCGGGCATCGCTGCCCAGCGTCCTCCCAAAGGCACGTGGCACAGCGTGTCCCTCCCAGAGTCGTAACTCATGGGGGGATAGGGCGCTGCTCGTTTAAGGCGGACAGAGGAGCTGCAAGAGGGTCCCTAAGCCCCTTCCTCCCCCTGGGAGGCAGCCCCTACCTGGCAGGCAGGTGCAGTCGTAGGTGGTGTCTCCGATCTGGCGGCAGGTGCCCCCGTTCTGGCAGGGCGAGGGGTTGCAGGGCACGTAGAGGTGCTCGCAGTTCTGCCCGGTGTACGCCGGCTTGCAGGAGCACTGGTAGGTGCCCACCTCGTTGGTGCAGCTGCCCCCGTTCTTGCAGACGGGCGGGGAGATGTTGCACTCGTTGACGTCCTGCTTGCAGTTGGCGCCGTGGAAGCCGGCGGTGCAGCGGCAGATGTAGTGGGCTTCGAAGGGCACGCACTGGCCCCCGTTGGCGCAGGGGTTGGAGGCGCAGGGGTCGGCCTGCTGGCAGGTTTTGCCTGGGGAAGGCAGGCAGGGGGGATGAGGATGCAAGTTGCAGCTCGGGGTTTGTTATCACAAACGGCAGCGACCCGCATCGGGGCGCAGACCTGGATCTGGGACTGGTTGTAACAAATCCCCTTCACTTCAGCCCTCCCCAATTAACACCGTGCAGGAGGGTCGCAGCTCCCCCAGCCTGGACCCTCCTAAACTCCAACCTGAGTTTGCAGACCACCCTCCCTATCTCTCCCCTAGAACAGAAGGATGCCAAATCCACAGGCAGCTCTCTGTCCACGGGGCTTTTGTAGGAGCAACCCCTACCACGGGCCGTCCCCCTCCCCGCCGCCGCGTCCCCGCACCACAGAGTGACACCCCTCACCTGACCACCCGGGCGGGCAGCGGCACTTGTACTCGTTGAGCGTCAGCAGGTCGCAGGTGCCCCCGTTCCGGCAGGGGTTGCTGAGGCAGACGTTGTCGCGGGGCGTCAGGCACAGCTCGTCGGTGAAGCCCAGGCGGCAGGCGCAGGTGTAATCCACGGTGCTGCCGCGCACCACCGCGGTGCAGGTGCCGGCGTTCTTGCAGGGGGAGCTCAGGCAGGGGTTGGGCAGCTGGCACCGCTCGCCCACGTAGGCACCGCTACACCTGGCAGGGGCGAGAGGTGCCGTCAGCGGGATCGCCCCGAGGGGCCGGGGGGGCACCCGCGCGGCACAGGGACCGGCCCAGCCCCGCGCCCCATCCCGGCACGCCGGGCTTGGCGGTGGTGGGGCTCTGCCCTGGCTGCTCTGGGCTGGGAAGAGGAAGATGAAAGAGGTGCTGGGAACAAAGGCGTCCCCCATCGAGGGGCCTGTGCCGACTCGCACAACCGCAGCCGCGGCGCTGACGTCCTGCGTCTCGTGGCAGGGAGAGTTTTGCCTCCCTTCTCCTCGCTGAAGAGGAAGCCGAGGCACAAGGGACAGATGGTGGAACCAGGAGGAGCATCCCCGTACCCGCACCCACAGACCCCAATGGAGACACGAATCCATGGGGCCAGGCAGCAAGGGGACACCCCTGCATCCATTTTTATCCTCCGTCCATCCTAAATCACTCAAACGTGATCAAACAGGGACTCAACAGCTGCGACATCGTCCTGCTCCTCACAGCCAGCTGAGAGCTTCCCCAAAGCTCAAACCCCGTGCAAGGAGGGATGAGCTGTCCTGGCTGACACGTCCCTCTGTGTGGGGGCCCTGAGAAAAGACCCCCCGATGACACCACCAGCTCCACCATCTGTCACTGTTGGCCAACAGGGCTGCTGCAACTGCCTGGTGCAGGGCTGGCGCTGGCAACAGGAACATGCCCCAAGGGCAAATCCCAACAGCTACCCCAGCGGGGCTGGCAGGACCACACAGAGAGGGGAAGGCGTCCCTTGGGAAGAGGAGGACAGAGCAAAGCCGTGCACCTGACATCAAAAGATCCCAGGAATGAGACACGAACCCTCCTGCATGGCACCTCTTGTATCCTGTCTGCAACACACTAAGACACCAGGTGTTTTGTTCCCCACCAGCCCCGCTCACTTTACACTGCTTCCAGAGGGGATGTTCTGCCCTGGGTGGGCAGCGCCAAGCAGCTGTGGCAAGTACGGCATGGGAGGAACTGTCCCACACCTCGATGGCAATGCCCCCACGGCAGCACAGGGCACACCGGGCTCAGCTCACGCTCTGCTACCAGAGGCCTTGAGAGCAGAAATAAATCTGGCATCCTGCACGCATGGTCATCAGGCACGGGTAAGGTAACCCCCGCTGGAGGTGCTGGGCAGGGAAGGTGACAGCACCTGGGCACCGGGGGACTGCGGTCCCCGCTGTGCTTTGGTGTGCTCAGGGCACCACGTGCTCACACCTGTTGCCACCAGAGCTGGCGGGATGTTGCATTCCCGAGCCTCGTGCGCGGCCTCCAAGGCTCACATGGCAGGGGGGCGAGCGGGGAAGGGGGTCCTGGGGAACGCTGCAGAGCACAGCACTGACCTGCAACCCCCAAAACACGAATCTGGGACTCCTCCAGTGAAGCACAGCCAGCAAACCCCCGCCCGGAGCCACTAGTCTTTGCCGCGCCGTGCCGGCAGCACGACCACGTTTCGGCCCCGCTCCCCCTCTCTTCTTCCCCTACTTTTTTTTTTTTTTTTAATCTTTTTTTTTTTTTTTTTTTTTTTTTTAACCCAATTCTGATTTCATTGTTGCGGATTGTGTGAGAATTTGTCAGGATTCGGAGACATTTTGAGTTAATGAGACGGCATTATCCAGGCCAAATGAAAAAGAAAATGTGTATAATAATAAATCAGGGCATCTGCTCGGCACACAAAGGGCGGCGGGGAGCAGGTGTGCATCCTAATGAGGCAGAGCAGCTGCCGGCGCCCGCGGACGATGCCCGGCTCGCCGGCGGCTCCGAGCCCGGGGCGCCTCGATTGCGGGGCGACGGCGCTTCTGGGTGGCTGAGCCACGGCCCCGAGCGGGGGAATGCGGAGGTTGGGGCCGTGGCTGCCTGAGAGGGCTCTTTGTGCGGGGGCCCGGGCGGGCGGCACAGGCACGACGCCGGCAAACCGCTCGGGTGTGCAGTCATCTGTTAAAATCCCCGCTCTCCCCCTCCCCGCACCACACACGCTTTTTTTCTTAAAACAATCCTCCGGGCTCTCTCTCTCTCTCTCTCTCTCGTGGCGGCGGCTGGCGGACAGGGGGAGCGTCACGGGATTCTCCAATGGGAGAAAAAGGTGGAAAAAAAAATAAAAAATTCTTTCTTACTCAAAAAAAAAAAAGATTGGATGCTGGACAAAGAGCTGCAATGGCAGCGCGGGAACCGCCACGGTGGTGCCGCCGTGGGCAGCCGGGAGCGGGAGAAGATGCTCTGGGACCAGGAGGTGATGCTCTGCATCCCGGGACAAGGCAGGCGGCCAGCAGGGCTATCTCTGGGATTGGGGTTCCTGTGCCGTGAGGTCAGGGAGAGGGGCACGCAGCCCAACACCCTCCCACCCAATTAGTTTTCGGACCGTTTCCAATTTCAGCGCAGGCGAGCGGTGGTTTGAGCTCAGGGATGGGATGTCGGGAGCAGAGCCCAGCCCAAATCTGGGCATGGCTATTAGCCAGGAGGTTAATTAGCGATTGGAGGAAGAATTCTGAGGGGCAGGGAAGTCCCTACCTGAAGGCACAGGGGGGTTGGGGTCACTTGCAGTGCCTGGGTTGGGGGCCATCCCATGCCTGGCTGGGTTGCCCAGGTGCTTTCCAGGCTTTTGCTTCAGGAAACCCCTCAAGCTCCATGGCGTTGGTAGATTACTTTTAAATTAATTTCTATTTGTTTGCATTAAGAGCTGATTTATGGCCGCAATCAACTCCAGAAGTGAGGAGGGTGCGGCAGAAGGCAGGGAAAGGTGCAGCATGGAAGGGCTGAGCTGAGCGATGGGCACACATGAACCAAGGAGGGCCACGGTATGCTCATGCTCCACATTCCTCCTCCCAGAAAACGGCATATTTCCAGCAACTCTTCAGAAAACAAGCAGTACAGCACAGACACCCTTAAAATCCAGCAGTCACTGCTATAACCCACGGAGGAGTTTGCGTCTCACAGTGTGGGGCTTCACAAAACAGACCCTCTGGGGATGCCTGGTGGTTCCTGAATCACGATATCAGCCTCACTCAGCCACGGCACACATCAGCCCCCAGCTCGGGGAGCCCTCTCAAATCCTTCCACCTTTCCAAATCATCTCAGTTTCTTTTCCAAGGCAGTAGCCAGGACATCCTCCTCCCTCACACTTCCACACTGCTGCTGCACCACCTGTAGATGCTCCTGCCCATGTCTGCAACAGCAAGTCTAAGATGAGGCAGGGAAGAGCACATTCCTGGCTGTGGACAAAGCCACAGGATGAATTCCACCGGTCCCTTCCCTCACAAGTCCCAGAGCTCACTCACAGACAGAGACTCTGGAGCTGCTCTGGAGCTGCATTTCAAAGCCCAGCAACCTCAGAGGCTTTAGAGAGTCCTGGCTGCAGAGGGAAGCCTGGAGACAAGTCTCGCATGCAAAGCAAGAGATTAAAAACCAGGTGAAGAATCAGGACAGTCCAAGATGCAGTTATTTTTTCAACTTTCCCAGGTCTGGAAAGGCCGGATTCAGCAGAGCCAGGTACAGCTCCCAGCTGTGCTGCAACCTCATCATGTGTTCACCTATTTCTCCAGGGACTAAAAACCTCTCCTAAAGCTCAGCCCAGGGAGCTGAGCTTTATTTTCTGTAAAAAAAAACCACACTGGGGGGGAGTGGTGGTGTCAAGGCTTCCAGGTGAGCAGATGTGGAGGATGCGACGTCCCCGCGGGCTCAGCCAGCTGAACATCACCCTGTGGTTTTTCCTTTGGCATTTCCCAAGCCAGGGCTAACCAAACCAAACCCCAAGCAGCTTATGGAGATTAGCATATGAGACATTAAAGCTACGCTTTAATTACAGATTTGTGTGTTGGCAGAGGACAGGGCGGGTGCTCCGGGATCAAAACAGCTCAGAAGGGCCATTAGAAAGTAGCTTTGAGGCGGTGAAATGCTGCCAAGCTCCCCGGGGTCCCGAGGAGCCTCTGTGAAACCCCCAGAGAGGCCAGTGTGGTCACACTCCCAGCTCCACGTGTGACGTACACCCTCTTCCCAAACCAGGCAGGAATGGCTAAAAATACCGGTGTCTCTGCCTCCCCCGAGCGCAGCTGAGAACCGTTTCCGTTGACTCATTAACCGAAGAGGCATCAAACGCTCCGGCCGGGAACCGCCCCGACGGAGGGTGACGGAATCCCGATCCCGGGGATGGCCGAGCCCTGCTCCAACTCACGACGATTCCTCTCCCAGCACCATTCCAGCACACGGAGCAAGTCACGGCACACTGACTCACAACCCTATGCTTCTGGGGCGTTTTCCACCAAGGGACAAGCACCAGACAGGACAGGGGACAGCAGTCGGTCCCCATCCCTGCGGATGGGATGTCGCGCGTGGAGGGGATGTGCAGGGCTGAACGCTCTGATTTACAACCCCCCAAAGTCTGGGGCTGCCGTCCATCCTGGTGGCTTTTTGTTTCAGGGCGGGTCAGGCAGAGGCTGGGGGCCGGATTCCCACAACTCTGGGCTGGGATGTGTCTTCCCCCTCCGTGCTGGCCCAGAGCGAGCACCCGCGTGAGGGGGAGGCACATTAATAATGCACCGCGCTGCCGACCCATAAATCTCCAGCATGATTCATGGCCAGTGTGAAGGGTGATGGAGAAGGCCTTGTCCAAGGTCAGACAGCAAGTCCCGGGGGACAGCCTGGGAACGGGAACAGCGGCCCCAAATTCCCACCCTGCTCCCAGCACTGAGCCCAGGCCAAATCTGGGTCTGCTCAGCATGAGCACGTGCATTTGTTGTGTCTGCTGCACATCCTTAAGGAGTTACAACCAGTGGTCCAGCGCTGCAGCTACTCCAGCAAGGCTCCAGGAGAGCTCGGCAGATCGGATAATCAGAAGCATGAATGAGTTGCAGGAGCGTATCAGAACCTATGAGCTCTGCTGCCAAGCCACCGTCCCAGCTCTGCTCTACCCGTCTGCTTGCCCGGCTGTGGTGACTCCCAGCACCCCCTCACTCCAGTGCAGTGCTGGCAGAGCTGGGGTGCCCATCCCAGTGCCCCCCATCCCCTGGCTGTCGCACTGGGTGCTCCCTGTGTGTGGCTCCGTGCTCCACCAGCCCTTTGTTCGCTCCATCCCCGCTCGCGGCGCGCGAGGCTTTTCCTTCAACCCACCAGCAACAGGTTTTGTCCCTCCGCAGCAATGCGGGCACTGAAAGCATCCCGAGGCAGATGTTTCTGTGACCTCTGACCCAAGACTAATGTTTTCCTTTCTGTGCTAAGCTGCCATCTGCCACGGCCGGCACAGATGACACCCAGGCGCTCCCGCAGCCCACCCCGCCCCGGCACAGCTCCCGCATGGCGGCACCGGGGCTTTGTCCAAATTTGGGATGCGTCAGCCCTGCACAAGCACAGCCCGGGGGCTGGGGGGGTGTTTTGGAGGTGCTGGGTGCACGGGGGATGCCCTGGATGTGAGGGCTCAGCCTGCACCACCCCACAGCTCACACCACCCACCGCTCTCCTGTCCACTCCCAGCATATCCTCCCAAGGGACCCTGAGATTGTGGCAGGGCTGCAGGTAAAACCCACCTCAGGGTCACAACACACAAAATAAGCCATCAAGCAAAATGGAAACCAGGTGAAAGCTCGAGCACGGCCACTGGACATGCAGGAGCTGTCCCCCATCCCCATCCCATTAGGGGCCAGCCCCACACTGTGGGAGGGGCTGGCAGGGAGCCCCATTCCAGCCCCTGGCCCCGCATCCAGGCTGCCTCTTATCTGCTCTGCTATCACATAACCTCTTCCTCACCCTCATCTGCTGGAAGCATAAACGGCCGTGGTTGTTTTCCCCAAAGTATGAACAGCGTGGGAAAGCTGAGCAGGGGGGGCTCAGGTCCTTACTCAAGCCCCATTTTAGGGGTGCTTGAGACTAATGGGGCAGCAGCACACCCAGGTGGTGGGTGTGGGGTCTCCCACCATGGGGAGCAGCCCCCACCTTGACAGGCTGCTCTGGGGGGATCTCCACTCCATGATACCTGTGGCTCAGAACAGCCACTTCAGATGAGCCACCCTCTCTGTACCCCTGAGTCCCTGTGAGAGCCACCCCCGTGCAGAGAAGGTTCAGGAACCATGACCATGACCCTGCACGGTGCAGAGGGTCCCCACCAAGAACCACCATCACACCCCCAGAACCCTCTGCACCAACAAATGCGTGGCGTGACCAGCAGACGCCTGTGCCAGGGTGGTCTGGACCCAGCGGAGTGAATCAAGTGGCCAAACATGATCAGGACACTCAGATTTCACATGTTTGCTGGCAACAGCTGAGGGAAGGAGAAACAACCCACAGGAGAATCTCTCTTAGCTGCACGACAGCCCACAGCCCCTGCAGGCTGCTCCCAGCTGCAGAGCACTGACACGACCCTACCCCATTGTCCCCACACCTCTCGGGGTAACCGTCATCCTTGGGCTGACAGGGAACCACAACTGCCTTGCTCCACACCTTCCCCTGCACCCCAGCACCTACAGACCCCGGGTGATAGGGAAGGCTGCCTCCCATCAGCCAGCCACACACAGCAGTCACCTTTCCAGTTGTGCCAGTGGCTCCCTGCCTGGCACACCCTGGAAGCAACACCCCAGCTTTCTCCTGAAGTTACACCCTTCCCCGTAAGACACGTTTGCTCACTGCCAGCCCAGGGATGTCTGATCTGCCCCGGCTCCAACCTGACCAGAGAAAGGGCCAGTGCTTGGGGATATGTCTCGATGTCCCTGAGAGAACAGACATGCTTCTTACTCCATCTTATTCCATTCATTCTTATTCCACTGCCTCCCCAAGAACCCCTCCCATGCTGCACGGAGCAAGAGGTGTGTACTACTGTCTACAGGAGAGCTTCCCAGCGGCATCAGCCTGCCTTGGAAACACCCTGCTGAGTGCAGTAGCATACTCTGGAACCAGGGGAAGGTCTGGAAAATGGTCCTGCTGGAAAAGCAGAGCTCAGCACCCTGCTCTCCGCTCCCGTCTCTCACTCAGCTCCTGGCCTGGCACCGCCACCCTGCTCAGGTGGCACGATACACCTGGAGCCGGCAGAAGGCAATGGGTGCAGGGGGACAAGGAACACTTTTGGACCCTGCCCTGACCTCCCTGGGGCATGTGGGGCTGTGGATGCTCCCTGTGCCCTGGCAGCCAGGGGCTGGGGGGCTGCTCGAGCAGCAGGCATGGCCGGGCTCACCGCGCCTCACCTGCAGCTTCGCTCTGTGGTTTCTGGCACACGCGGCCGTTAAGAAACCAAAGGCTTTGCCACAGCTCCCAGGGGAGCCGAGGCATGAAGGCAGAGCTGCCCAGCTCCCCTCACCCACGTGGGGCACCCCGACTGGGTGATGCACCCCAAAGCTCCCCCAGCGCCGGCACAGCCCCACAGAAACCTCCAGCAGCCGCGACGCAGCTCCCAGCACCAAAACCCAGCACGAGACCAAACTGGTGGTTTTTTAAGAAGTTTCATCCAGGCCCTGCTTTATTAAACACTCTGGGACACCAGCCTGGGAAAAAAGCAGAGTTTCACACAGGGAGGTGGTTGGCAAAGCAGCAGGTTACTCCAAGTGACATCAGGTTAATAAAGCAGGAGCAGATCTCCACTCTTGTTTTAATTAAAAAAGCAAACTGCAACCCCAAGTCTTTGATGTGTTTTTTTTTTTTTCTTGTTCCATTTCATTTTTGACCTAGCCCAAGCCATCTAATTGAGATTTTAAGATCCAGACTTTCATCTGGAGGGAAACTAAAGGAATTCCCAAAGCTGGATATACTCATGGAGAGGAGCGGGGAAAAACGTGCTACAGCCCAGTTCCTCCTACGAGCGTGAAGGGAGAGGGGAAAAAAATGGCTTTGTTTCTTAAGCAGACATTAGTCAGGATAGTTTGGGAATCAAAGTTCCCATTGTAATGAAAAACAATATAATCCCATTACTAAGCAGAGTGGCCAGCCTATTCACCCGGTGGTAACCGGCTACCTGGGAAGGAGCTGCCTTTCAATGGAGCTTCATTCACAATAAACATGAAAGATGTCGAAGGAAGAGCCCAAGACAAAACTCGCCTCATTCCCACCCTCAACAATGGCTGCTATGAAATATTTGTTTTCCCCGGTTGATGTTTTTTACATCCTCTCCCGGTGTAAAGCTGCATGGCCCCATTGTCTGTGGGAGCTCGGCTCACTCCGCTCATCCCGGCCCCTGCTCCTTCTCTTGGAGGAGCCCGTTTAGGGGACGACCATGAAGGATGTGCTTCCAAAAGAGGATCCCCAGGGAACAGGGCCCAGGCTGAGGCCAGTACATGACCCCACTACCCACCCATAGGACATGGGTGGCTTTCCCGAGGCGGGTCCTCCAACAAGTGCCGATGGTGCCCAGTGTGCCCATCGAACACCAGTGTGGCACCCAGCTCTTTTCCTCCTCTGCGGTGCTGCCTGGCACCTCTGGCATCTGAGAGCACTCCCTGCAACTGCTCCCTGCTCTGGTTTCTCGTTTGTAAACTTTTACTCTTCAAAAACACTTCATTTTTTGAGCCAGCAGAAGGAAAAGTCAGAATTTGGGGGAGGTGAGGAATTTGCAGCTCCCCAGGCTGCCTGCCAGCCCAGCACTGCTGGTGCCCAGGGCCACTCTCCCTTCCCTATCCCTTTTGGGGTAAATGCCCATTTTCCCCCGCTTTGGACCCAGTGCTGCCCACACTTTCTGCCTGTGCAGGGTGAATTCACAGTGCTGTGCTCCAGGGGCTCTGGCACTGGTGTCAGACCTCTCTAAGGAAATGATGAACTCTCTTTTTTTCCCCTTTCCCCCTCAAACCAAGTCTTGGTTAAACACCGCACAGCCCGAGAGCCAAATATGGAAAACTCCCACGCGTGACCCCACCATCCCACTCTTCTAATCCTGAACATAAAACCTACGATTAGGATCTGAACAGCCACCAAAAGTTTAAACAAGCTAAATTTAGCTCCAATATTTATAAACAAAGCGGAGAGAGGGGGGTTTAGCAGAGCACACGGGTGCCCCTGCGGCACAAACCCAACCAAAAGCCAGAGAAATTCCTGCCGGGGGCGTTTCGGTGAGATGGGGAGTGGGCAAAGGTGGCAGTGGCCAGACAGTGACGGATCCATCTCCCCCCAGGCTCACGGCCACAAAGCTGCTGGTTTCCCTTTGCAACCAAAGCTCCCAAAAATAGTTAAGAGCAACAAAACCCTTGCCCACTTGGAAACCACGTGCTGAGGGATGTAAAGCACCACCGAGCAGACGGGTATCAGCTCCCGGGATCCGTATCCCGGGATTTCTGTTGCCGCCGAGTTTAACCAAGGAAACGGCGAGGGAGGGAGGGAAGACTCTGCCTCCGACACCTTTTGCCGGCAGAAATCCCTGTGTCAACATGACGCCCTCACCGAGGGAGCAGGGACAATGGTGGCGGCTCTGCCCTCCGGCCGCAGCCTGCATTCCTGCCCCCCTCCCCTGGAAACCCCCCTTTTGTGGGGAGCAGCAGGCCCTGTGAAAGGGCCGTCTGTCGCCCTGCCTTTTGACTTGGAGGTCTGTGTCTAACATTTTAATAGGGGCTGGGGGCCGGGGAGAGGCTCCCCCTCCTCCCGGGCTGCTCCCCCGTGGGGTCACTCTCCCAGCCCGCCCCAAAGCCGGGCAGGGGGTGTGAGGGCGGGAACTGGGAGCTGATGGCGTGGCACATCCCAGTGTGGACGGCCACGTCCCTCCACCTGCCCATGAGGAGCCATCCGATGGGTCAACCACCCATGAGTGCCTTTGGCAGGGTGTCCTCCTGATCCCCCGTGCAAGGATGTGCTGGTGGGGTGGGAACACTGGGACATGATCTCCTCCAGGGCTGCTCATCAACAGCAGAAAATTTCCATCTTAAAATAAACCACTGGACACTCACAAATGCTCAGCCCCCAGGCAGTGGTGCCAGCGGGGAGAGTGGGGCCCTTGGGGTCCCATCACCCTGCCGACGGCAGCTCTCTCAGCAAGGGGATGTGGGACAGAGCAGCTGACAAAGCCAAGAGCCCCAGTGCCAAAGGCTCCTTTCCTTGCTTCCCTCGGGGACAGCTGTGGCGGACACAGGCAGTGCCACATCACAGCAGGAGCCACAGGGGAGACGAGGAGGAACTGGCAGCTGGACACAAGGGCTCAGGCCTTGCAACAGCCAGGGACTGATCCTGCAGAGCTCGGGAGGTCCAAGCAAACCTGGCACTGCCAATCTCAGCTACACTGACTTCAGATCAAGCTCAAAGCAACAGGCTGCACAGCCCACGGGTGCCCCTCCAGCACCCAGCCCTCCCACCCCACCACCACCAGGCCGCTTGCCTGCAGGGTGCCCCTTCTATTAAATAAGGGCAACGTTATAGCATCATTAAAACTTAATAAATCCATTTCCCATATAAATACCATTAAATTCAGATTTTGGGGAAGGGAATTAGGGTGAAAACTTGTTAAAAGAAAATGACTCCTGCGCAAATAAATTTTTGCAACTTGACTGAGCATGAAAGTTTCCCATTAAAATGCAGCTCGGCTCCCTTTGCTGGAAATGTGCAAGAGCCTAATAACCAGGGCCTAAACATTAACTGTTTAACTGGCTTTTCCAATATTAACTCCAGGCTGCCATGGGGGGGAAGGGGAGGACGTGACGGGTGAAAGCTTAAAGCAGACATTAATTACTGCTGTGCGAGGGAGGCGCGCCCTGAGTGCGCACCGCTCGCTTCTCACCAGCACCCTGTCCCAGGGCTCGTGGTGGGAGTTTGGGGCTGTTCTGAGCAGAGCCAGGAGTTGGGCTCCATGATCCTTGTGGGTCCTTTCCAAATCAGGATGTTCTGTGATTCTCAACAGACACCAGCGTTGGACATGGCACGAACCTCACTGCGCACGACCGCTGTCCCATCAGCTGATGACCATTGTAGGGCCCTTCCAACTGCAAGTATTCTATTCTGGGGTGAAGAGTTCCCCACATGGCCCAGGCAAACATCTGTCCCCCATTCCCAACGCCTCACACAGGCTTTACTCCTGTATCTCTCACACCAAGCACTGCATTTACCAGTGGGAACCACCATCAGCAGCAGGTGGCCAGAGAAGTTGTGGTTGCCCCGTCGCTGGAAGGGTCCAAGGCCAGGTTGGATGGGGCTTAGAGCAACCTGGTCTAGTGAAAGATGTCCCTGCCCATGGCATGGAGCTGGAACAAGATGGTCTCTAAGAGCCCTTCCAACCCAAACCATTCCACAATTCTCTGATCGCCTAATTCACCTCCCTGAACTAGGATGCAGCTGGCAGGTTGTGCTGCTCCTTCTCGCTCTGAGACAGGTTTTGATGTTCAGGTGACCAACTGCAAATGGAGGGAAACGGAGGCACTAAGCACACCTTGCTGGAGGTACGTGGAAACCCCAAATCCATCCCATAAGGCAGATCCCTGCCCACGGGGTACCTGCCAGCATGAGGGGGTGAGAGGAGAGGACCTGACCCACAGGACAAGCACTAGAGCTGTAGACAGAGATGCTGCAACAAGTCTGGGTGCTGCCACACTCTGAGGAAGGCAGAGTCCACACGTGGCTGTGCAGGTGTGAACAGGCACCGTCACCCCTGGCCACATGGTCAGCTGGAAGCAGTGCTGAGCTGCTCCACCAGCAAGAGCCAGACGTTAAACACTGGGGTGTTCCCAGCTGGGCATCTCTAACTGTCCTGGGGCTCTCCAGGCAGGCAGGTGGGAGCTGCCATGGGGGGTCTGGTGTCACTGACACCCAGCAGGGTGCTGCCAAGACTTCCCAACACCAAACACAGCAGACTTGCAAAGACAGTTGTGATATGAAATCCAACTGGGGCTTCCAAAGCCCTTCAGCCCCCGGCTCCTCGACCCTGGTCAGACCCTGAGAATGCCAGAGGTGCCAAGGCAGGGCCTGGCCCTCACACCTCTCTGCTCCTGGGTGCCTCCACATCCAGGTACCCAGGAATCAAAGATGCAACAATCCCCCTCAACACCAGAGCAGCATTTCTATGCTTATTCCAGATCTTTGGCTGATGCCAGTAGCTGCAGCTTTACCCCACACCGAAGTGCAAGCACAGCCCTGGGCTGGTGAGCACCCAGCACAACACCCATGGCCAACAGTCTTTGAGATGGGAGTAACACCAACCTGCTGCTGCCAGTACCTCTCCAGGCCAGCCCCAAGGAGCCCAGCACTGCAGGATGGTGCCCTTCCGTGGACAGATAGTCTGGGAAAGCTGGGATGTCTTCTCCCCGCAGCAAATCCAGGCTCTTGAGGGTACCATACAGCAAGACAGCATCAGGGATTGGTAGGATTTGGGCACAGCTGCTGGGCTGGGTGGCTGCAGCACCATCCTTCAGGCGCTGGAGCTCAGCGCCATGTGCCAAAGGCTCGTAAAGAGATGAAAACACCGTTCAAGAAGCATCTGGAATCACCCCAAACCATCACCTCTCTGGCCTGATGGTTTTTCTAACCCTGGATCCCAAAGCAAAGAGCTGCAGGAGCAGCCCAGGACCAGCCTGGGGAGCAGTGAGTGAGCAGCCCAGGTCCTCATGGTGTTGCCTCATCCCCGGTGGCAGCAGGAGCTGGGCAGTCCTCAGGGATGACTGGACACAGCCTGAGTGGAGCAGATGGACCCTGAACACCTTTTTGGCCACTGGGATGGAGGCAGGATTCAACTGAGATCCCACTGCAGGTCTGCTTTCCCAGGGGGAGTTAAATTGTATCCCAGAGGCTCTTCCACTCCGCAGCCCCAGTACAACACCGTCTAAAACCTTCACCTGGAGTTTGGCACCACGGAAACCACAGAGAAGCCTCCATCCAGATCCAGAGCTTACCAGCTCTCCCTGACTGCACCCCGAGGCTACTCCCTCGTTAAACACACTGATGCTCTATAAATTTCACATTCCACTCATGTACACACGCCGTTACCACTTGGGACACCTACCAACACGAGCAAAACGAGGGTCACCACACCTCCAGGCCTGGAAAAAAGCAGGTTAATTTCCAAACAATGTTATTTTAAAACTTGCTAACTGCCTCCTGATTATGTTGTCCGAGCCCTTAATTGGTGCATAGCCTAGTCTTGCAGTGACTTATACGTGTCACCCTCGTGCTACGTACAGTAAGCCATAAGAGCCTTGGAGGTGAGGCCGGGTATGCAGAATCAGCTGGAACAAATGGATGTGTTGTGGCTGCCAGCAGGGAGGCAGACAGCGAGTCAGGGGCTTCAGGTGGAACAGATTTTGGTGGGTTAAAACATACCCCATACAACAAAGCAGAGCCCCGTGCGCTGCACCACATCACGAAGATTGAAGATGCCCCCGCTCACTGCACAGGGGCTGGACTAGGCGACCTTTAAAGGTCCCTTCCAAGCCAAGCTGCTCTGGGGTCACACACCTAACAGCAGGAAACATCCCCTCCGATCTCAGGTGATGATGGCCACTGAATTCCCCCCTGCATCCCTGAGCAAATTCAGCCCAGCAGGCACCACCCCATCCCTCCTGCTCATCTCTGTGCTGCAGGGACTGCTGAGGGAGCCACTGAGACACCTCTTGAACGTGGCCCACGCCGGCCATGCAGTACCACCCTCTGCCCGTCGCAAGCGGCCAAGCCATGAGAAAAAGCAAGCAAAAAACCTCAGCTCAAGCAATAAAACCCCAAGGCAAGTGAACAGGAGAGAATAGGACCACCTGAGACAACTGATAACCATCGAGACACCTTGCAGAGAGGAGAGGGGTAAACAGATTCTTTCAGAAAAGAGCTAAAACCCCTGCTGCTCTCCCAATGACCTCACCAGCTGGGCTCCTCAGCTAAGTTTCTCTTCCACTGGAATTCACAACAGGTGACACTTTTGTATTTTTAATCTCCCCTCTTACCCATTTCCACCTTGTTCTTTCCGAGAATGAGATCAGACTTGAAAGAGCCACCAAGAGTTCTCAACATGGCTGAATCACTGCTCCTCTAGTTCTTTAAGGGCTTCCTCTGGTTGATTGTTCAACACTCCACCCTCTTCCTCTCCAGCACCGAGACTGCATTTTTTCTTTGTTATTATTTCATGGAAATAACATTGGGTTAAAGCACATGAGAAAAACCAAACCAGAAGGAAACTTCCGCCCTTTACAATGAGATAACAATGACTGAGCAGCTGAATAACTTGAAGGGTTCAGAGACTTGCAGGGCTCACATCACTCCTCTGCCTTCCTGGTTGTCTCCTGGAAGAGTTTTGAGCTAAAATAATCATCTCTTCCCGCTATGGTGCCCCTCTGAATATTTCTTCCCGTGTTTCTGGCCCGCTGCCCGTGGAAGCTGGTGGTGGCAATGGGCACCAGCTCAGGAGCCATTGCCCTGGCTGAACTACAACACCACACTGATTCATAAACAGAGGAAGTACTTTAGCAAACCGACTTTTCCCCCTTTTCAGCACAAACCTAGTGATTAATTTAACTTATTCCTTCCCTTTGCCGTCTCGCTTGCTTCTCTGGGCAAGAGGATGAGAACCCAGGCACAGCTTCTCTGACTTTAATGGTGAGAGGCTGGTGGAGCGGGGCTCGAAACCCAGCCCTCTTTCATTCCATCTGCTTTTAACTAGCGGAGCAAGGGAGGTCCTGGGAATAAATGTCACATGGCACAGTGAGCTAAAATCAGCCCGACTCATTTGCAGGGATGCCAGTCAAAACTAGAATTATCCAACAGTCTAATTAGGAGCTATCACTAGAAGTCAAAACTGCCTCTTGGAAAAACCTTCTCATTTTGTCTGGGAAAATGCCTTAGCCAAAGGCGAGTGCCTTTTCTGGAATGCCACAGCTCCCCAGCGCCACAAAACCTCACGTCAAACCCCGCAGCAGCCACCAGCTCCAGACCGGACCTTTTAAAGCTCCAGCTCCGGCACAGAAACACCCCGTGCCTTCAGCTGGGGTTTGTGCAAGACACAGGAAACTCTGCTGCTGCTCTTCCAGCACTGGAAGACCCAGACAACCCTGCCAAGACGGAAAACAGCTCCAAAGCAGCTTAATTAGGGCGCTTCTGTCTCGAGCCCTCCAGCCGATCCAATGCTCAGTCCCTTGCATTCAGTCAAAGCCCTGCGTGCCCTGCACTGCCTGGCAAAGGGACAAGCAAGATAAGGCACCTGGAGCTTTACAAACTACCCCTGTAAAACAATAAAGGCAGAGAAGGCTCCTGGTCTCGCACCGGCGACCCCCTTTCCGTAACAGGGCTGATAACCCGGGGCTGGGAGTTATCAGAGTCGTCTCCACGTAACCCAACGAGCTCTGTCCCGCCACAAGCACCGGGACACTCGTCCACCGGAGTAGCGTCTCCCCTCGTACGCTATTTATTTCACTCCACTTTCTAATTGGATTTGTGGGGGCAGCACAATGGGGCTTTATGGCCAAACTTTGTTAAGTGCCAGGCCGAGCAGAGATGTGGCCAGCAGCCAAAATGGTGCATTTCACGCAGGCGCCAAAGGGCAGTGCCAAGCTTTCCTGCGTCTGGTATCTGTGCTCTTGGCTCTGCTTTGTTTAAGAAGCTTGGAAGCAAAACTCCTCGTAAAGGGATATTCAAACAAGTGAAAAAACCCGGGTTTTTGCGAGTTGCTATCAGATAACTTGGGAAGTTGCACCTCCTCCAGCCTGGCTGTACCTCTAATATCTGCCCCCATCGCCCTGCACGGGACAAGAGCTTTAACACACGGAGCACACACACCTTGGGCTCCTGCAAAAATATCTCACACACCCTCACGAAGCCATCACGGCATCGGCAGCCAAGAGAGAGGCAGTTATTCACAGCTAGCAAGTAAGAAGTTCTACAAAGTTAACTTTTTCTCTTCAAAAAACCCCACCCCGAGCCCACTTCGGCGGCTTCTCCAAATACGAGCTCGCACACATCAGATCTAATTAGATTCCATCACCATCTGCACATGAAATGTAAATCAGGAGTTGCAGAGACTTAAGAAAAAAAAGGAAAGAATGACCACAAGGAAAAGGAGGGGTGTAAGGTTGGGGAGGGGGTGGAGGGTTGGGCATTCTGGGAAGCCATACATGATTAGTCACACAGCATTAATCTGCCTCCCTTAACAATAGCTGCCGAATTTCGACCGAATCCCAGCTGTCGCTCTTTGAATGAAAGAAAACAAGATTTAGAGCGTCAAGCGTTGGTAAGGGCTTCTGTGCAAAAAAAAGTGGCGTGCATTCATTAGTGGCTCACAAAGGGACCCAGCCTTTGTCCATTAAATTGCTCATGTGCCTGATTGATTTGCTGATTTATTTGCACCAAAGGGTTGGGGGGCTCAGCTTGGAGAAGGGGGCGGGAGGTGCCCGGCTACTGGGCAGAGTAACGGCACCCAGGCGGATTTGCAAAAAAGCAACAGGCATTGTCAAGGGAAACTGCCATTCAACAGGTTGGGATTGGAAATGCCTTCAGGTTCCTCCGCCGAGGACTTCCTATTTGGAAATTTGGGGTGGGTGGGAACATCTCCCTGCCTGTTCTCAGCTCAGGCCACGTTCAACAGGCAGAGGGGAAATCTGGCCGGAAAACAGAGCCTTGCCCATTCACATTTCTTTTATGGAATAGTTTTTAAAAGGGAGCTGGAGCCTTATTCATTTCTCTTGGTTATTGTTCCCTGGGAGCCTGGAGTGAATCGGCCATCGCTGCGGTGGGTCGGTTGGTCCTTCAAAGAGTCCCAACGCTTTACACATCCGTTTCCCCACAATCAGCTTGGAGAAAGCCCCGGCCTGGGTGCCAGGTCCCGCCAGGAACACCAGGCTAGACCACAGCTTGGCACCAGCACCGGCAGGGCTGCAGGAGGAGGTGGCCCCGTTCCCCTGGCGATGGACATGGACATCATTGGGGCAGCTCCAGCAGCCAGAGCCACGCCACGAAACCTCTCTTGAGTGTTTATCGGAGACGTACCGGTCGCCCCACGAACTGCAAGGGACTGAAAGGCAACGCTGCAGGGCCAGGAGGGAGTAGCTGGAAGACAGACAGACAGCCAGCCTCCCTCCACGCCCGACGGTCCAACGAGTGCCGCAGGCTGGCCCTACCTCCTGCTCCATCAGCAGGGCAGTCTGCATAGGTTAACACCAGCAAAACATGGCCCTTTGCCCATGTTTTTCCACCCAGCTAGGAACAAAGCCCGATCCTGCCAAACTCGCGGTGACTCCTACACAAGCAGGTTATTCTTGCCACTCAAGGAAAGAAAACGCATCTTGCCCTATTAAATCCGGAGCCTTCAAAGCAAAGTCAACATGCATGTCAATACTTTGGTCGGGGGAGATGAAAATCCTCTGGCTCCTCCATACTTACTGGCACACCTCCGTCCCGTTGGGAAAAGTTTCACACTTGCCCCCGTTGAGGCAGGATTCGGCGAGCTGCGTGCACCGTAAACCTGAAAACAGAGGGACAGCGTTAGCCACAGCACAGGTCCCGGGGTGGCAGCAGTCACACAGACTGGGGACAGGCTTGCTGAGAACCCCCAGAACCCCCTGCACCTGTGCAGCCTGGCGAGGTGGGGGTACAGCACCCAGCAGCCCCCGCCCGCAGGGTGACGGGGGCAGGCAGGGACCGCATGGCCTCAACTCTGAGAGGCTCGCCTAAAAATAAACTCAGGGTGGGCTTGAGGGTAGGCTGTGCCTGCTTCTCCAGCAGGAGGACTGACAGAGAGAAACCCCAGATCAGGCCTTTGAGTGACAAATGCCATTTGGGAAAAACCATCTGCCCCAGGGCCCATGAGTTACCACGAACTCGGTAACGAAATGAGTCGCCCGTCATAACTTGCTGTGAGCACAGGTTTCATTGTCTGGCCCTCAGAGCGAAATTCTGCAGAGTTACCACAGCAACTCGCTGAAAGTACCAGAATCGCTTCCGATTTCCACCCCGGCTCGCTCTTCCCCTTCTCTGCCCCGCTCGCTCTTCACGGTAACTGGTTCTGTGACACGCGTGTGCAGCCGGGGCAGTTTCACATTGAGCCATTTCAGCTTCGCGCTGTCACCACCACAACCAAAATCGTGCCCTGGATGGGCGCCGAGCCCACGCACCTCGGAGCACCCCGCTGGGGCTCCGGCCCCAGCCCCACGTGTCCCCGTGGGGTGCTGGGGACCACTCCGGTCACGCACAACTCCCTGCAAACTTTGCCTCACCCTGCTGTGGGGTGAGGGCAGCCCCGCTGCCTCCACTCCCCAAAACCCTCCCAGGGCTCTCCGGAGGAGGTTGCTAGCTCGGCCCCGGGACGTGGGGAGCACCGCAGGGCTCCCGGCCCCGCAGGACCCGCTTTTGGGGCTCTTTTTCCCAGCCCCAAACCCTCCACCCCCGACGGTTTCGCAGCGCTTTGCGGCGAAGCTCCCGGTCCCGCCCCGGGAGGGGGGAGCTCCGGTGCGGGGTGGGGCGGGGGGGGGGGGTGCTGGGGGGCCTCGACTGACTTTCAAGAAACAGGAAACCGAGAAAAATTTGCAAAACGGTCAAAAGCTCTCGCAGAACAACAGCGGGAGCGCCCTAACCCCGCGCGCCCCTCCGCCGGGCCGACCCGCAGTTCTCCGGCGCCCCCCCCGGTACCGAGCTCCGCTCCCCCGACGGCAGCGAGCGCCGCTCCCCCGCGGCAGCTCCGGTTCGCCGCGGCCCCGGGCGCCTCCTTCGGGGCACCGAGCCTTGGCCGCAGCCGCGAGGCTCAGCACCGTTCCCCCCCCGCCACGGTTCCGGCCGCGGCTCCCCCGGCGCCGCCGAGCTCCGGCCACCCCCGCGGGGCTCAGCCCCTCGGTGTCCTCCGCGGTGCCGGCCCCGCTTCTCCCGACGGCGCCGAGCTCCGGTCCGCCCGCAAGAGCCGAGCGCGGTGCCCGCGCCTCCCGCGGCACCGAGCGCCGGTTCCCACGAGGACCCGCGTCCCGGACCCCCCCACCGTGAGCGCCGCGCTCCGATCCCGCCGCAGCAGCCAAGTCCCGGTTCCCACGGGAACCTCCCGACCCGGACCCCCCGGCGGCGCCCTGCTCCGGTGCCCGCCGTGCCCCGCCGTGCCCGGGGCTCCCGCCGCGCCCGGCCCCGCTGCCGGCAAACTTCCTGCGGGGCAGCCGGTGCGGGGCCCGCGGCGGCCCTCACCTCTCGTCAGGGCGGGCAGCAGGAGCACCAGGAGGCCGGGCGCCAGGAGCCGCTCCATCCCGCTCTGCTCCCGCCGCTCACAGCCGCATAGATCCGCGGGGCCTCGGCCGAGCCGAGCCGAGCCGGTGCGAGTGCGGGTGCGGGTGCGGGTCCGCGCCGCCCCGCCGGGAGCCCCAAACACAGCGCGCCCGAGCGCAGCGACTCCGAACGCGGCGCCTCCCGCGGCTGCTCAGCCCCGGCGGGCCGGGCCGGGCGGCGGGGGGCGGGACGGGACGGTGCGGGGCGGGCCGGGCGCGGCGGGACGGGAGGGGATGGGACGGGACGGGAGAGACGCTCCTCCCTGCCCAGCCCCGGGGGCCGCCGCTGGGACCCCCCCCTTCCCGCCACCGAGGGTCGCAGAGTGGGACGGGAGCGGGAGCTGAGGGGTCCGCGCAGCCCCCATGGGCAGCACCGGGGTAAGCCCCTTCTTTCCATGCAGGCACCGGGCACCTCCAGTGCGGCCCCCCGTATGCGGCCACCAGACACCCGCGATGCTGCCACCGGACACCCCCGGTGTAGTTCCCTCCCGCGCAGCTCTGGACACCCTCGGTGCAACTCCCCCATGTAATCCCCTCAAGCCTTCAGGGCAGCCCCCCATCCCCAGTGCTGCTCTAGCACAGCACTCCTGTGAGCAGAGCCCCAGTGCAGCCTCGGACACCTCCATGCAAACCCCCCAACAGTTCCAGTGCAGCCCCTGGATACCCCCAGTTCACCCTCCACCCCATCCTTGATGCAGCCGTCCCCATAATCCCAGTGCAGTTCCCTCGTGATCCCAGTGAAGCCCCTGCACAGCCCCCCCAGCCCCTGCACAGCCCCTGGGGCCAGAGCGCCCACTCAGTGACCACAGGAGCACCCAGGTCCCCACAGCGTGTCCAAGCAAGGGTTCTGGGCACCCAAAGCATGGGACATGGCGTGTTTCCCCCCGGGCACTAGGGCTTGGGCTGAGCATCCCCTGGGGGTCACAGGGTGGGGAGAAGGGGGTGGGATTCACCTTCTGACCCGCACCAGGACGCAGGTGCGCACAGGTACACTGAGCCATTTCCCACCCACCTTCCCCACCCGTGCAGGCAGCGCGCACGGAGCTGGGTCGGATGTTGTTTGTTTTGTGCTGTGAACTCGTGAACTCGCAGGCAGAGCCCGGCCAGCCCCATGCGCCGCATCCACAAATAAACAAACACACTGGGAGAAGCGGGGAAGCCAAACCCAGAGGCAGCCCCACAACCCCCAGATGTGCGCAGGCTTCCCGTGCGTGCAGCAGTGCCGAGGCGTCCCTGTGCCCTCATCCCCGTGCCCCCAGAGCCCTGCTCCTGCCCCAGCTGCCTCTGTGCTGTGGTCAAGATGGCAAACCAAGCAACTTGTCCCAGAGCATGGGAATGTCCCACCTGAAATCCAGCCAGGCTCTGAGCCCAGGACAGGTTGAAGCCCTTAACCTGTTTGTGGGTGTTACCTGCAGGCTGTGGCTGCAGGAGAGTGCTCAGGGCTCTGCCCAGAGAGCACTGCCAGCAGAAACAGCCTGTGTGAGTGATGCTTCCTCACAGAGTTGTGGGAGCCAGTGAGGCCATGATGCCTGCAAAGGTGAGGAGCAAAAACTTGGAGCATGGAGAATTAATGCTGGGGTACCAGCTGAACCAGGCACAGGAGTATCTAAATCCCACCGGACTCCTGAGTGTCTCTCTGAGCCCCTCTGAGCTGCTGGAGGCCATGGCTTTTTTACAGCTCCCAAACAGGGGGACATGGAGGGACAGCTGCCAGCCTTTGGCTGAAAGCTTGGGAAAGAGGAAGAGGAGGGAGGGTCAGCAAGGGGTTAACGGGAAGGAGGTGACAGGGTGGTCATCTGTGTCTCTCATCACAGGGCACCTCTCCTCCAGCCCCCCAGGCTCATCCCATCCCATGCCAGCCCCACTGTTATCCCACTGCTTCCTGCTGTAAACTATTTCCAGAGCAAGTGTGAAACAATTAAACAAACCGAAGGGCAGAGTCTGCTCAGCAGATCAAAGGCATGAGCCCTGCAGCAGTACCTCACTCCCTTGGCTCCCTCCTTCCCTGCTCCTCCTCACTTTTTCTGCTCTAAAACAGTGTCCTGATCCCGGCTGGGAAGTGGGGATTCTGTGTGCATCATGGTGCCGCTTGGGATTTGGGTGCCACTGGAAGCCCGAGCCCTGCTTGAAACCTGAAATTGTCCCAGGGAGATGCTGCTTGGCTCACTCCAGACATGTCCCTTGGCTCACTCTGTGGCAGTAGAGAAGAGGCAAGGCTGGGCCTTTGATGTGTTTCAAGTACAAATAAGAGGTGCCAAAGAATATGGGGCTGTAATGTCCCTTCTTCTACCGTCATTTTTTACCCTTGTCAGGAAATACTGGATTTATGGAATGGTTGGGGCTGGAACGGACCTTAAAGTTCATCCAGTTCTCTGCCACGGGCAGGGACATCTTTCACTAGACCAGGTTGCTCAAAGCCCTGTCCAACCTGGCCTTGGACACTTCCAGGAAGTGAATGTCCCCCTGTTTTATCCTCCCTGCAGACATGAGTAGGGCGGCAGCAGCTGGACAGCAGGACGTGGCCTCTGCCCCCACCACGACTGTGACACCATTTTCAGCCTCACCTGGAGATGAGGCAGCAGCGAGGACAGCCTGAGGCTTCCACCCTTGGGGCATCCTTGGAGATGGAGACTTTGCTGCCTTTCCCCATCTTCTCCCTTTCTCCTACCCCACCAGAGCGCAGGGAGCATCTCAGCTCTACCTGCCTGGAAATACCGACCGTAGCTTTGCCCGGGCTTGTTCCCCGTGTGCAGAAAGCACCACACGTTCAGCTCAGCTGTGCTCTGGGCTTGATCCCTGAAACTGGGGAGAGACCCTCCTTCCCCCACTAGATTATCGTGGGCATGCCTGGGGACATGGGGGTGTTGGGGTCCCTGCCACGCCTGTGTCACCTGGGGATGGAGAGGTGGCGATGCCGGCAGACACGCAGCGTGGCGGGATGGGGTGGCAGGACCAGGTGGAAGGAAAACTCTGCGTCCCAGGCACTGGCTGTTCTTGGAGTGCCGGACACCCACGGGCCTGGGGCTGAAAGAGCACGTGGGAAGCCGTGAGTGAGCCCTGGCCCTGGTCTTCCTCCGTGGCTGGGAGGGTCTGTGTGTCCAGGGACACGGCTGTGGGTAAACACAGACAGACCCGGGTGTGCGGCCGTGCAGCTGCGTCGCCTCATCCCATGAGCACAGAAGGTCAAATACATCTATTTATTGCCATCAGCCGGGGGCTCTGTGACCCCGCAGCGCTGGGGCTCTGCCTGGGGGAAGGCTTTGCCATGGGGGAGGTAAAAGGTTCTTCTCTGGTTTTCCTTGAGTGTCTCGGCACGAGGATGACTCCTCCAGCCAGGCGCTGCTGTGAGATATCCTGCCTTAATCTGGTTCCATCCTTCCCCTGGTACTGGGTGATCTGGAGCAAAATCCTCGCAGGGAAACTCCTCAAGTTTCCTTCTTCCCGACGCCTCCTCCAGAGACTCCTACCAAGAAAAGTTAAAAAGGGAGGAAGGCAGAAGTCAGCACTCAGCATAAATCTTTTTGCAATAAGAGGTGGATAAGACATAAATCCAAAGAAACTTTTTCATTCTGAGTGGTCTTCAGGGGTTAAAAATAATGGGATTTTAGGTCCTTTTAAAAATAGCGTTTGTAAAAGGCTTTAATAGAAACCTTGGCAACTGTCCATGTGATTAGTGATTTAAAAACATGAAACTTCCACACATGTTTAAAAGTTTTAATAAGTTAAAATTAAATGAGTGAAACTCTGGGAATATTTTTTTGTTACTGCAAGCTAAGAAAATTATGTCCGTTAAGCAAAACTTAATACAAATATAAACAGGTAATGCACATCTGTAAATTATTTTCATGTCTCCAGGGGCTGGAAAAAAACCTAAGTGAGACCAGCATTCTTATATATATTTTGCCTTGACAGCTCAGGAAAAAATTTGCCAAAAACCAGAGTTAGAGCACTGGGCTGGCGTGGGAAAGTTGGTTTAGTGAGAAATTTGCCCGAGGCTATTTAAATAAAAACAGGCGTTTTTTTTTTAATGGCAAATGCCTGTTAAATACAACCAACGCGGCTTCCAATCGCCTGAGTAACTTGTGCGCCTATGCCTTCTTGACACTTTCATCTCTTTATCATCACAATCAATATTTTGCTCTTATACCTTCAATGCAATAAAAATAAGACTGATAAGGCAGACATCAAACTGGATCTCTCCTGCTCTCCCCGCCGTGCTTGGCTTGGCACTGCTCTGCCGCCTGGGTTTTGGAGCAGCATGGGGGGTTAGCCCTCCTCACGCTGGTACATGCACCCCCACCCTCCCTCCTGCTCTGAAAAAGCCTAATTTTTAGCAATTAAGCATGAATCAAAGTCGGTAGAGCATCCTGGAAAGTCTGAGCAGATAAAAATGCACTGGTCCTGGAGTCTGCGAGGTAAAACTATCCCGAAGCTGCTCCATAATGGGATTAAGGTGTGATTCTCCCGGGCACCAGGGAAATGAGGCTGGATTTGTAAGAATGGTCTAAATCCTGATTTATTTTTTTTTTTTTAATCTTATTTTTCTTAAATAGCTGAATGGAGGATTGTGCCTGGATGGCCGTAAGATAAATCATGCCAACCACGCTATCCCTCTGGTAGGGTGATGGCAGCACCTCTGGCAGCACCTGCCCGTAGAGGACAACTTTCCTTCTGGCAGCACAGTGTGATTTAGTCCCATCGGGGTGTCCAGGGTTGGGATGGGACTGAGGACAGTCAGTCCTCACTGCTCTGGGTGGAAGTTGGTGCCATGCATGTCCCTGCCCTGGCACGGCTGCTGCGCCAGGCTTGGCACCCGCGGGGTTTTCCTCCTCACGGGCTGCTGAAACTGGTTTTAATTGCAGGGTTGCTCCTGGCCATCATTTCTCAGTGTGTAAAGTCAGCTCAGGAACTCTCACCCAGGGATTAGCGACAGGCGGGGAGACGTCCCAGAGGAGCAGATTTGTACCTGGGTGAAAGGTGCTGCTGCTCTATTGCGCTGTAAAATCTGTGTCACGTTTAAAATAAAATACCTTTATGGGCTGTGAGGGGAGAGCAGGTGCTGGGCAGGCGTCGCTCAGCCCGGCCCTGGCCTCGCCAGCCCCTGTGCTGTTCCTTTCCACCTCCATAAAACAACTGAAACATTCTCTGTTGTGTAAACAGAGGCTCATGGGGTTTATGGGGCTGTGAGTGACAATGTGCTTGTCCCCATGGCATGGGCTGCTGCAGATGCAATTCCCCTGTCCTTTGGTGCATGTCCCTGTTCCCTCCATGCTGTTCTTGTCCTGTGTGCAGTCTCTCACCGGGGTGATTCCTCAGGGTGTCACAGACACCAAGCTCAGGGGTTGGGGGTAGCTCTGCACCCACCAGCTCTCACCCCCGTGGGACACAGGTGGTGACCCCAACTCTCTCAAAGTGCAGACCCCAGCCCAGCCTTGCCCCGGCCCTGAGGACATGCAGGACACATTCGCACCCTGTGTTTCATGTGCATCTCCTTTCAAAGCCCTCAATTTCTTTGCTTTTTATTCCATTCCTCCTTTTCCCACTGAGGCACTTTGCATCATCTCACTAAATAAATTGCTCACGGGAGTGCATGAAGGGACCAGGATTAAACCTCTCCTGATACCTACATTAAATAATCGAAAATCATTGCTCACAGGAGTGAAAATCCAAGCGTGAATCTCTGTGCACAAGCCCGGGCATGAACCTGATACTGGATTTCTGGACCGCCGTGCAATGCCAAGCTCATCCAAGTCACGCTGGCATCCCCGCAGTTTCACCCGGCTCCTCACTGCTGGGATTCGCCTCTCCCAGGGCACACGCTCAAGAAAGACGTCATGCCATGCGGACACTCGCTCCGCGCGGGTTTCGGGCAGGTTTTCTGGGAGACATCGCTCCCGGAGACCCGGGCGTGCCCCTTCTCGCAGCGCTGGCCTGGGGGGCCGGGTTGCAGGGTCCTGGGATGCCACCGGTGCCGGCAGGTAGTTTCAGGAGCAGTTCAGCGCCAGCTCTGTTCTCACAACTATGGGATTCGGGACTCGGGAGCTCCTGCGCCGGGATGAAGCCAGCTGGAATTCTTAAGCGATTACAAAAAGAGGGTAAAAAAGTACTTTCCGCACCCCAGCCTTTGCTGTTGCTGCATTCACGGGCGCTCCCACCCACCGCCCCCTCTTTCCTTCCGCATGGAAACAGGGAGATTTGGAGATGTTTCACTTTCCAGAGCGGCTCCAAAGCAGCCCTTTTCCCCCCGGAAAACGTGCAGAGGGGACTGCACACCTTCTGTGCTGGTGCAGGGTGTGTTGGGCTGTAAGCACCCTGGATGGCAGTCCCGTGCTGGGGTGGTGTGGGAGCTCCTTTGTCCCCCCTTGCCCTGGCTGGGCACATGTGTGAGGGCTGCTGCTGGGGAATGCTTCCCACCCAGCTCTGACCTTGGTGCCTCCCAGCAAAAACACCTCCTGGAGAGGGGCCAAACATAATAGCCAGTTCCTTCTACTCCCTTCCTTCCCAGGCAGCCACATTATCACAGGGCTCGGCCGCGAATCAAAGCCAGGCACACGAAGAAGGGAACTAGGAGAAATCGCCTCAAAGATGCCGTTTCCGCTGCGAGAGGAGAGGCTGGAGGGCACCGGCTGCCTCCTGGAGCCGCCTGTGTTATCGTGGGGTGCCCCATCCCGAGGGCTCTGTGCCTGGCAGGGAGGAAGGGAGAGAGGGAAGGAGGGAGGGGGGAACTCCCTTGAACCAGCTTTGGGTGCACCCAGGAGCCCAGGAAAATCCTCTCTGTGCCCTGTGCATCCCTCATGCCAGGGCACTGGGGGTCCTCTGCCCTGTGCCGCAGTGGCTCCCACCAGACGGGCTGTGCTCAGGGGTTTGGTGGTGTCACAGCCAGTGCCAGAGAGTTTGGAGGAGCCCCAGAGCCCATTACCCAAACTCTGCCCATGGGCAGCTGTAGGTGAGCGATTTCTTTCCAGTAGGATCATTGTGGGTTTTCATACACCCACAGAATATGGTGAGTTGGAAGGGACCCATCGAGTGCAGCTCCTGGCCCTACGCAGGATACTGTGAGGGACAGTATCCAAAGCTTTGCTGAAGCCCGAGAAGATTGCATCTACTGGCTTTCCTAGGTCAACCTTTTTTTTCCTCTCTGTTTATGCTGAAAAATAAATAAGCAAAAAACCGCTGTGACACCACAATCTTTTGCTCCCCCCGTGGGGGTTCCCTTCATAGGGGAAGAAGTTGCTCCTGCTTGGTGAGGGCTACTGCCCGCTGCCTCTCTCAGTGGGACGGGGGCTCTGGGGGTCCTGGCTGTGGCCTCATCCACACACACAGGGCCGGTGCAGGCACAGGGCTGGTGGCACGGGCCGGGCCGTGTGCCGTACCACCCCCCGGCAGCACCTCTGCCTTTGGCACGGGCCGGCGCGGGTGGCGGGCTGGGAACCGGCGGGTCAGGAGATGCCAGCAAGGTGTGATCCCTCCTCTGCCGCCCTGAGCCGGTGACTTCAAAGCCCGGTGACCTTTCAAATGCAGCGGCTCCTGCACGGGGCGGGGACACTCTCAGCCAGGGGGGAAGCGGGGAGCGCAAGGGGGGATCCGTGCGCACCTGGACCCGCCGGATGGATGGGGTCAACCCGCTGCCCCAGCACGTGGTAATGCTGCCTGGTGGGGCCTCCATGCCACCACCAGCTCCCCTCTCCTGGTAGGAACTTGTGCCTCTTGGAGCAACTCCTGGCACGGCCGGGCTGGGCTCGTGCTGTCGCCTGGACTTTGGAGTGTAGGAGCTGCCGAGGGTGGTGGTGTGTTGCTCCCTCCTGCTCTGGCACCTCGCCGGTCTGTGCCCCTGTGGCACATGGGCTCTGCCAGGTTCCCGTGTGTGGAGCCACGGTCCTGCTCCATGGAACAGGGAGCTGCATGGGACGATGCTCCCACGGATGTCCAGCAGCATAAACACATCAAAGCGCGTCCTGATGGCAGCGAGTAAACAGGAAGGGACAGAAAGACAAACACGGCTCCTCGCAACTGGCGGGGGAGAAAAACAACTCTCTCTCCAGGCGGGAGAAGGTTTGCTGCCCGCTCAGCTGCAACCCCCGTGGAGAAATGAGCCAAGAGAGCCAAATGGGCCAAATGGGCCAAAAGGGGTTGGGACCACCTGCTCCAAATGCCACTGGGTGTGTGGATGTAGGGGCTGAGCCTGCTGACAGGGGCTGCAGTGGTCGGGGGTGCCCGGGTGTCTCCTGCTGCCAGTACATACCAGGGCATTGCACTCAGTGCTCTGCAAGCACACAGCAAAGTGGTTTTGGGAAAACTACTGGAGATGGGGCTGAGTGGGATGGCGGCAGCACAGGCTGCTTCCTCACCCACTGCCTTCCCAGTGCCGAGGCCGGTTCCCAGGGCTGCCCGACGGGGCTGCGCCAGGGTCTGTAATGGGATTAGGGGCCTCCTTGCTCGGTCATCCCATCCCAATCCTGCTGGGAGGGGAAAAGTCAGGCTGGGACAAAAGGCATTAGCCGTCCGCGCCTGGTCGTGGCCGCTGACCCCTGCGCAGGTGGCCGGGCCGGGGCACCAGCCACAGACCCCTCGCTGCTGCCACACGGGTGGTCACAGCCACCGGCCAAGTCCCTGTGCTGCGGGGGCTGCCCACGGGACTGGGGGCACTGCTGCCACAGCGGGAACCCAGCCGTGGGGGCACTGGGCATGGGAGCGCGGCGCTGGCACGGCTCCGCTGGGCGTCAGCGGGACGAGCTGATTCACCGCCTCGGAGCAGCTGCTGTCCAGCAAAGTTCCTGTTTTTCAGTGAAATCCCTAAACCCCCGTGCCTGGAAAAAAACAAATGGGAGCGGAGCAGGTGCCTGGCCCTGTGCAGGGTGGCTGTGAGGGCTCAGCCTTGGCCGTCTGTTGAAAGCACAAACTCGAGAGCTGGACTGGTCCATACTCTTGAACTGAGGGAACAACTCAAAAAATTCCCCCTCTCCAAAGAAACCCCAGATTCAGGGGTTTGGGAGGAAGTGAAACTCTCCTGCTTTGGAGCATGAGCCAAACTCAAAAGGTGGGAAAATCAGAATTAAGTTTTCCCTGGGGAGCGATTAACCCCATGTGCCTGCTGCCCTCCTCCCTCATCCCTGCTGCCCACCCAGGGTGCCCTGGGCAGCGGAGCAGGTCCCTCTCCCTGCAGAATCCTGGGCAGTGTGGCCAAAACCACCTCTGCACCCATGGGAGACGACTCAAAGGTCCTAAGTGTTGAGGGGGGTATTAACATGTCTCTCTGCATGGGCGTGGAATTGTGGGAGCAACGCATGGTGCCTGGGGGAAGGGGAGCTCATCCCACCCCGCAGCACTCCCTGGGGACAGCCCAGGGTGTCTCCTGAAAAGTGCCTTTAGGGAATGTTAAGCTGAGGGGCCCAGCCAGGCTGCCCCCGGATCCCAAACCACAGCCATCCCAGGGGAACACCCAGCACAGCCCTCCAGGGGCACTGGGTGGGCACGGGGGGGACCCTCCCCCTCAACGAGAGCGCGGTGGCTTCGGTCTGTGTGGCTTCGGTTTGCTGAGCGGGATGTTTTCAAACCTGCTCTTGAGGGAGGAGGTTTGCCAACGGAAATATGTAACTGACTGTAAATAATGGCTTTTATCTGCAGCGGTGCCCGTGAAATGAATAAACTCCCGGCAGCAGCAGGGCAGAGCCAGCGGGTCTGCGCAGGTGACAGCGCAGGGTGTAGGGTTACGGGCTCCCCATCACCGCCAGAGCCCCCCGATGACTTGTGACAGGTTCATAAGCTGAGAAATGTGATGCTTTGCAAGGTTCAGTAAATATTAGGACTACTCCTCCCTCTTTCTGGTGCAGGTTTAATTGCGAGGATAATTCATGGGAGCACAAGGAGGCAAAAAAAAAAAAAACCCAACAAAACATCTGGGAAAATAGGACCTGTTAAATAGAATCCATTAATAACAGAATAATTGTTCCTCTGCATGTGATTCAGACAGCTGCCTAATTGTTAATTACCTCGATATGAGAATAACAGGTAATTACGGGGCTGCATCACGAGGAGCTGGCTTTTTTTTTCTTCCTCCTTCTTTTCTTTTGGTAAATGCTGGAGCCGGAGCGTGCCCTGGCAGGTCATGCCAGGACTCAGGGGAGAGGTGCTCCCCAGGCAGGGCTCCTCCTGAGTTGGAAAGTCCAGGTTCCAGCCATGTCCTGAAGCTATTTCTGCTCTTGGACATAGATCCCAAGAGCTTTCCTCAAGGCACTGGGGACCAGCCACCCTCCTCAGCCATGGGATCTTGCCCAGGCAGAGCCCAGCCCCGGCTCCACACTGAGCAAACAAAAACCGAACGTTATGGGTGACCTTGGCTGTCAAATTCCCCAAGATTATTTGATTTAAGAGGCATTCTTGAAATATTTCATTTCCATTTGTGTGTTGCAAAATGTGCTCTCTACAAGGGCACAAACACACTCAAAACCACAGGCACGGACGTGCAACACACACAGACACACGTAGGCGCCGAGCAAGTATCTGGCAGAGACGGGACTCTGCCTCAAGTTTTTTTGGACCAAGAAATGTTTCTGTGCCCCATTTGCTAGAGGTGAGAGGATGCAGAGACAGACAGGCACTGCTGAGGGGCTGATAACATCTGTGCAATTAGTGATGCTGCTGCTGGGGATTTGCCATTGCTGGTTTCGTGCGATTTTTACCTTTGGCTTCTTCCAGGGGAGTGATGCCAGCCAAGAGACAGCCGAGCAAGGAGCCAGCTGGGACAGACGAGGGTGGATGGAGAGACCTGTCTGAGACCCCATCAGAGGAGGAGACAGGCCCAGTGCTGCCTCGCACACTGGCTTTGCTTCCTGGGCCTGATCCGATGCCAGTAAAGCCAGCGCTGTTTCCTGTGTACAAGGGGAGTGGGACATCAGTCAGCAGAGACCCCCGAGGGATGCAGAGCTGATTTCAATCCCGGAGAAGGCAACATGTCTATTCCGTTAGCTACCCAACCAGACGGTGTTGTGGAGCACGAGCCGCTGCGGGGCACAGTAATTCCAGGGTTGCCCAGCCCAGGCTGTATCCCAGCCGTTCCCATCCCTGGAGATGAGACACGTGCAGCAGCCTGGCAGAGGGACCATGGAACCTTTTTCAGACCCCCAGCCCAGCAGCCCTGGCCCTGGGCACGTCCCACTGCCAGCAACGTGCTGGGGAGGGAGGGATGCTCTGCTTCTCATCCCTGCTTCCTGCAGGCAAAAATAGCCCCGGGCCTCGGGTTCCTGTGTATCTTGCGTATTTATAGTGTGAAAGGCTCCATAACGTGCTGCCCTTCTGGCTCTCACCTGCATTTCGGGGAGGAAATACCACCTCCCTCCCATGTGTTCGCGTGTGCCGTTCACACCAGAGAGGCCTCAGCACTTCCCACGGGCACGACACAAACCAGGTCCTGTCAGCAGGACCTACGTGACTGTGGGGATGGTGCCGGTCCTGGGTGGGATTCCCCGTGGGAACAACAGGCATCGGAGATACAGAGGTTGCCCTCCAACACCTGCGTTTGCACGGCGAGGGCAAAGTCTGCAGGATTGTATGGCACAATCCTTTTGAGAAACAAAAAAAGAAGGAAGCTACCCAAAGTGATCCGGGGTCACAGGCACCATCCATGCGGTGGATGATGTCTCCTGGCTTTCCTCAGCTGCCCATGGGGCAAGGGCAGGGCTGGCGCAAATCACCACCCACAGCACTGACAGGAGCTCATTTTTCTAAGCATATCACCAAAGAAGCTAAATATACATTTTCCATTCAAATCCCCAAAGCAGCGATAGCCCGGGGCCTAAAAATAAATCCCTTTGGATTGTGCCTGGGCCAGAATTAGACTGCCTCCAGACCAAGCCCTGTTCAGCTTCATGCCAACCTGAGCCCCCTCTCTCCCTCTGGGCTCCCAGTGGCACAGGACGAGGTGTCCCCATGTAGCCCCCACCTTCTCCAGCTCCAGCCCTGGAGGTGCTGTGGTGGCACGTGTCGAGGAGCAGTGGTGAGCACAAGAGTCCCAGGGGATGGTGCCTGTTGCAAGACTTATCTCATGGAAAAACTCACGTTTTGAAAGGCTTTCGCCATCCCAGGGTGTGCTGGGTGTTGGCCCAAAACCCAGTGTGTCCCTTGGCATTGCCATCCCTGACTCACCACCAGCTTCCCTCCTCAGCTGCTGCCTCAGCACTGGCTGCCCATGGCTCACAGCCCCACTTTCAGACCCTCTCCGACCCCACTTTTAGCCCCCCTCCAGCCCCACAGGTTTTTTCTGTACCCACTGCAAGGGGGGTCCAAGTGCTGCTCCTCCATCTGATGAGTCCCCACCTCGGAGGGCTCTGTGGACACGAGGAGCCAGGCAGTGATCCCTTGACCACCCCGGCCAGACCCAGCTCCTCTGTGTAAGTCATAACCACTGTTACGTCTCAGTGAAATAACACATTCGAAAGAAACAGGAGAGGGAAAAAAAAAAATACTACCCCAACCCTAAACCCTGTAAAACTGAAATTGTAGTTCTCCCGGGATGCAGCGTCTGAAATATTCCCACAACCTTTGCATAATGCATTGCTCATGTCAGACCTCGGGAGACAGAAATTAATAGCTAACAGCAAGCAGGCATGGCACACACGTGGGCTTTCCTTCGCTCCCTGCTCCCAGGGGCTCCACACTCGGGGGATACTTTTCCTTTACATTCAACTCAAATAATTCTCGTTTAAAGACACGAGAAGAAAAAAAAATAAAGGCTGTGAGAGGACTCACAGAGAATTTGTGCCAAACAGGAAATATTCAATAAATGTTTATCCTCTCGCACAATGGTGGGGTTTCAAAAGTTTTCTATGGATGCGGTTTAAGGCTGGAGGGCTGGGGGGGCTTCTCCTTCCCCTTCCAGGCTCTGGATGAGTGGGAGATGAGTTTGGGCTCTGCCTGTGGCACTGAGCTCCCTGTTTGGGCAGCTGCTCCTGCTGATGGAGGTGTGATCTGGACTGTGCTGTCCCCCTAATTGCACCCAGGGCAGGAGTTAAGGGATTTAATTCCTGAGGTGGGAGCTAGATTTCACTGTCAGCCAGGACACTGCCCTGGTGGGATGCTCCGTGCCTCAGTTTCCCCACCAAGCCCTCCATTCCCAGGAGCACCCCACAGAAACGGGGCTGTGCTAACCGGCCCCTCTGCAAACCCGCTCCTTCCCTCCGCTTTCCTGGTCCCGGCAGCTTTTTCCCAAACCTTCCTCCCCTCCCCCCCAAAAATGTGAAAAAATAGCTCCATCTGGATGCTGTTTCCACCCAGGCACAGGCCCCGGGGCCGGGAGCCAAGAGAGCAGCGCCTGTGAACGGCAGACGTGGGAGCGGGAGAGGATGTGATGGGGAAGCTGTGAGAAAAGCCTGAGGTCGGCAAACCTTCGGCTCACCGTGGGAGCCTCCCCCTCGCAGGAGAGGACTTGGCAGCCGAGGACGAGGGGCGATGAGAGCCCCTGACCCGAGGGACGGTGGTCTTCTTCGCTTGGGGGTGGCATGGAGGAGTACAGAGGGATGGAGAGAGGAGGGACAGATGCTGCCCAGCAGCTCTGGGCTGAGCCAGTGCCACATCGGGGCCCCGCTTCCCTCCTGCTCCAGAGTGGGACATCCCATGGGATCGTGGCAGTGGCTGCTTTGGGCTGTTGGTGTGGAGCAGCCTCGGGGATGTTGCACCACTCCTCCAGCAGCAGCTCCATCCCATCCCCTCCTGACATTGCTCCAGACTCCCCAGCCTCGGCCCTGGGAGGGGACGGGCCGGCTTCCCGCTTCCCAGACTTCCCACACCAGCACGTGTTATTTATGACCCCCAGGTTTTCAGATGATACATAAATTAGCAGAGAAGGGGGGCAGAGGATGTCCCACCACGTGGCGACCACCACACGAGGGGCAACCTCGCCTGGGGAGGGGGAGGACAGTGGCAGCTGGCGCGGGAGGAGTTAAGCTTGCCGGCGTGGGGAAGCCACCTCCATCCTCCAAAATACAATCGACCAGGAAATAAACAGGAGCTTGTGTTTGTTTCAGTGCACAAGTGAAAAATAAAAGGATTTCCTGCGGGCCAGGGCGCCCGGGGTCCCGCAGCCCGGCCGCCGAGCCGCCCGCCGCCCCGCGCCCATTGTTCACCCCGGCTCTGCCGCGGGGGACATTGTTCCCTCAAAATGTCCCATCAGATAAAGGAGCAGCAAATGGCTCCCTGGGCTGTGCTGCTGGTGGCCACCAGCACCAGCGAGAGCAAGCCCATGGGGTTCATCCAGACTTTGCAGGTCTCAGGCGCAGCATCCAACCCAGGTCCTGCCGGCAGCGAGGGGATCCCGTTCTGCCTTCCACCCCGGGGCCTGAGTGATAGGAAGGCAGTGACACCCCGGGATGTTTGTGAGTGAGTCCCCCCACCCCAATGGGGCTGCAGCTGGGCCAGACCCAGATCTGGGGGTCTGAGCGGTCGAGGGGTGCGGGGAGGTCTGGGGCGGCACACGAGGGCCTCACAGCCTCTCAAAGAGGGTTTCTCTCTTCCTCTTTTAATCAGCCGAATCTCACTGAAGCAGTAAAACCTCACATTTCCTACCACTCAATGATATTTGCTGACTGCAGTGTCACAACAACCGTACCGGATGAGTGGAAAAAAAGAGAAATGTTAGAAAAATAACCCTGTGTGGAGGCACGTGGGAGTGCTGAGCCCTGACGGGGCTCCCCGCCGGCAGAAACCCCTCGCTGGGGCTGATGCTCCTGGAAAGCAGCAGAGAGTCAAAGGGGAACCTTCCTGCAGCCTCTGCACGGTCTCACTGCCCAGCTCTGGGCTGGGGGGGGACCGTGGGGGCTTTGCAGGGCTGGTGGTGGCGCTGGTGGTGGTGGCAGAGGGCTGCACATCTGCGTGTGAAGTTCTCGGCAGGGCTGCCCACGCTTTCGCTGCCGGCCTGATTGAGGTGTAAAGAGCATCTGAAAACAAGGGAGATTTTGCATTTCAAGTCATTCCCCACCTGCTGCGCCTGAATGGGGTGAAAGCAGGGTCAGGGACCCACCTGGGACTCCCTAGGAAATCCCCATGCCAGTGTAGGAGGCATTTCAGCAGGAAAATAAAATACTAAAAATTAAAATAGCATGGAGGTAACCAATGAGCCTTTGCTTTCCTCTTCCTTTTGGGAGCAGCCTGGCCATGCTGGCTGAGCAGGGGTCCGGGCTGGTTTGGTGGGTCTGACCTCCTCTGCACTCATCTTGCAGAATTCAAATGGGCTGGACTCAGTTTTGGGTGCCCAGCCATTCCCTCCCCATCTCCTCTGGCTGGACACGTGAAATTTGGGCCCTTGGTGTTGGTGTCAGAGCAGTTTCCAATTGTCCAGTTTCCAATTATCCAGCCCCCAACTCGCTCTGCCGAAACGCTGCTGGTGGTGGCAGCTTGCGATGCTCAAAAACCACCTAAGAAAAATCTGGGAACCATCACCTGGAGGTGGGGGATCAGCCATGGGTCTTGCCAGGCTGGAGCAGCTGGGAATGCCGTGCTCTCCAGCCACAGTGCTGGTGTTGGGTTGTGCCGGGAGAAGGTCCCTGAGGGACACAGGAGGCAGGAATGCCACGGCAGCTCCGGTGACTTGCCGGGAGCTGCCGGTTCCCAGCGCTTCCTGCGATTTGGCCCTTGGTGAATAAATAACCACACACAGAAGCGAAGGCAGTGAAGGATCTTGGGCAGAGTAAATATAGTTCATAATTCCCCTTTTTATTTTTTTTTTTCTTTTTTGCCTTCGGTCTGATCCCAAGCCCTGTCTGTTTGTACTCTTGCCTTTGTTTTGGGTTTTTTTTTCTCTCTGCTGTGTTTTTTTAACCAGCGTTTGATGGCAACTTCCCAACGACACGTTCAGGCTGCTGAAAGCGCCTCATTTTGCTGTGGCCAGGGCAGCAGCTTTCATTGATGGTTCAAATCACCAGGCAGCCTCCGTGTTGGAAAGAGACAACAATACTACTGCACTCCGAGGTTTTTCAGGACAACAGTTGCCAAAAAGGGATAAGAAAAATAGTTTGGGCTTTTTTTTTTATTTATTTTGCTTTTCACAACAGTAAACTAAAACCCCTCTGGGTCAGAATCTCATCTGGGCTGATGAGAGCCCGGCTCTGTGGCCAAGTCGGGCAGCGCTGGCAAACCTCTGCTTGGGTATCACTCTGCCTCCAGCTGCTACTGACCCCTCTGGTTTCCAGCTCACCAAACCAAGCTCCAAACCCTGTGTCTGGTTAACTGTCTCTCAGCCGGTGTTTTGGGGGTGTTTTCCTGGCAGATGCACCTAATTGCCACGTTGAAGCTGACGGGGCAGAGCACGCTGAGCTCTTCCCGGCACTGCAGGCTGCAAACTGAGATGCCTGGGTTTGGCTGATTCACTTTCAGGCATTTCCCCCTCCCCACAGCTCCTTTGGGGGTGTTTGTTCGTTTTCCTCATCAGCAAAACTAAAAATGGAAAGGCAAAATGTCTCCAAAGTGGTGGCCAGGTGATGGGATACCCTGTCCCTTCCTTGTGCTCCTGCCCCGATGTCCCTCTTGGCAGCTTGTCCTGGGGATGCCAAAGGATTTTGGGGGGTGACTGGGTGTACAGCTCTGAGAAAATGTCTGGGATGAGGACCTGGTCTCCTCTGGCTGATGGGTGTCCCTGGGGTAGCTGGGCCAGAGCTGGTAACCACATGGTTGAGGGTGTTGGGGCATTAGAGAGACAGACTGAGGGGTGGCCCTTCCAGCTGCTCTTCACAGGCAGGCGAGAGATTTCACACCCCTTGGCAAATCGGGGCCTCCAGGGGGGAATAAAAATACCCCGAGTGGTGTCCCCTGTGGGAACGCTCATCCTGGGAGCTGCAGCAGCCCCGCTCCCCTCTCGACCCAGCTCCTTCACCCCACGGGACCCCATCCCAGGGGTGGGAATGTGCCGTTCCTGGATCTGCCAGCACAGACAGGTGGGGAACAGCCCCACTCTGCTCAGAGCAGCCAATCCCAGGAGGAACTGAAACCTGCCCTGTGTTGGCAGGGAAGCACTCCCGTCGGAGCAGCACAGCCGCCTCCAGCCTGCCTGTCCCTCATCCTTCCCACAGCTGGTTCCTAGAAAACCAGCGCCCAGACGGTCCTAAAAAAGGGATTTTGCCCAGTGCAGCTTTGGAAATGGACCCAAGAATAGGGAAGCAGCCTGACTTGCTTTGGTGTCATCTCACTCTATTTTTCTTGCACATTGCAGCTTCCCACCACGGCCCAGAGGTGGCTGTGCACCCACGGCCCCTCTGACTGAAGGGCCTCCACATCAGGGCTCCCCACTGCAGAGGAGCACCAAGAGATGGGTCAGGTGCTGGTGAGGTTGAGCCTCTGCTCCTACCCTCTTGAGATGCCACCTTTTCCCTGGCTGTGTCCCATGGGGATGGGACAGATCCACCAGCCCAGAAGTCCAGCAGCCCATCACCTGGGCCTCAAGCCTGCTGGTACCATCCCACCAGGGCCATGCTGTACCACCTGCCAGGTGAGGAAATACTTAAAGAGAAGTGACATGGCAGGGGAAGGGAAAAGTGGCTCCAGTTGTGCCCTAACACATCGCACCGGCAGCAGAAGAAATCTTCTGGGACTCCTCGGGGAATAGGGGGAGAGGAAACCAGGGGCATCCCCATGGGAAAACACATACATGTTTGGGCAGTGAGAGCAGAGGTGCTCATTACTCATGAAAAAAAAAACCAAGCCACAGAAGTTCTTTTCAGGCATCAGCTTCCAGTAACAAAGCCAGATTGATGGAAAAAAAAGTGCTTTTATTTTTCATTCGCCAACGGAGAAGCAAAAAAAAGGACGCAAAGAATAACTGGGGGAATGTAAAGAGTCAGCTGAGGGAGCTGAGTCCCAGGGGTGCTCAGACAATGCCTCCTGCCCTCGGGCTTTTAATTATTGTGCTCAGGAAATCAAACAAGTGTGCTATTATTTATTTGGAGAAGGCATTGGTTTCCGTGTGCTTTACAGGGGTTTGCCCGTGGGCATGGAGAGACGATCCTTAGCGCAAAGGAGGGACTGGCCAAACTGCTCTGGGGTCGGCACTGGGCAGGGGGTGATGGGAGAGGAGCCATGGCCCCGTTGGGCTCCCCAGGCAGGCAGCACTGCCTGTTTTGGGGCGCTGAGAGGGTGACTAGTCACAGTTTGGCACCGGTGCAGCCGCAGTCCCAGTGGCTCAGCCACTGGTGGTGGTTGGCCATGGGCTGCTGGGTGCAAGCTGGGGCCAGGAGGGTGTTCCCTGTCCCACCTGCACATCCCAGTGCCCAGTGCAGCGTCCTCCCCTCTCCATCCCCTCCTGCTCCCCATCCTCCCTTCCTCCGCGCTCCCCCTCCTCTCGCCCCGCTGAGCCCCGAAAGGAGCCCTTGGTATGTTGTGTGAGTTGCAGCTCAAGTGAGTTTTATTCAGCTCCACTAACCTTGGCAGACAGACCCCAGGGAAAGGGACAAAAGGACAATTGTTTGCAGCAATTTTGCCCTCAATTGGTTTCCCCATCAGCTTGCAGAGCGGCACAGCCAGCCAGGCACTGCCTGACTAACAACATTAAATTCAACTCGCGCCGCTGCGCGACGGGGGGGGGGGGGGGGTTGGGGGGGGGGGGGAAATTAAACGTTTGGGGGGCCGGTTG
>JAWMRA010000038.1:2789432-2831485 GCA_035584735.1 Pseudotriccus pelzelni
GGGGGGGCGGAGGAAATTAAACTTTTTGGGGGCCGCTTCTTGCCTTTCCACGCACAAAATCCGAAACTGCAGCGAGGGGAAGTAGGGGAGCCGAGCTGTCGCAGCAGCCCTGCTCCGTGGGACGGCAGCTGGGGTGCCGGTGCCTCCATTCCCCAGTCCCACCGCTGCGTCCAGCTGTGCCGCATTCCCCCGCTCCCGGCCGGGGCGCGCTCCCTCCCCGGGGCCGGCTGCCCGCACGCCGGCGTGGCCACGGGGCGCCGAGCTGCTCACGCTCCAGCTGGAGCCATCCCAGCACCGGGGCAGCGAGCCGGGAGCTGCTCGTGCCTCCGCAGCCGCCGGTGCTGCTGCTGCCCCGCAGCACCGCATCCTCATCCCGCGGCTGCGGGGCCTCTGCGGGAACCCCGAACAGAGAGCGTCTGCGCTCCGGAGTGCCACTGACAGGTCAAACCTGGCAGAGACCCTTCCCAGGGAGTCCTTCCAAAGTCTTGCCTGCGGAGAGGCCGTTGGGGTAATTTAAGCTGCCTTCCCGCACGCCCCCGGCCCCCCCGGAGCCTCCGCACGGCCGGGGAGTCGCTTGAGCAACAGGCACGTCTCTGCCAAAGATGTTTAGTGTTAACCATAAGAATCCCAGAGGAGGGAGGGTTTGAGATGTCTTTCCCTACTCCTCATCCCTCAAGTTCCAGCCTGAACCTTTCCTGCTCTCTTCCTGCTGCCACCACATTGGGCTGAGGTTTGGCTCCCCGTGGGAGCAGGAGCAACCGCTGGGTCTCCACCACGAAGCTTTTCCAGGAGAAGCCCGGCTGCTAGGAGCAGGGAATTGTCTCTCCTGGCTAAATCAGTGCAACGCAGAGCTGTAGCACCATTGCTCCGGAGTTGGCTCTGGAGGGACGCGGGCGATGGGTGGCTGGGAGGAAGGAGCTGTGGCTCAGCCAGGCCTGGGCACCCGCCCCTCTGCCCTGGGACTGCGGGTGCCGTAAAGCCCAGTCTGAGATCCGGACTGTGACGAATGGGTTGGTTTTGGCCGGGCCCCAGCTGGAGTCCTGCCCACGCCGTGAAACCAGCCTGTCTGCGGAAATGTGGTGTTCGGCCCGGCTCGGGGACCTCCGGCACCAAACAACCCCTTTGCCCACGCACCCCTGTGGGGTGTTTTGGGCAGGATGGGGAGGCCTGGCCGTGCTGGGGCAGGGGGAGGGAGGGGGTTGTCTGGGATCAGCCCAGCTGGGATCCTTCCTTTCCAGCTCACCAGGGTTTCCAGTGCTCCCGATGGAGGCACGAGGACCCCACGCGCGGGCGACGTGTCCTCACAGGCAGCACAGTCCCCTCTCCGTGTGCCCCGGGACATCTCTGCACATTTGAACTCCGGGAGAGCGAGTTTTGGGTGGCTCCACTTCGGCGGTGGGGATATGCCCGGGCACATCCCGGCAGCGGGAGGGTGCGGGGAAGAAGCCGCCCTTTGCCGTGCCGTGTCTCGGCGCCGCGGGACGGGGCGGCAGGTGGATGTGGAAGCACCTGTGGCTCTGGGGTGGTGCATCCCAGACTCCTTGAACCCACATGTCCCCATGCTGGGGGGGAGTGTGCGTTTGCAAAGCTCGCAGATGTGGTTCCATGAGGGGAACCTGGCTGCAGTGGTGGGAAGGGATAATAATTCGTGTGGCACTGGAGGCCAAATTCCCACCTGCCTCTGGCAGGTGGGAGCCGGCTGGGATTTGAGTTGGGGGGGATGCCCCTTGCACAAGGCACCCCGAGATCGATCTGCTGTGGCATGAGTGGGCTTGGATCTGGAGGTATCTGACACCCAACACACTGAAAGGCCCGGGAGACACTATCTGTTGTTTATCTCCTGTGTAATTAGGTAATTAACAAAGCAAATGAATTTCGGTTTCTGTCTCCAGGGCTGGATTTGGCATGGTGCTTGTCCTCGTTTCAGAGCTCTGTGAGGAGCACAGGGTGGACCAGGGTGTGCAAATGCTCGCAGCAGCCCCTGCCATCCCTCCAACCCCTCCCTGCACCTTGGCAGGCGCTGCCTGTGGCTGGAGGTTACCCCAGGAGCTGTGAGCCAGCTCAGCATCCACTAAAAGCCCCTGATTTTCCATGAAGTCTTTGCTCCCAGCACACTGGCTGCAGCAGAGGCAAGTCCTCAGGACAGGGCAGTGTCTCCAGCAAGCCCAGGTGCCCTGAGCTGAGTCTTGGGGGTTTCTCAGGTCATCAAGGCTTCCAGCACAGACTCTCTGAACTATTTGTTCCCATGCCTTGGGAAGCAGGAGCTCCTCTGGCTCTGCTACAGTGGAGTCTGCAGAAATGCATGCCTGAAATCTTCTGCAAACTTGGCTGTGAGTTCCTACAGAGCAGACTTTTCACTTCCCTGCTCAGCCCCTCTTCTCTTGGCCCATTCGGAGGGGAAGCGGTGGGAAGTGGAGCTTTGTGCCATCCTGAACCCTTCCCTGATGGAGATTTTGGGGAGAGACAGGATCTTCCTTGCCAAACCACTTTGCATCAACAGTCAGCCCAGACTGCCTTTGCTGCAGGGACTGGCAAAGGGAGAGGCTGCGGAACAAAGGAGGAACTTCTCCACACATACCACACACAAATATTTGCCGTAGCAGCAGGAACAAAATAGCAAATTAGCAGCAAACGAGCTGATCCTGCGCTTGGTCCAAGTTAGCCAGGTAGGAAAATCCCAGGCTGCACTGGGCAGGTGAAAGACATCCTTGGAGCAGCTGACTCCGGGTCAATGAATTCCTCCCCGCCGCTTCCTTCCCCAACGGCTGCTCATCCTCCAGCTCAGAGGAAAGGCTGGAGGGAGGGAGGGAGGCTCGGCCGTGTCGAACGTGTGGTGCTCAGGCAGCAGCAGGCACGGAGGGGCCGGGAGCGGGGCAGGCGCTGGCTGGGGTTGGCAGGGAAATGCCATGGAAACCCGCCGGCGTGATGCTGAGCACCGCGCGTCCTCCCGCGCTGGGGCTGCGCGAAGAAAAGGGGACAATGGGGCTGCAGAGGCAGAGCTGCCTCCCCAAGCTGTCCTACTTTGCTGCTCTGCCCCATCTGTGAGCTGTCAGGCACCCGCCCTGCTTCCCCCTCCGGTTGCTTTTCCAGAGGGGCTGGAAAACTCCCCCCCCCTCTGCAGGCAGCGTGTCTCGAGCAAGGGGGGCTGCCCTGGTAAAAGTCAGCCGGTCTGGGGGGATGCTGGAGGGGGAAGAAAGTGTCTCCGATAAGCGTGGATGGCTTTTCATCTGCCATCAGGGTGTGTAAACAGCAGCACCGAGCCCAGGCAACTTCTTGGGGCTGATTATTTATGTATTTTGTTTTAATTTTTAAGCACGGACAGGCAGCCCCATGTGGCCAGCTGGGTGGGTGTCAACCCAAGTGGAAAACCCACGAAGGAAAAGGCACGTCCACCAGATCTCCACCAGTCCCCAGCCCTCAGCAGCTGACAAAAATTGCCAGTGTGTTTCACGTGGGCACAGGGATCCACTGACTTTGTAGGTTTCTCCTACCACCACCCCCGTGACGTGTAGGTGTGGGGTGCTCCCCTGAGCTGGAGGAGGGAGTGGGTGCTGGAGGAGGCTTGCACGCCCCGGCAGGAGCTGCACGGGGTGCAGGAGCACGCCTGAATCAAAGGCAGAATTTAATTAAGGTTTCCGACGGGGCAAGATAGTGAAACGAGCAGATCTGGGCCCTCACTGACAGAGTCGGGCGACTCCCTCGGTCTGCATCGGCACGCCAGGCAGCATTTGCATCCCTAAGCAGAGCGGTTTTTAATTGATATTGTGCTGGGAGAACACCAGGAAGGGAAAGTGGAGGGCCCTTTTCATGTCTGGGCCCAAGCTCTCCTGCAAGAGCCTGAGGCCCCCGGGGTGCTGCTGGGGTCAGGGTGCTGGGTGAGCAGGATGTGATCCCACAGGGATGAAGCTGTGCTTCTCCCTCTGCATGCCCAGCACTCGGCATGGCACACGGGGAGGATGTGGCGAGGTCACAGCACGGTTTTGAAGCACTCTGGGGTAAACGCGTGCAAGTTCCATGAACGGTTCACTCCTTGCACACTCACCGCGCCCAGTGTCTTCCCCAGGCGCTGGCAAACCATTTGCCCTCGCATTTGGCCTTTCCCCAAAAGCACTCAGGTGTCCCCTTCCCCAGGCATCTGCAGAGGGGATCCCGCAGCGGGACCCTCACCCGCTGCCACTCCATGCCAGCGGCGGGAGGGGAAGAGGCAGCGTCGACACGGCTCGCGGGGTGAGGGGGGAGAAAAACCGTTCGAGGAAACGACGCCAAATAAATCAGGCGGATTCATTCAGATCCGATTCTGCCCGGAGAAAGGGGAGCCTTTGTGGGGAGCGAGGTGGCCGAGCCAGCCGTCCACCTGCCCCGCAGCCCGCGCCGACGGCTCTGGCGCCAGCGGCAGCAGCTGGCCCGGCCGCCCGCCCCGGCGCCTGCCAAGGGTGCCAGCGCGGCCCTAAATGCTCCCTTTCACAGCAGCACCAGGGGCTGGGGGCTGCTGGTAGCTCCTCGGTGAGGTTTGCGGGGTGCTGGTGAGGGCACGGGGTGCTGCGCCCCAGCCTGGCTTGGCTCATGCAAGGTGGGTGCTCCCGTCCCGTCCGAGAGCTCTTTCTCCCTGTTTCTATCTTTAACTGCCCCGCCAAGGGCAGGCGGATGCAGCCCCCCACCATTTGCTCTGATTCTTGGGATGCTCCACGTGCTTCAGAGCCCGGGAGCTTCCCAGGGGGTTGGGAGAGGGGCTCAGGGGCCTTTGATCCACCCCACATCTCCCGTGCCCCAGGCACAGCTGAGCCTGCACGGCCTCGGCACAACTGCGGCCGCATCCTTCCCGGGCGGCAAGCAGCTAGGATGGAGGGGAGAGGGGACAGGGAAGAGAAGCCACTGCTCATTTTGCTTCCCCCTCTGGCTGCTCCCGTTGTTCTCCTCGTGGTGTGAGGACCCGGAGAAGTTGGGGAGCCGGGACGTGCCGGGCAGGGAGTCTCCCCCTCCGCCCCGCCAGCTGTGACACCCGGGAGCATGTGCCGCTTCCGGAGAGGAAAATGACATAATTCATACCCAGAATAATTCCCTCCTCAGAGCAAACCCGGCCCTATCTCCCGGCTGACAGCGAGGCCCCAAACCCCTCTCTTGTTTCCTAATCTCCAGCTCAAGCCGTGAGAGATGGTGGGAAGCGGGGGAGAGGTCCGGGCCGGCGGTGTTTAAGGCATGGATATTGCAAATCAGCGCCGGGCAGGGGGGTAACAGCTCCAAAGATGACGGAATCCCTCATTACATATGCTTAGCCAAGATTTTTGGCAACGACATCAGAAAGGAGCTAAAGCTGCCTAATTCCTGCTTACCCCCAAAATAGCCCTGAGCAGACAGGGCTGAGGTGGGGACATGGCCTGGAGCCACTCCAGGGGCGGCAGCTGCGGGGGTGGCGTTGCTGGGGGACCTCAGACTCCCCCTCCCCGAGTCGCTCTGGCTCAGAGGGAGGTGTGGGGGGGTGGGTTTCGGTGCTGGATTCCCCCCCCTGCCCCTCCCGCAGCTGCCCAGCTGCAGTGGGACATTTCCCACCAGGGCCAGGCTGGGGCTCGTCACCACGGAGGGGCTGCGCCTGGTTATCTCCCCAACGAGGGGCCTGGAGCCATCAAGATCTGCTCCAAACAATCGCTTCCTTTCCCAGGCACCTTCCAAAAAAAAAAAAAAAAAAAAAGAACAAAAACCCCAACAATAATAAAAGAGAGAAAAAAAAAAGCGCTGACTTTTCCCAGTGCTGCCACGTTTCCCTGCCTTGTAGTTTCCTGCCCCCACACATCTTCCTCGCCCAGGGATTGTCCCCAGCTGCCTTCAGCAGGGCTCTCCACTGCTCCAGGCCCAGGATTTATCCTGCTGTAAGCCAGTAAGGGAACATCCATGCTCAGAACTGTGGGACCAGGCGAGCAAACCCTGATGGGGTGCCCTGGTCCTGGGATAGGGATGAATCCTGCACAATAGGGACAAATCCTGCATGCAGGGACAGGGCTGTGCTTTTCTGTTTTGGAGTTTTAGGAGCTCTCATGCAGCTCAGCTGTCATCTTGCCCCATGCCTCTCCCCAGCACTCCAGTAACTTTAATAATGACATCCCCTTCCCAGACGTTTTCCCGGTAAAAGGGGAAATGCTGATGGATTTATGGGGCTGATTGCCCTTTCCCAGCTGCAGGACTCCTGTGGGCTCCGGTGGGAGCACAAGCAGCTTCAGGATGGCTCTGCAGTACAGCGTGGATGCTTTGCCTCACCACAGGGCATGGAAGTGGGGCTGCCAGGGTGGAGCAGAGGCTGTGGCTCCCATCCCGGGATGGTTGTGCTCCCCCTGTGAAGTGCTGGTTCCCAGGGCTGGCCTTCCCCGGGGAGCCCTGGGGAGGCAGATGCAGGGGCTGAACCCAAGCAGTGCCTTCTGCCACAGGGACCAGCGTGTTGGCTGTGGGAGGTGTCCATAATTCACGGCAGCCCGACCCGAGCTGCTGGTGATTGTTCCCAGAGTCGGGTTTGTCACTGGGGACGACGCCAGCATCCGTCCCCTGCCCCTTCCCGGCCCCTCAGCTTCACATCCTGCACAAGGCAGGGCTCGACCCAGGCACTGACCTCCTGACTGCTGACAGTGATGTCCCGAGCTGTGCACGCTCACCTGTCCTTGCACACTCACCTGTGCTCACACACACGCTCGCTCACACCCACAACACTGTCCTCTTCTCTCTCCCTGGCATGAGCAGAACAGGGGGATTCAGGCGTTGCTCTGCTCAGAAATGTGAGATTTTTTGGGGGGACTTTGAGGGACCTGCACTGGGCGTCTGTCAGAGGTTTGCTGGCTCCTGAACCACTCCGCTTTGCGGCCAATTGAGCAGTGTGGTTATGGGCACATCCAGACACGGTTTGGAAGGAAGCCCTGAGGCTGCCCTGACTCCCAGCAGTGTCAAGCACTGGCTGATGGACACTCTGAACGCAGGACCAATCTCGAGGTTTGCCTGCAACCCAAATAAAATGGGGACACCAACACCCCTCCTTTTTGGGGTCAACACTAGCTTGGGAGAAGCATCTCCTAGTCCATGCACAGACCAGGCTTTGCTCCAGGCAGGCTGGGACTCTCCAGCTCTGTCACTACGTGAAGTTCTGGTGCTAAATCAGGCTGACTGGTGCCAGGGAGGATGAGCTGTGGGCCAGAGGGGCTCTGGGGCCACAGCTTCCCCTCTCTGGCCAGGGTGGAGGGCTCTGTGCAGCGCACAGGAAGCGTGGCTGATATCTCCCCCTGGGCACTATCTTTTGCACTCACAGTTTCCCATGCTGGCTCTGGGTGATAGGGCTGGGGCAAAGCAAGGGGAAAACACCCCAATTCCCAGCCTGGGGACTTTGTGTGTGTGTGGTGACCCCATGTTCGTGTGTCAGGTTGGACCGTGCCCTTCTCTCCATGCTCGGAAGCATCCAGGGACTGCATGGTCCCTGTGTCCCTTTGGAGCATCCCTCTGGCTTAGCTCTACCCCACATCTTGTCCTTGGAGCCCCGGGATGAGTCCTTGGGCTGTAAAACTGCTTCTGCCCCCCCCGTTGTCTTGTGTCCCCCCATAACCACCCTGGGATGTGGTGGTGCCCCGTGGGAGGGCTGTGCCAGGCCCTGGGGTTTCCCACCGGAGAAGATTCATCTCCTGATGATTCATCTCCCCTCGTGCGGGAGCTGGACCCGTTTTGGAAACATGTGTTCCTGTTTGGTTAGGGGTTTGGATGTCTTCCTGTGTTTTTCCCACTCTTCACAGGCCCTGCTGGTTTGGGCTGGGTTGGCTGAGACCACAGCAAGGCTTTTCCTGTATTTCCAGGGATCCTCTGAGAGCGGCGGCGTGGCTGTGCCGGTTAAAGGAGTGTCTGTCCACCTGCAGCAGGTTGGGATGCCCCCACCGGGCTGACACAAGGTGACGGGCTCACCTGCTCCCCGAGGGAGCTCCCAGCTGCCCACAGCCACGGTTGGTGCTTTCCAGGGACGCAGGGTCAGGATCTGCCTCCTACAACCCGCTGCCTCATTAGTCAGTAACAAAAATCAGCGTCTTGAATCTGCAGAGTGGGGTGGGGAGGGAGGGTTTGTCCGACCCCCCAGGCCAGGGCTGGGTGCCAGCACGGGAGTGGGAACACGGCCGGAGCCTGAGCCTCGTGGCACCAGCTGCTGCCCAGCTGAGGGGCAAACTGAGGCACGAGCTGCCCTCGCTGCTGGCATGGTGGGGCAGTCAGAGCTCGGCCCTCACCCCCACTGCAAGGCTGTTACCTTCAGTGGTGTTTTTCTTAACCATTTGTTTGTTTTGTCACGTGCTCCCAAAGTCCCACTGTTTTGCAAGTGGAGGGGCTTTCGTAAGAGGAGGGATGGGGAAGTTTTGCAAGCGCCCAGAACGTGCACGTGCCTCCTGAAACTGAGCCTGACCTCGGGGCCTGGTGACTGTGCCTCTCGCTGCTGCCTTCCCCTTTCTGCCTGGAAAGACGAGGCTGAGATGTCGCTTGGGTGTCACTTGGGCTGGCCTGGCAGTGGGAAAAGTCACCCCTGACCTGAGTTTGCTTGGAAAGGGAGGGGAAATACACCTCTGGAGCACCATGACGGGAAACTGGGACATCACGGAGTGCTGAATGCAGAACCCCAGTGCTCTGTACCATCTCCCTTTGCTCTGCAGGAGCCTCTGTGTTCCTGGGCTCGGCAGGGAGTGTGTGATGGATGTGACAGTGCTGCTGATCCATCCAAGCCAGAGCCAGGAATCTCCCTGCCCCCCATTCCCATGGCTCTTGCAGAACCACCTACCCATCTGGGAATGTCTCCAGAGCCAGTTCCTGCGTGGAGCTCCCTGTTCCACATCCCATCCTCCCACCAGCGCAGGGCACTGGGGAGCTGAGCGGTCTGGAAGGACTCAGTTACCTAATAGGAAGGGGTGGGTGTGGGTGTGGGTGTGATAAATACACGCAGATAATTTTTCTTCAGGGTAAGTCAATAAATTACTAAAGAGCCTTTGATTGTGCTCTCAGTGGTGCATGTTGATTCAAAAACCTAAGACATTTAGCCTCAATTATGTCTATTTGTGTGTCTTTCCTGCCTCGCTTCTCCGCGGCGCAGGGGAAATAACCCTGCCTTGTCCGCGTTCCCACACCTCTCCCACCTCGGCTGCGCTCCAGATTTCACTCCTGTCCTGATAACCCCTCCAGTGGCGAGTGGGAGAGGATCAGCTCTTGGCATGAATCCTCTCCATCTTCGGCCAGCTTTCTGTGCTTGACCAAAAGGGCTTGGAGGAAACACTCCCCGTGCATGAGGCTGGATGTGGCCAGCCCGACGGGCGGCAGCCGAGACAGTGGGATGGTTTGAGGACGGCCAGGGCTGTGGTTTCCCCTATTTCCCCTCTGACATGGTGCTGGGATGATGCAAAACCAGCTCCATGCTGCAGGAGTGCAAACTACATGCGTGGGGAGACCCTGGCCGGGCAAAAGGCCCTAAAGCTGGCTCCTTTCAGCATCTCCAGCTCAGCCAGCACCGCTCCCCGTGGGCTCTGGCACGGCACCGCTCGCCCCGTGCAGCCTCGTGTGCTGGGAGCGAGCTCCTGCGGGGCCCGATTGGAGTGATGCTCAGACCACACAGGTCCCTTAAGCCAGCGAGGATTCAGCTCTAAATACAAGTTGGCACCAGCTCTGCTGCTGCTGCTGCTCCGTGTGCTCGGTGGCTCAGCTGGGGACGTGTAGCCACGCGAGGGAACAGCGCTGGGCGGGAGGGCTGCTGGTATCAAAGGAGCGAAAGGCTGAGCCAAGGATCAGCTCTGTTCTGCTCCAGGGTGATGTGCACCGAGCTGCTCCCAATGCCACAGTGGCCCCAGGACACCGCAGGGCTGGCGGAACTGGCATCGCCGCTTTTCCTAACTCGGGAATGCAAAGTCAGCCTCCAGAGCGGGAGGTCATGGTCAAAGCCCCTTTTGCGATGGATGGCGTGAGCTGTCTGAGCTGTGTCATTGGAAACCAGCCCCTTCCAATGCAAAGACGCTTGTTTCCTCCTGGGAAATCTCAGCAGAGGGTCATTAATCACCAGGCAGGGCAGCACTGCCTGCTCTGTGATGGGATATGGGTTCAGCACAGCGCTGACAGTGGATGTGCCATATGGCCTTCACCGAGAGCTCCGGTGCCCGGCGCTGCTCCCTGAGTGTGCAAGCTGGGTGTGCAACAGGCAGTGGGATCTCTCTGGAAAGCAGAGGGCACCATTCCTGTTTCTGGCCTGACGACATGTTTGTGCATGCAAATTTGACAGCGGCTTTTCAAGTGCAAATCTCCTGTGAAAACAAAAGGGAGTCCCGAAACTGGAGCGCGCGGGGCGCGTTGAATTAAGCTGTTCTTGCAACATCTACCCAGATCCTCCTTCCCCGTGCCCTGCACTGCAGAGATGCACCCAGCACCTTGCTCTTTGAGCTCTGCCATCTATTTTTAGCTTGCCTGGAGGAAGCACACATTTCCCTGTGGTAACACCCACCCTCAACAGACACTTCTGCTCGGCCGAGTTGACACACAACTTAGTCGAGTGTGCCCGACTGCTCAGGGCTTCTCATCAGCGAAGGTCAGTGCCTGATGGGATCAGACAGGGACAGGGAACGGCACAGAGATGTGGCCAGGACGTGCAGTACCAACACCAAGGGTCTGGCCCCCCTCCAGTCCCAGCCTGAGGGCAGGGAGGGACAGGGCTGCTGGGGTGCAGGCATTTACATCAGCAGGTAAAACGTAATCCCCTAAACGTTCCCAACATTCAACCTGGCTTCTCCCAGGTGATCAGTGCTGTGGTGCTTTCCCCTAGCAGGGTGTCAGGCTCCTTAGGAAGCACTCCCCATCCATGGGCACCCCTGGGCAGGCTCTGCCACGTGGTGCCTTAAGCTGGGTGCAGCGATGTGGCCACGCTCAGGGCTCAGCTCTGCAGGGCACGTGGAGACCTTCAGTGGGGCATCAGCTCCAGGGACCTGGAGGGTCACAACTGGAGCACCTCAGCATGCAAACTGACTCCCCCAGCACCTTCCCACAGAGCTCATCGGGTGGGAGGGGGCAGGTTCCTGACACATCTGCAGGACGGGACGGTGCAGTGCGGGTGACACGGGGCTGTGGCAGCATCCCCACCGCCTGGGGCTCCACACCACACCACACCGCAGCCGGTGAGTCACCAGCCAGGGCTATTTTTACCCCCCCCCGGGGCAGCCTCGCTGGGTCATTCCCGGTTCCTAATTGCAGTGATCAGACCTTCATAAATCTCACCCGAAAGAGGAAGTCTGGGAAATCGAAATGTGCTGCTGCGAGCGGGGCGGGCTGGGCCGGGCTGCGGCAGCACCAGCGGCACCGTGCAGGGCCGGCTTTGGCCGGGGGAGGGTGAGAAGGATGGAAAGCTCTGAGCCCTGACCTGCTGCCCTTCACACCTGGTGCTGCAGAGCTCCCCACAGGGATGTTTTGGCTGACATTTAACTAAGACCACCACCGGAACACCCTCCTTCCACCTCCTCCTCTGTTCCCAGCCTCTGCCTGCTCGCCTTAGTGCTCCCAAGCTCCTGGTGTAGCCAAGCTGAGCTGAGCCGAGCCAAGCTGAGCCAGTGCAGGGGAGCAGTGCCGGATGGGACAAGCCAATCCTTGATCTCTTGCCCAAAAGTCACACCACACCCAAGCGTCTGCAAAAGCTTCATTGAACAGTTTGTCGGTTATTTTTGTCATTGCCTCTGCCCTTCCTGGCCAGAGCTGAGACCAGAAACAGCAGTGCCATAATGGAGAGGATGAGATGACTGTGACCTGGGAATGGATGGAGGAGAAAGGCTGCTAGCAGGGTGCTGGAGATGTTTGGGCATGTTATCATCATTGAGCCTTGGTGCTCTGGACTCGGGGTTGGTGCTGGTCGCACCTCACGGGAGGGTCCTGCTGATGCTGGCAGGGTTTGGTAGTGGGTTGTGGGCTGAAAAGAAGCCACCAGCAGAGATATGCAGAGCACAGAAACATTGCCATCTGCTGACATGTCCGGGCACGCTGCATTGGACCCAGCCACGCCGCTGGTCACCACTTCCAAAGGGAGCGGGGTGTCAGCTGCTGCCCTCGCTGGGACAGTTTCTCCCTGGCTGGCAGCAGGGCCGGAGCACGGTGGGATGATCCTACTGAAACACAGCTGTGGGAGGACCGGGTGTTTGGCACTGATGTGCAGCACATCAACTTGTGACCACAGCGGTGGGGGCCGAGCTCTGAGCGCGGTGCTGCAGGTGCTCCCACTGCTCGCCATCCAGGAGATGATGGAGGTCTCCCTGCTCACCCCAAAGTAGTTAATGAACCCTCACCCTGCTGCAAGGAGCAACTTCAAAGTGTGGGGCAGCATCCAGCACAGCAGCCTCATGCAGACAGAGAGGGAAAGTCTGGGTAATTACAGCCTCTGATGCAAGTGCAGCAAAAGATTTGGGAAAACGTGCAGTTGGCTGCAAAAAAGAGTTTTGATTCCCCTCATCTTGCTCCCCCCTGAGTTCGCCCCCAGTGCCCTCCAGCTACAGAGCTTGGAGATGCGTGTCTTGGACTGGATTTGCTTTGTTTCAAGTTCCTGGGAATCTGGCACTGGTGTTTCCCAGAGGAAGGGTGCTTCCAGCTTCCCGAGCAGCAAGTCTCTGCCATGGTGGGCAGAGAGCTGGGAGCTCCCCCATGCTCTGGCCTGGGTCTGCAACCACCACCCCCAAGAGGTGCAAACCCACAGCCCCACTGTGGACCAGCCACCAGCCCTGCACCCCCAGGCTGCAAATTTATCCTTGCATGGGTCTGGCAGCTCCACACACGCCACTGGCAGGACTGAGGGAGCAAATGCTGCCCTTGGCCAACCGGTGGGCAGTGAGATGTGCTTCCCCCATTCCTGGGGAGGCCAGACACAGGCAGGAGACAGGGAGGCTGGTGCTGCTCCCAGTTTCTTGCAGGAGACACAGACACAGGCAGGCGTGCAGGGACACGCCACGGCCTCCCACCGGCACCTGTCTCGCAGCTGGATTGAGCCTCGGTGCAGGGACCGTGTCAGATGAGCAGTCACTGCCTCGTCCTCCCCATGCCCTCGCCCAGGGACCAAGAGACGAGTTCACATCCCGTCCCCCAGCTCGTCCTTCCCCAGTCTCCTCCCTCCCAGCTGGGGGATGCCGCTCCCCCAGCCCGCCCCTGCCTTCCCCCTGTGTCTTTGCTCATCTCCTCGGGGCCAGGGGCAGGCGCACACACCTCTGCTTTCCCACCACCCAGCACGGCCCCTGGCTGGACTGCTGCCAGCAGGAGACAGGCTCATGCTCTGGGGGGGTAGGACAGGGTGTCAGGGCCATGAGCAGCCCTAAAGGCTCCCTGGAAAAGCTGGAGGGGTGAGCAGAGGTTGGGGGACAAACCGGGTTCCCCTGCCTGGAGTGGATGCATTAAAACCCAGAGCCGAGCCTTTCACCCATGGGTATCACTGAGGTTGCCTGCTGGTTGGTTCTAGGGCACAGAGGGGTCTGAGGTCAGGCCTTTCTCATTCCCTGTCCCACCAGGAATCCCCTTTGCCAAGGGACCTGTGCCCTGTGCCAGGCTGGGCAGTGGTGGTACCTTGGGACCCAGGGACTGAGGGGTCTCTGCAAAGCCATGACCGCCTGTCCAAATCTGTGACCACCACGACGATCCCTGCCAAGTCCCCCTGGAACTAGGTGGGATGTGGTGCTGCTCCAAGCTCCAAGCTCAGAGCAATCCTGGTCGGGTGGAGCATCCCAGGGGCACGTCCCAGACTCTCCTCTGGCAAAGCACATTTCCCCTTCTCAGCTTGGCCGGTGACCTGGCAGCGGAGGCAGCGTTTCACTCCTGTGTCAACATTTGGAAGAAAAGGGGGGGGGGGCGGAATAGTCATTTCTGTCAAACACTGGGAATGTGGATGTCCCAAAAACAAACAGAAGCTCTGTTTCTTCAGTGAAAGGCCGTTGTAAATCTGGTCGGCTGCCAAAAAGTGATAAAAATGATTGCTGTTCCGGTACTAGAGAAGAGTTCTGTTGGAAATGTCACCCCCCACGCACCCTCCCCCCAAATCTCAGTTTTAGGAAAACACCATTTTTTATCAGGAGACTGGCAGGCAGATGTTTGGCCCGGGCCCCCGCTGGAGGCCAGATGCACCCAAACTGCCATTCCCAGCCTCCTTTTTGTCATTTGTTGATTGACAGCTGTCAGTCACTACTCTGGAGCCTGGATTTCCCCCTTCCCTGAGCTTCTGCAGTGGTGTTAGTACAGATATTCCCCAGAAAATGGTCATCCCACACCATTCCTGGGCACCACGTCCTACCTCAAAGTGATCTTCTTAGTGCCCAGCACAGGGGCAAAGGGGCTGTGCCAAGGAGTCAGGCCACAAGAGTTGTAGCTTTGCCAGGATAAACCATGGCCCGTCACCAGGAAAAAGCCACTGTCCCTGGCCAGTGCCTGCTTGGCACAACGCCTGGCCCTGGAGATGCTCTCTGGAGGATGCTCTCTGTCCACACTCTGGCTTTTTAAAGGGCAAGGGGAAGAAGGGTTGTATCCCTGCGTCTGTGAACTGGACTTGTCAGAGCTCGTCCCATATTTATTTATGAGCGGTGGCAGGTTTCCAGTGAGTTGTTTTCCTGGTGTAATACTAAACTCCCAGCCTTTCGTTCCACGGCACTGACCCAGCTTGGGTACCTCAGGCCCAGCCCCACACTGCTCCCCATTTTCATCCAGGGTGCCATCGAGCCCTTTTCATGGAGCAGAGCAGGGCTGAACACATGAAGGCAGTTCCCAGTGTCCCCTCTACTCGTCCTGGCACGGCCGGCTGGGGCTTTCCAGGCGTACCCATGTCAGGTGCTGCGTGACGAGAACCCTCGTGCCGGGCCCGTGCAATGGTGGCAGGGACAGTGGGGATCTCCAAGCCCTCCAGCTGCAGGGCTGGGCACTGCCAGCACCGCTGACTCCTAGGGATGTGGACAGGCTGTTGCACTCAGGTACCTGCAGAGCAGTTCTCTGCAAATCGTTGGTTTAATGGTTGGGGATAAATATTTCCTCTGCTCCAGCCCCGTTGCGGGTCTTTGCAGGGTCACATCCCTCACGGAAATCTTTTGGGCCTGCCAGGGAACAGCCCAAGGGCTGGAGAGGGACCAGAGCAGGGCTGAAGTGTGGCTGTGTTTGACGGCAGTGCAAGGGACTGGTCTCTCCGGGCTCTGAGCCTCACCTCGCAGCAGAACCCACAGATTTAGGTTCCTCTCCACCACCTCCACACAGAACCCTCATCTCTCAAGGTCCCGGCTGGAGGAGAACAAGAGGAAAGGACTGATTTGGGATCAGGGGCTGGGGTGAGCTCATGGCCACGGAGCCGAACACCCCGGTGCCCGGGGCAGCCAAGCGCTGGCTGCCGTGGGGACGTGCCCGGGCACAGCCGCTTCCCCGCTGCTGTGGAGGATGAAAATCCCACGGTGCGGAGCCTCCTCCTCCGCGGGGAGTGGCGGAGGGCGAGCTGGCAGGTGGAGCGCCCGGGGCCACAATTCCGGATCAAAAAACCACACGCGTCCCGGCTCCGATAAGGAGGCAGGAGCAAACCCCCGGGACCCGTCGGAAATGCGCATTTACTGGCAGCGCCGGGGGCAAAAAGCGCGTGCCTGCCTTCCGAGATGCGTGGTCGTTGTTTCTTTTTTTTGCACGCTCAGACATAAATAATGATAGAAACCACGTGTGGGTCCCAAATTAACTGATAGAACACCCAGTTACCCAGGTGGATTTAACTCCCCCATTCCATCTGCTCCTGACCCATGTCCCTGTGGAAGAACGGACAAGATGCTCCAGGATGATCAAGACTGCATCCTTCTGGAGCACGTGCCTTTTAAGACCTCTCCTTTCCTGAGTTTCATGTGGTGATGGTCAAGCAGGTAACAGAGAGTCAGGCAGGTAACAATCAGCCACGCGTGGCTGATCTTGGAGGGCCTGGGATTTGATAAAGCAGGATTGCTGGAAGCACAAGGCAGATGTCCCAGCTGCATCCCAGAGTAGGTCCTTGCGGCAGACCCATGGTAGGAGCCAGGGAGAGCTGGGCTCCTCTGGCCTTTATTCTAATGATAATCAGGCTGAATTCCTCTGGACAATCTCAAGGGATTCAGCACAGCAGGCAGGGAGCTTTCCCAGAGAGCTAACCTTGCTTTCAGGGGTTTCCCCTCTCCAGTGGGATCCAGGTGGGCACTACTGGGGATCTGTCCTGGAGCTCCTGCCCACATCAGATCCCCTGCACAGGGGCAGCATCCCTGGAGCACACGGTGGCTCATCGTCTGCAGCAGGAGACGATTTATGCCCGGACATGTCTCACAACCTGCTGGGAAGAGAGAGCTGTGTTCCCTGGGCTGGTTTCTGTCTTCCTAGTGGTATAAAGTGAGCACTGGTGGAAGGTGGGAGAATGCCATGTCCTAGAACATCTTGGGAAGAGTCTGGTCCTTCCCAGCAGGCCAGGAGAAATTGGCCCCCCCGGATTTACTCTCTCAATTGGCACTAGAGCTGCTGTAAATGCAGACAGCCAGAGAAAGTGGGGCTGCCCTGGGAGCCTCTGATCCCCAAGGAATTGTCATCTGGAGCTGAGTGGAAAGGTTATTTCAGTGTCTGTTTGAGAAGAAACAAGTTGTCTCTGCTGCTTCCTTTTTAACCACAGCCCCCGTGGCCAGTCCCAGAACCAGCTGCAGTGTGGGCAGGGAGGCAGCAGCTCCTGCTCCTTGCAGGCACCCTTTCCAGGGACGATGCCTGTCTGTGGAGATGAACAGACACCCACAAGAGACACCCAGAGGGTCCCTGGCCATGGAGATGGATTGACACGTATGGAGAACTTGTGATTTTGGTGTTTTGTTTGATTTGCTTTCAAACTCACTATTTATGAGGGCCCATCCTAACCAGCCTGAGGGCTCAGCCGGGTGCACTGCTGCTGAGTGGGGACTGGGACAGGGCTGCTGAGCCGTGTGTGGAGCTGTACTTGGGATCCATGGGCGCCTGCACCCAGCTGTGGCTGCAGGGGTCAGAATTCGGGGTGCAGCCCATCCCTTGGTGTGTCACCGGGTGCCCGTGGGCAGCGCAGTGCCGAACACGCGCGTGCAAGCCCGAGCCTAGGAACCTGCCACGTGGAGGGATGGAGGAACCCAAAAATCCCAACTTCACCATAAAAATATCAATCATCTCTAAACATCCGTGCGATGCTGATCCTTCTCTCCCTGCCCGGTATTTTCTCACGCTCCGAAGCTGGCAGCAGACACTGGGAAGCAGTGTTGGAACTTGTCCTGCCGTCCCATCAAGGCCGTTTATCTCCACCATCGAGCCCTAGAGCTGGAAGAGCTGCAAGTAGGGGCAAGGCATGCTCCTGATTGCCGCTTTCCATTGCGTCACTTGGACACGGGCTGAGCGAACGCCCCGGGGCCAGATCCCACACACACCACCCTGCCTGGTCCTGCAGAGCACAGCAGGATCAATCCCGGTGGATTGACGGGAGTCAGGGACCCCGATGATCCCCCTGAGCATCACCGGGATCCCTGCCCTGCCCTCCCAACAGCCCGCAAAGAACCAGCGTGTGACTGCTCTGCGCCTCTCCCAAACATCATCACATCCAGGGCTGCACAACCAGGGTGACCCCAGATGTGACCCTTGATGTCTGACAGGGATGGGGAAGCTGTTTGGGAGCCACCTTTGGAGCAGAACATGGCCCAGGCCAGGCTGGATGCTCCTGCTGGGATGGTGGGGAGGGAGGGGACGGTGACAGAGCTGCCTGGTAGGGGATGATGTGGCACCTGCCTCAGCGTGGACGGCTCGGCAGTGTGCTCAGTGTGGGATCCTGCTTGGAGCGAGCCTGGGTAATTAACGCAATTACGAGGCAGGCTGCTCCTTGCCCCTCCCTTGCTGGCTCCTCCGTGAACCAATGGATTTAAAAACTCAGCCACCCTGCTCTGCACCCTCCCAGCAATCCCAGCAATCCCATCTGCCCATGGCTTCCAACACAAACACCTGAGATGCCCCCACTGAGCTCCCACAAGTGCTGGCCCCTCAGAGGACTGCCGTGCTTGGCCAGCATGGCACAGCACGGGATGGCACAACGTGGCGTGGCACCAGCCAGCTCTGGTGTGGGAAGGGGCAGTGTGGCCCTGGGGATGGGGATGCTCACCTTCCCCATCACACCAGCCTGAGGCACGTTCCTCCAGCAGCTGTTCCCTGCCTGGCCCATGTGCCACCAGCAGTTTGTGGAGATTGACAGCGTGATGGTCTGTGCCACCAGGACCATTAGACCTAAGAATCTGACCCTTCCCACCTCTCACTATGCCCAAGTTGAGGAGATCCCCCTCAGTTCCCAGGGAAGCTTGTCCCTCCATCCTGGTAGCTTCGAGTCTGGGCTCTGCCTGCCAGATGGATCCCCTTCTCCATGGAGAACCTGGCCCTGAGCACTGGCCAAGAACATGCTTTTATCGACAGGGCAAAAAAGAGCTCAGCCAAGTTTTATGGGCAGCGATTCCTGACGGAGCTGCACAGCCGTGGGCACCACTGGCAGTGCCGCCAGCAGGGCAGAGCTGCCCCAAGCCTGTGGGACTGCGGTGCCACACTGCCTGGGGGCTGGCATGGATGGAGCTGGGGCTCGTGGCACGGGGCAGCAGCAGGAGCAGCCGAGCCAAGACAGGAAACCCGCCTGGCTTCCTACGCACTCGTCGCTCGGATGCTTTCTGACGTGTGGGTGCTCTGCTGTCTAATAAGAGGGCTGAGCTCCCCAAGCAGTGTCACAGAGGTGACACCAGCAGCGACACCAGTAGTGCCTCCCTGACCTCTTATTCCACCGCCTACATGCACGAAATTTCCTGGCAGCAAAAAACAGCCCTGGGACTGTCGCTGCTGGCTCAGAGCTGCTTTAAGTCCCTGCACTCTCCTGTGCAGACAGAGCTGTGCTAGGCTCGAGGTGGGGGTGGTTTGAGGGCTGGTGGTGAGGCCAAGGGGGCTGTGAGGGCAGGAGGAAGCTGGTTTGGCTTGTGCAAAACCCACACAGCCAGAGGAAGCTTCTCTTCACAAAGCCAGACATTAAAATGTGTTCTTTCGGGACCAGTGAAACCATTTTTTATTTGATTTCAAGTTAATTAAAAAAACCAGCACCCTCCATTTAATGAGCGTTTCAAGGTGAGAAGCTGCTGTTAAATGAAAAGCTCCAGCTGGTGTTGAAAGTGTTAAAAGAAAACACTCAAGAACATTTGTCTTTGACCAGCCTAGTACTTGTTTTTCTAACAGAAGAAATAGTTTTATTTCAAAATTACCAGAACCCTCTTGCTCCCCTGGGCTGGCTGTCCCGGCGGGTTTGCTCTGGGCCAGGCTTTCCAACTCTTGAACAAAACTGAGCCTTTAAAAAAACAACCCCACTCTAAGCAGTAAAAAAATAGGCAAAGCTGTAAATGCTTGTTGACTACGTTAATTTCCCAGTTTGGTCATTTCCTGAGTGGAAGTGTGTGAGTGGGATCCCATCCCGTGCAGGGCAGAGCAAGGGGTTCTGCTGTGGGGCTGCAGGGCTGCCCCAGGGCTGCCCCATCCCAACTTCCACATGCCGTGTCGGCCACCTCACCTTGAGTTTGCTGGGTATTGGGACCTGGGATTTGATGGGCAGGAAGAAGGAAAAAAACAAACCGCCGAAACCAGGCTGTTTTCATGGCAAGAAACCAAATGTCCCTCTACACCCTGACCTTCATTGTGTGGGGAAGGAGGGAGCGACTGGGAAAACGTGATAAGGATTGCCAGAGCCCCCGGGGGTGACGCCGACGCTGGGTTTGAGCCACACGTGCCAGCACGTGCAGTGAGTTTGTCCGTGCTCAGCAGCACGGCAACGTCGAGTTCCGGCGGTTTGGGATGGCAGCGCTGGAGCCAGCAGGACTGTGACAGGGATTGGGGCTGGAGGAGGGAGGGCTCCCCACTGGCTGGTGCCCCAGGAGAAGTCCTGGTGCCCAAAGAAAACCGACCTCGCTGGAGGAGCCAGGACTGGAGAACCGAGAGGGAAGGTGCTGCTCTGCGGAGCTGCTCCAGGGGAAGTCTGCAGCGGCTCTTCCCTGTCCTCAGATTGGGGGTGCCAGGGTGGGAAATCACTCCCTGGAGGCTTTTCTCCCCTGGGATCCTGCCCCATCCCTCATCCACAGCGTGCAGTGCTGTTCTGGGGAGGCAGAACCCACTCACAGCGCTGGGAATGGGAGTCCTGGTCCCCCCCAGGGCTGGGGGGATGATGTGCTGTGCCACCTCCTGCTCTGGCACCACACAAACGGCACAATTAGTGCTGAGGCTTAACTGAGTGTGCTAATTTGGCACCTGGCGACTCGATAGGGCTAAAAAATCTGTTTACATTCACATTGCACTGTGTTTGGTTTGCAATAGGAGCAGCACAGAAGGCGATGCTGTGGGTTCTCAGCATGTTTAGGGGGGTTTCCTATGAGGAAAGCTGTGATAGAGCCCTGGCAGGCATCCATCCAGCTCTTCTTTCCCTGATTTTTTTTTTTTTTTAAATATGTTTAGCCTTTACCCCATCCCAAATAAAAGGAGTGATTGAAAACCCTCTGCAATAAAACAATTCAAACAGAAGCCAGTTTGCAGTGCTGTGCAACGAGGGAGAGGGTTCGTGCTATTTGCTTAATTACAGGTTTTTGTTTGTCGAGTACTTCTTGGTGAATCGTTTGCAAATAACAGGTGAGTTTATTCATGCTCAGAGTCCTGAGCCCTGAGATTAGAGCTGGGCTGGGAGACATGAGGCTGGAGGGTGCTCCGGGCTGTGGGTGACCTCTGGAAAGCCCCTGTTCTCTGGTCCTGGAGGACTTGAGGAACCCGGGATCGTGTGCTGGTTCCTTGCAGGGCTGCAATGCTATTTTGTTGGAGCTGGGTGCCTTACACAATATGGTCTTAATCATGTGCAGTTTATCCTTTTATAAATTGCAGATAAGGATTAAGTAGTTTATGGAGTCACTGTAAAATGCAGTCTATTAATGGGAGTGAATGGCTGTGGGAAGCCTGGATTCGACATGTCAATCCAGGCCACTGACTCCCAGGTGTTTCCTGACCTGTTTACAGGAGACAACGCCTCTCCTCAGGACTTCTTCCCCACTTCATGATGCAGATAAGGGAATTTTGGGGTGTTGGAAGGAGCTGCCAGGTGCTCAGCTGATGCTGTGGGGAGTAGGTGGATTCAAGATTAGAGGTGTCAGATGTTCAGAGCTGGGATGGACAAGGGATCTGTGTGACCAGAGCTGGTCTCAGCCATTTTTTGGGGCTGTCCTGCTGCTGATGTCCCAGCACTGCAGCATGAGGGTCTTCCCAGCGTGCTCAGACTGATGGAAATGGCAGCTGCCCTGCGTGTGTGGAGCAGGGGAGTGACACCAGGCAGGAAAAACAAAGTGTGGGCAGCAAACATGTCCCTGCAGTCACCCACCTCCCTCTCCAAGGTCTGCAGGGAGCGAAGTCCAGGTGTTCAGGTGGAAAAGTGTTCCCCCAAGTGAAGAAATCCCAACGTTTGCAGCCTCCACACCAGAGAGGAGGCACACCTTAAATTGTGACCGTGCCGTGTCAGGACTGTGAAATGGAGACTGAATTGGAATCATTCCATAGGGAATGCGTGGAAGGGCAGTGGCCACATCTCTCCCTTCCACCCTGCTCACCCTGCATCTGCCCAGACCCTGCTTGGCCAAGCCCGTGTGAGCCCCGGGGCGGTGTCAGATGTGGGGTGAAGGGGTGGGAGGCAGCTGCTGCCGGCCTTGTGCTGGATGCAGGTGTTGAACTGGGATCAGAGGGGCTGAACTGGTGTGACTCAGGTGTGACTCAGGGCCGAGTCACGCAGCACCCGCTGCCGCCGCCGGCTGCTGCAACTGCGCTTCGCCTCAGCCTGCGCTCGCTCATTGTGCTGGGGGTGATCCGGAGCCGGCACGGAGCCACGGTGATTCCTAGCCATGATCTGGAGTGTGGGAAAAGCGCAATCGCTGCAAACAATCAGAGTCAAAGCCGGCAGCAGCACGCAGCGAGCCAGCGAGGAATTTGGAGACGCATTCCAGCGGGGATGACAGAGGAGGGGCTGGGAGTTGGGCCGGGAGCGCAAAAAAGAAAAGAAAGAAAAAAAAAAACATGCTCCGATTTGTTTTGGTTTTGCTCCCTCTCTGCAGGGCTGTCCCGCCCCGCTTGGCTTTCGAGTAAAGCCGCTGGGTGCTGCAGGAGGGTGGCACGGCTGGAGCTGGGACACGGGGAGCCCTGGATGGGCAGCGCTGCCCGGCTGGCACCGGGGTCAAGGGCAGCTCTGCTGGGCCCTCCCACACCTCAGCCACGGGACACGGTGAGTCGGCTCCACCGGCTGTGTGTGGCCATACCCTTCTGGCAACAGCTGCCACCAGGATGGCACTAAGGGCCATGGCCAACAGCCCACGTGCCAGGAGCCACCCAGGTGGTTCAGCATCCCCCTGCCAGCAGGTGCTCCATGTTTCAGTTTGCCCTTCAGCCAACGAAAAAGCATCTCTGCACCTTAGAGACCAGCAAGGCTTTGCCTTGGAAGGGGCCAGCTTTGGGCACAGGGACATTTCCATGTGCACCTTGCATCCAGTGCAGGCAGGAGAGTGGTGGCACACAGGAGCCGTGGTGGCCACCGGCCTCGCATCCCTGTGCCGCTCTGCCGAGGGGCTGCAGCAAACCTGTGACCTTGCAGCTCCCCCCTTCCTTCCCTTCCCTCCCCTCCCCTCCCAGCAGCCCCTCCTGGATCTTCCTGACCCACTTTCTCTATCTTTGCACTGCACAGTAAAGCAAAAGCAAAGTGGAACAGGGGGAGTGGACGCTGGCAAGGCCACCAGCACGTTGTGTGGTGACTGACAGCACAGCCCTCCGTGGCACAGGACAGGGCATGGGCCCAGGCCCAGGGCAGGAGGGTCGGTGGTGCTGGATGCTGCTCAGGCGACTTGGGGTTGCAAGGATGGTTTTCTTTTGCAACACGTTCAAAGGCCGTGGCTGTCCCAGAGAGCCCTGCACGCTGACGGTCACCAACAGCCCCATCATGTTGGTGTCCACTCACCCTGCTGGGGAGGGAAGGTGTGGGGCAGAGACAGAGGGCCAGGAATTTGGACTTCAGATCAAAGGATTCACCTCCAATCCTTGGTGCCCACCTTCATCCCACTCCACCAATGTTCTCCTCCCTTGTGTGGGCACCTGGTGGGCAGAAGCTCCTCCCGAGGCCCAAGAGAGGGATAATTTGCAGAGTGTGCGGGGTGCCCTGTGCCATATCTCACTCATTGCTCCAGGCAGAGCAGCCATCCGGGAGCTAAAAGCATTCAATTGTTCACTGATGCTTTTCTTTGAAGCCCTCATTCATCCTCCAAGGTCTGTATTGATTGGGGACTCCAGGAAAGCATCTGCCCTTCTCTGCCTTCATCAATGACTTTCCCACATTAATCCACCTCTTCCCTTGATAACCACACTAATTACTCTCAGCTAGGTTGACTCTGGCAGGTCAGTGGAGGCTGGGAAGAGCAACCTGCTCCACGGCCTGGCTGTGCCTTAAAGCTGCAGACCTGCCCAGTGCTGGGCCCCAGTGCTGGAGGGAACTGGCCAGGCTGGGAACATGAACACCATGGCACGGGTCTGACAGGAGTTTGTCAGGGGCCATACTGGGGGATGTGTGCTGCTGAGAGAGGTGCTTGCTTTCCATTTTTGAGGCTTGCGTACCTCCCAGGGAATCACTGACGATTTTCCGTGGATTTTCCATCCCAGGCTGTGCCTCAGTGGGAGGCACATCCACACTCCTCGTCTATCTGCCCAGACTTGGTGGTTCAGGTCTATGAGGGGCTTTCTCTGCGGGGCTGCAGGGCCTTTAGACCACTGTGGAAGGTTCCCACTTTTCAGCTCAGGGTGGTCTAGGCATGAGATGAGATGTTTTCCGTCTCTCCATCTGCTTTTCCTCGAGAGGGAACGGGAGGAATGCAGTTCTTTGACCTCAGCCACGGTCAGGCCGAGCTGCGGCTCAGGAGCAGTTCTGCAGGAAGGAGCTGGGGCAGAGGGAAGTCTGGATGGGCTGTGAGGAGCTGAAGGTTGTAGGACACGTGCCAAATGTCCTGCTGGTGGGCTTCCATTCCACCACCGCTCCCAGGAGGCTGTGAGCTGTCTCACTGTTGCTGCTGTGCTGCAGTAGGCAGCTCAAAAAGGCTTCCAGAAGATGTGGGAGGTGCAGAGGGAAATGCATGGCAGGGATGATCCTGGTTTAATGGCACAGAGCCTGCTCTTGTGGGGAATTAAGGCAGGATAGGGGGGTGTCTTGACCTGTGAGCCCAGAGCAGCAAAGGTCAGAAATGTGCCCAAATGAATCCTAGAAATACAGAATCATTATGGTTGGAAAAGCCCTCTAGGACCATCGTGTCCAACCATTACCCAAGCACTGCCATGTCCACCAATAAACCAAGTTTCTAAGGACCACGAATACACTTTTTTTGAACACTTCAGTTGATGGGGACTTCACCACTTCCCTGGACAGTCTGTTGCAAAGCCTGATCACCCTTCCAGTGAAGAAATTTTTCCTAATATCCAATCCAAACCTCCCCTGGTTCAACTCGAGGTCCTGACCAGCAGGATTTGTCCTGTAAGCAGAGTCTGCAGAGAGCAGGGAGAGAAGTTCCTCCTGCATGGCCGTGGCGGCCTCCACTGGTGCCTGTGGGGACACGAGTGCCAGGGGGACATGGGGGGCTGTGCTGGGCCCCTCCAGCTGCCCCGTGGGGTCTGGAGGTTCCCCCAGGCCACCCTGCGAGGACAGGACACCCCAGGCTGGCCCCCGCCAGGCCCCGGTGGCCATTCCTGAGGTGCAGCCGCCATCTAGTGACACACAGACAGGCTGGCCCCACTCCCTGATGGGTCCTCAGGGCGGTGCTGGCCTTGTCCCTGTCCTTGTCCCTGTCCCTTCTGTCCCCTGATCTTCAGGCTGGCGGAGGGGGAGAAGCCAGAGCCAGGGGAGTGAGCAGGATTGGGGTCCCCTCTCCTCACCCTCTTGGGGTGAGGCAATGCAGAAACACCAAAGTGCAAAACAGTGTTGGCTTATTTATTTATTTACTTATTTATTTATTAAATCATGGATTTGTTAGGGTTGGAAAAGCCCTCAGAGATCATCGAGCCCAACCATTAACCCAACACCACCACATCCACCACCAAACCGTGTCCCCAAGTGCCACATCCCCGCATCTTTTGAACACTTCCAGGGATTGGGATTCCACCACTGCCCTGGGCAGCCTCTTCCTCCCTGACCACCACCCGTGAGTGCAACGGGACAAGCCCAGAGGAAGATCTCAACCCTGTCTATGCCCAGCATGAGGGGCTCAGCCCTGCCCAGAGCCACTGGCAGTGACAACCAAACCTCTCCCGTCCCCAGCCATGGCAGCCCGAAGCCCTCCCACCCCATGCTGCTCCTCCACCGCATTGAGGGCCCATCATTATATCTTTAAACCTCCCATAACGTCTCTTTCTGCCTCAAAAAACTGAACAAAGGCAGTGGTCCCATCTCTTGTCCCCCCCTCCATTTTCCTCCCGCTGGCTGCCGAGAAAAGGGATTCAGCCGTGCCCACTGCATGTGAAAAGCCCCCGCCTGCCTTGTGTTTTATGAAGGAAAATCTCCTTGGGAGAGCAGCCAAACGTTCCCAGCCTCCTGCTGGGTGTTTCAGACGGGCGCGCTGGAGGATGCGAGGGCACGGCGGTCCCGCGGGTTTGGGGGGAGAGCGGGGGGACAGGGATGGGGCTGCTGGGATCTGCAAAGGCTGCCATCGGACTGCCGTGGAGGACGAGACCAGGGGGTCACCGCTGGACTTGGGTGGCCAGAGACGGGTCTGTCTCTGCTGCCTTGAGGGAGGGAGTTTCGCTGTTGGGATGCCGAACTCAAGTGAACATCCCTTGGGAAAGGATGTGGGAAGACGGGTCTGTGTGTGCTGTGACCTGGGCACTGGGGCTGTGCCACGTGTGGGACCACGATCTCACCACGAGGTGGGCTCTGCACTGCACTGTGCTGGGTGGTGCTTCTCTCCTCTCTGGAATTTCTCCATTATCCCCATTCTTTTCCTTTCTCTTTCCTCCCGGTCTTCTTCCCACACTCTCCCCGCCTCCACCCCCCCACTCCCCCTGTTCAGCACCTCTCCTAAACCACACATCCCCATGCATTAGAGCCCTCTCAGGCCCAGCAACTATTTCAAAGGCATCCAAGAGGCCCCCGGGGCCTCCAGCCCACCAAATCAAACTCAAATTTGCAGCTTATATGCAAACACGATGTGTGTGGACGCGGAGGCTCCGCTGGCACACACAGCCGGTAAACAGAAACACATGGCTGAGCCTGCAAGAGCAATAACCTCAGCTGAGAGCTGGGATTTTGGGGAGGGATCTTAACCAGCGGCATCCAAAGGGAATGAATCACACCCCACTGCAGCTCCAGGGGCACTGCCAGGCGCTGAGTTCCCATGCCCGTGTCCGTGGCAAGGCTGTACTTGAGAGAGAGGGAGAAATGGGGGGGGGGGGAAATGGATGTTTCTGCTCTGTAGCTGAACCAAAAACCACAAGGACAAAGTCAGACAGGCTCAGACCCAAAGAGAGAATCCCTGCCATGTTTCCTTTCCTGGTTCATTGCGCAAATGCTGCGTTGCACATGAAATTAAAACCTTCCTTTCTTTCTTGGGGGCCATTTAATATCCTTTAAAGGCTTTTTCTCTTTCTTTTAAAGGCTGGGACCAATTTCTCAGGGAAAATGCTGCTCACCAAAAGCACGTTTCATATCTGACAACGATGAAACAAAACATTTAGCAGCTCCAGAATTAACCTTGTTATTGGCAAGCCTCAGTGCAAAGTATTTCAATGTTTTTATTGCATCCATCCTCCCTCCTTTTTCCCTGTGAAGCTGCTGCCTCAGTTTGACCCACGCCAGCAGACAGCTTCACACATTTTCAAACTTTGAACCTCTTATTTGTAAAACCGAAGGAACCTCAGCTCTTAAAGCGCTCAGCTCCCGCTAGCGTGGCTCTCCCACTCCACCTTCCTGTCGTCCAGAGATGCTGCTCCTCCTTTCTTTATACATTTTTCCCTCTAACGTTTCCTGAAATGTGTATTTTGGGGGGTTTAAAACCATGTAAAAAAAAAAAATAAAAAAAGGCCCTGGACTCCCAGCACTCTCCTTGCTGCCTTTTGCACCCAGATGTTGTGGTGTGTGGCCTTAAGGTGGGGACTCAGCTGTGCAACAGTGTCAGAAAGACATTCCCTGCAGAGCCATCTCTGTCCACAGGCACAATGGGACGCACTGGTTTTTTTTGCACCAGAGCACGCCTTTCTCCAGAATTTTTGCCTCTCCAAAGCAGACAGGGTGAAGGAGGGAAAACTCCCCACCAACAGCTCTGCCTTTCCTCCCTGCCACCTCTCCCTCTGTAGAGCGGTGCCATGTGACACGCAGCTCCCAGTCCCTACATCTCCTCACTTGAGGGTTTTCCAGCCGCGAAGTCGTGGACGGCGTCGGGAGTTGAGGTGATCTCTCCGTCGGGGAGACCTCGGGTGCCAACAGCCCTTCCAAAGTGCACGAGCAGCCACGGTGGGGTGTGCTTCTCCTTCCTAAGCCGGGAGAGAGGACAGGCAGGCACAGGCAGCAAGTACAGGCAACTCCCGCTCCGCCCAAGGCACCACGCGCGTGTTGCTCCCCTTCCCGACTCATGGCCTTGCTTCCTCCTCCTCCTCCTCCTCCTCGCGTCTATATTTAGTCCCAGATGCTGCAAATCCTTTTGCACGACTCCCACGGAGCGCCTGGCAGGATCAGGGATTCCTTTTGGGCAGGGAACACCCCGGCCCAGTATTAACAACAAATAATGAGGGCAGTTCCTGGGGCACAGGACAATTATCCCTGCCACGCTGGGGGCTTCGTTAGAGCTCTGCCTCCATGTGAACAAACAGGCTTTAGCCGGCGATGAAAATGATCCAAGGAAAACCTCCCATGGACACCAGAGGAGGGCAGAAGGAGGCAGGGAGATCAGGGCCCCACAGAGTCACTTGGAGTCTCCTCTGATCAGCCTGTGTGTCCCAGCTTTGTGTCGGAGCTCCTGCGTGGCCCTGGGGATGTGCCTGCCCTGGAGTGAGGGGTGGGTGGCTCTCAGCTGTCATGTTGTGCCTTGGGCTGCAGCCACAACCCCCTTGTCCCGTGGCTCTTGGGGTACCCAGGCTCTGCCCAGCCCCTCCTTTCCAGGGATGCCTTTGGGAAAGTGTTTTCCGGCACCGCTTGTTCAAAGCAGGGCCAGAAGAAAAGGGAGATAAGGGGTCGCACCGGGTGTCTCCCTTTCCCCTCCACATCAAAGCCCTGAGTTTATCAGCCGGTCCTGGCTGAGTGTGGGGCTCCTTTCAGGCAGGCTGTGAGGGGAAAGGGTTAGGGTCTGTCTCACTTGGTGACTTGGCCAAAGTCTGTGGTTTAATCCCTGAGCAGCCCTGTCAAAACTGTTCTGCCCCCCCCAGGTCCCCTTGAGTGACCAAACCTCGCCGGGGACCTGCTGCTGGGGTCCCATTTCCCTGTGGTGACAGATGAAGGGGCAGGTGACGGATGAACTGTGGGTCCAGGTGAGGTTGTGGTTGTAAGCGAAGCTTTTTCCTCCTCCTTTTAAGATGGGATCGTGGGAAGACCTGGAGGCCTCCAGCTCCAGAGGCCCCTCCGGCAGCCGGGAGATGGATGGGTTCAGGGTGAAGAGGAGGCAGCAGGGGGGAGTTCAGCCCATTTAGGAGGAGGATGAAGCGCAGCGGGGGGTTAAAAGTCAACCTCCTTCCCCCTCCCAGCTCCTCCAGGTCAGAGGGAGCTTTCCAAGGTTATCAGCTGGGGTCAGCCACTGGGAAGGGAGCAGTGAGGGTCTGGGGGCCAGGGGCACCAGGGCAGGGGGGCTCAGCCCCACTCAGGGAGAGCCACCCCTCTGAGCTGGCTGCTGCCTGCAGTGGGGACAGCGGGGCAGCAGCGTGACCTGGGGGTACAGTTACCACAACAGGCATCCTTATGCTGCTCCCTGACAGCCTCCTGGGGAAGGGCACACACAAATTCATGGACACAGATAGACTGAGGGGGGACCAAACCTCCCAGCTGGAGGAAGCAGGACAGCAGGGAACACTCTGTGCGATCCATGTTGCCAGTGGGCTCCACACATGGTCAGTGGGGACCCGGCTCTGTCGTGTTCAAATGCCATCGAGGTACAACTTGTGCTCCGAGTCCTTTGCCTGAGTTTTTGCTCCTGAGCCAAGCAGCCCAGCCCTGGGAGAAGCTCTGTGAAGTGAGCCCTCTTGGCTCACTGGGTGTGAGATGAGGCCCAGACCCTGCTGCAGTTGCCCTGTTTTGATGTTGTTAATGTGACAAGTTGGATTAATTAAGTGTGTTTGGAGAAGGCTCTGGCGTTCCTTCCTTTCTGAGGGCTTTTACTTCAAAGGAAGGCAAACAACGAGAGCATCTCCCTCCTTAAAGTGCCTGGGGTATCATGTCAAGGCAGTTCTTCTCAGCTGAGCTCTGGGACGTGTCCTACCTTCCTATGGCCAGAGACGAACAGCCACGAGGGAGCCACGAGCTCTCCTGTCGGTGCGGGGATTGGGGGCTGGCTCGGGCCCCACACACCTCACAGCCCAGGGAAGATGCTTCAGGATTTTTGGGAGCATCAAAACATGCTCCTGCGTGGATGGCTATCAAATCTGAGGTCTAGCCCACAACAGCCATGTCAGAACACGCCTGGAGCTTGCCTGCTTCCCATCTGGGAGCTCCCCGTTGCCCACTGGACTTGGTGTACCCCCAGTTCTGCCCCAACGCACCAGTGAGCAGCTTCTGTCTGGCACTTCCTCTGGACAGCTTGACCTGCTGGCTTTGACCTGCGAGTCTGGAAACTTCAGGAGAACAAACTGGCTTTTTTTTAAAGTCCTCAAGAGGTGGAGAAGATGTTTCATACCCCTGCTGGGTTTGTCCTCACAGTGTTTTGGAGTGTTTGGTAGCAAAGTAAGGCTGTCACAGAGCTCCCTTCGCATCTGTTTCCTTTGTCTGTGTGTCTGTCAAGAGTCTTTTGCCCCAGTTTGCTGATTTTGTGACAATGGCCTTCAAACTCCCTCAGGAGAGGACGGCAGCTGCGAGAGAAGCACTCACCTGCACTGGCAAAGAGGAAAAGGCTTTTAAAGCTGGGGGAAGTGCTAGTTTTTATATCCAAAAAATGGGAGCATTGCCCCATGGCCACGGAGACACCAGGCCCTGCACGCTGGCAGCATCACGGGGAAGATTTGATATTAAAAGGTGCAGCAAAATAAAAAGCAAAAGTAGGAACACGGAGTGCACAGCACTCCCCTCCCTTCCCTGGGGAGTTCACTCCTTATCTATCCCCACTCCCGTTTCCTACTGGGATAAACCAGGAACGGGTGGATTTGGTTTCCTTCACTTTGCAATTGATGTGGCCCACCCAGACCACCCCACAGATGGGGAAGAGCTTCCAGATCTTCTGTCAGGGGTGGGTTGAGAATCAGCTGCACTCCAGGGCCACAGCTGCCACGCCAGCACAGGAACACTCTGGAAAATTCACTTACCAGGGCATCTTCGTCGGAAGAAAAGTGGAGGCACCGGGGGTCCAATTACAATGTATTTAACATTTCTGAGCTCAGCGGGGCCTCGCTGTCTCACAACTGGGTCACGCAATCAGCCCCGAGCTGCAATGTCAAACTGGCTCCAGGATTAAGTGTGTTGTAACTGGAGCTGCGAGCCCGGTGCTGGGAGAGGGAGACTTTTATCTGGCTGTGATTGCGCAGTGGGAGCAGGGGTGAGCTCCCCCGGACCGTGCTCAGCAAAGGGCTCTGCCGGAGGATGGCTTGGAGTTCTGGCCGGAGCATTTGTGTGGCACCGTGTCCTGACGTCTACTTTGTGGGAGCTGGGCCCTTTTGCAGAGCTTTTCATGACGTCTCTGAGGCACAGTCTGGTGCTGCTGGGTGGCCTGGCCAAGCACTGTTGGGGGGAAAAGGAGATCTGAGCTTGCAAAGCTGCTCTTCAGCCCCGAAACAAATGGTGGTCACAGCCCCCCTCTGCAAGAAGGGACACAAGTGTTGAGTCTGCCTGATACTGGCTGAACTGGTACCCACTGGCCTTGTATTTCTCCCTTCCCAGAGCCCTGCTCATGTGTCTTGTTCTCATTGCAGTAATGTGTGTGTGTGTGTGGAGTTTCCTGTGGTGAAGCTGCTGGGGGAGAGCTGGGTTTGAATTGTCTGTGGAGGGATTTCTCACTCTTGACACTTCTGTCCTAGAAGGAAAATAAAACAGAACTTGGGTTGAAATGTCACGTCAGCCTAAGATAAAGACAGCGAAACACCCATCATTTTGGGCTGATCAACATTTACTTGACACTTTGAAATCTTGAAAAGTTAGAGCAGCATCATTTCCTAGCAGGGAGGAGAGGTGGTGCCTCTCCACGGGGGAGTGGAAGGCACCAACCTGCCCTGGCTGGGCTGTTTCCTTAAACATGTGTCCTTGATGGTTGGCACAGCCTGGGACAGGGAGTTTGGGGAGAGCTGCTTTCTCTCCTCTGCTCTCACCGAAATCCCACCTTCTGCTCGATATTTTGGGAAGCCAAACTTTCTTGCCTGTGCCATGGGGGAAGGTGTGCCAGAAAGGGATTTTGAAGCAGCAGTGGAGAATGTCCTTAAAGGTGTGCAGGGACTGCAGAACCCCTGAGCTTTGGTCATCCTGGTTCTGTTTGCTAGAGCCAAGGAAGAGATGGACCTGCAGTCATGGGGAAATGCAAGTGAGAAAACAATGCTGTGCAAGTGAGAAAACAATGCTGTTGTCTTGTTCAGAGCAGGGAGGGGGAAAAAGGGTTTGAATCAAAGACTCAGCTTGGCTTTCCCGAGCCGGGCTTTGCTTTGTTCTGTGGCTCTGCTTTCCCCCCGGGCTATCGGATCCTCTCCCCCGAGGCCCGGGCAGCTGTGCCGGCTCTGGAGGCACCGTGTGACTATTGTGTCCGCACAGATGGACAGGTAGACCGGCCTCGGGCTCAGGGCAGCCCCGAGCCCAGCCCTGGGGCTGGAGGGGCGGGTTGTCCCATCCTTTCTAGCACAGTCTCCGGGGTCAAGGACTGCGGGGAAGCGTGATCCGTTGTAGTAGGGAAACAGGAAACGGCGCTGGTGGCAGGAATTTGTTTCGTTTAGCGTTTCATGTCCCAGCGAGGTGTGGGGCCGGGGCTCGTTGCATCACGCTGCTGGAGGCTGGGTCTCAGCAGCCTCAGGCTGGGTGTCCCTGGTCCTCCTGCTTTAGCCAAGGTGTCTTTGTGGGGAGTCCTCACACTCCAAGGGAGATGCTTTGGGTGCCACAGGGTCTGCCATCACCCCTGATGTACCTGCTTCCAGCTCCGCTGGGGCCGGGGCACCGTGAATGCCACCAGGGAGTGGGTTAGGATGTACCCAAGCAGAAGGCAAGGCCCATTCCATGTGCTGCTCCAATGTAAATGTGTCCCGCTGACACTGATTCCAGGGTGGGTGCACGATGTGGGCCTTTGCCCCATCTTGTGCCCTGCATCTGCCAGGGGATCCTGGGTGCCCTAGCTCATCACAGAGATGAGGGGCTGATCCAGGCAGTCTTTGCAGTGCAGAGTGACTCCGGAGAACGGCCAGGGATCAGGATCTTTCATGGCCACAGTGCCATGATGAGGAGCAGCATGTGGCAGGTCCAGCAGGACACTCTGTGTTATCTGTGCTCAAACATCTGTGCCATTACACCAGAGTTTAATCTGTAAAGATTAAACAGCTGCAGGTTTTGATCCGGGATGTCTTCCTGTGCAACGGGCGCCTGAAATCCCTGCTGCCGCCGGGATGCTGTGGTGGGAAGTGCCGGGGCTGGATTTCTGGCTACCAGCTCTGAACTGCTGACTGTGCGTGCAGCAGCCTGTCCTGTGGCTCCTCAGGTCCAGGCAAGCTGTGTCTGGGGGAGCAGTGACCACTCAGAGGACAGGCCCTTGGATTCCAGCACTGGCCCTGCTATTCAGGCACAGAAGCTGTGGCCTCTCCAGGGCATAAACTGTGTTTTGCGTTCCCAGGGAAACAAAGCTGCTCATGTTGTTTGGGGCTGAAATCGTGTCCTGCAGAGCCTCAGAGCCCTCAGAAAGCTCTGGCTTTCTATAAATACAGAGAGGCAGCTGGGAAGGCAGAATGGAGCTTGCAACAGTTGGCAGAAGGAAGGTTTCTGCTCATCTCCACATGCTTGTAGTCCTGAGTTATCCGGACCACAGGGAGCCACGGCCGAGGTGCAGCTTAGCATCCTTTACACGTGGCCAGATGCAGGTGAGCTGGGAAGGGCTGTGCCTGCCTGGCAGGGCCCTCATGGGGCTCCTGGCTGTGACCTGCACCCTCCCTGTGCGCACACGGGCACAGGCACACGCGTCCCGCTCCCGGCCCGGCGCGCCCCTGGCTCCCGTTTCCTCCCCGCGGCAGCCGCGGCAGGCGGGATTAGTGATTTATTAATGAAGCGGAGTGACTGTGCCGCTGGGGCGTGCCAGGCGGAAATGTCTGCTCCGAGAGATTGGATAACCCTCTGGCCTGTTTCCCCTCGCAGCCTTCAAACGGCCGCGGCTCCCAGAAGCACCATATCCTTTTCCTCTGGCTGCCAGCTCCCTCCCTCCCTCCCTCCCTCCTCCCTGGGGCAGGCTGGCTGCAACTGAGGCCACAGCGGGCTGCAGGGACACCCTCGCTCTCCAGTTGAGTGCTTGATCAGTGGCACCAGTTACAGGATCATTTCTTGTCATTTGGTTGCCGCAAGATCCGTAAATTAGTTTGTTATAATCCATGGAGATAATAGATGTTGCATTCCAGTTGCCCTAGGAGTAAAGCTGTGTTTAACTCTGGGGAGCTCCAAAAGTAAACAACCAGGGAAGAACTGGCTCAGTGAGCAATTGCTCGTGGGCTGAAATATCTCCTGGGAAAACTGCAACCAGGAGCAAATATTTATGACTGACCTGTAAACACCCCTGAGGAAGGTTTTATGGCGGGAACCATCCACGTTGTGCCCGTGCACACTCTGCTCTGACACCAGGTGGGCTCTGGGCTGTGAACATCAGGACCTGCCTGCAGGGTGCTTAGAATCATAGAATCATGGAATGGTTTGGGTTGGAAGGCACCTTAAAAGTCACCTTGTTCCAAATGCCCTGCCACAGGCAGGAGCACCTTCCACTATTCCAGGTTGCTCCAACCCGGCTTTGAACACTTCCAGGGATGGGGCAGCCACAGTTTTCTGGGCAACCTGTGCCAGGGCCTCCCCACCCTCACAGGGAAGAATGTCTTCCTAATAACTAATCTAAATCTCTCCTCTTTTAGTTCAAAATCATTGCCCCTTGTCCTATCGCTGTCTGCCTGTGTTTCCAAGCATGGAGAACTGGTGGTCAGCAGTAACTCAGCGTGTCCCCAGCGTGGCTGAAACCCTGGGCTGTGGAGCGTGGAAGGAATGTGTGCGCACCCTCACGCACACACACAGCCTGTGCATCCCGTGGCAGCTCCTGCTCACCTCCATCAGCACAAACTGCTTCCAGGAAATGAGCTGGGAGAGGAAACACGCACTAATGAAGAATCCCTTGGTGAAAAATGTGTTTCTACAACCGTTAGATTATTTTGTCCTTGAGAGGCAGGGGAGGAGATAATAAAACAGCCTCGCTGCATTCCAGTCTTGGCTTTGGGGACACTGATGCTGTGCTGTCCAAATGCCCTCTCTGGGGGTGCCTCATCATCCCCTTGTTTCTGTCAAGCCCCACCTTGTCCCACATTGCTGTGGGAGTGAAAGCATCTGCTGTGGGGCTGCTCCTCTCCAACTGTATGCGTTGGCTCAGGTGTTTTCTGAACAGAGAGGTGGCCATAGGGTGACCATCCAAAGAGCCAAAGCCAGAGCCCTCTTTCTGAAGGAGCCTGGGGAAAAATATATCCTAATTTAAGGGGTGGAATTCTCCCTCCTTTCAGATCAGATGGGTCCCTGTGAGGTTTGTGCAGGGGATGTGTGTCTCCTGCCAGGGACAGCAGTGCCTGGGGGTTACCCTGGGCTGGCTCAGTGGGCACCACGACAGGGACACACAAGTAGCAGGGACTGTCTCAGCCATGAGATGTCCTGTGAGCACCCTCCAGGTATGGGCTGGGGCATCTACTGAGGCTGGAGGAGACCTGTGCTGTCACAGGAGCGTAAGGAATGTGTAGAACAGAACGCTGAGGCTGCCCTGAGTTCCTGAGTGGTGTTATTTTCCGTGAGCTCCCAATGGCCTTTTATCTCCTGCGCTCAGAAGTGACTCAGACCAGGAAACTGGGGAATGTGGCGGTTCAATTCCACCACGTCGTGTTGCCTTGCATGTCCTCTGCAGGCTCCCGTGGCAGTTCCCAGCGTGGGGCTGCCAACTGCTCCACAGCCCGGGGTGCCTGGAGCACCCAGATCCCAGCTGAGCCTGCGGTGAGCCGTGGGCAGCGCGGCCGCTCGGCATCTCGTGGGCGGCCCAGCAGCAGTGACATTCCTTTGGAGATGGGACGTTTCTGCTCAGGAAGGCCTGAAAAAAGCCAGGGACAAAGGGGGGAAGTGATGGTGGCTGTGTCTGGAGTTATCTTGCTGCTGCACTTGCGGGGGCCGCTGAGTGACAGCGCTTTTCTGTTTCGCTCCGGAGAGTCAGGAAACACTCATCTCCGCTGGCTCCCTTCCTGCCCTGCCTCGCCTGCGCTGTGGTTCCGTGGGTCTGGGAAGGGGGCACAGAGCCCACCAGCCTTCCCAGTGGTGCCCAGCGCCTTCCCTGTGCCAGCACATCCTAAATCTCCTCAGCCAAAGTCCTGAAGCCAGGTGGGCTTCTCCTACACGGAGCAGCTCATCAGCCAGGGTGGCAATGGAACATCGACGCCTTTTACCCAAACCGGCTTGTTCCAGCGGGTGGTAAATTGCTCAAACAGCTCCAGACAGCTCGGAAAACCCCAAACCAGCTGCTTTTCCACTGATTCCTCAGTCTTTCAGTTCATTTAAATCAGATAATTTCTCTGGCCCTGGGATGGCTGCACAGGGGATCCCCCAGCACAGCCTTCGTACAGTTTCCTCAGCACAGCCTTAGTACAGGGTGCAGGACCATTGTATCCTCTTCCCTCAAATGGGAAGTGAAAGAGCAGTGGTAAAAGGATGTTTAGCTTAACCCTGTCTGCTTTGGAGTATCCTGTGGTGAAATGGTGCTTTATAGCTTCTTCCAGAGCTCCACTCTGGATGCCAGTGATGCACCTGGGGCTGCAACAGGAACAAAAGAATCTGTTTTCTCTCCCTTTAGGAGTGGAAGAATCGCACTAATGTTTTCAGTGGGAAGGACTAGTTTTTCCAGCATGGGGAAAAAAAAAAAAAAAAAGTGTTTTCATTTTGCTAATAATATTTAGCACTTCTCGAGCCAAAACCAGCCCCAGGGGCGTTGGCTGGACTGAGCTATGGCTTCTCCTGCTCTTGTGCTGCCCCTGTTTCAGCCACACAGAATCTGCCTGGCCTGGTGTCGCGGAGCCCTTGGTGCCAGTGGTAGGACAAGAATGAGGATTTCTGCTGCCTGTGTGCTCAGAGCCAGTGCACAAGGCCCAGGTCCTGCCGTGGAGACCTGAAGGAAGGAGTTTATACAGCACCACAGGCACGACAGGAATCTGATTTATCACTAGAGCTGGTTTAACTCTCCCAGGCTGTCCTGGTGTTTGAGGTGCATTTCGGCTTCTTTCAAACGTGGATGTTTTACGGCTCACTTGTCAGCCAGGTTCTCTGCCAGCGCTGCCCACAGTGGTTTCAGCCCCTTTTAACACTTTTACAGCCCTGCTGGGTCCTGTTTGCTCTGCTGTTGTCCCAGGCTGGGGTGGGCAGGGTGTGCTACACCACGAGGATCTGCTCTGACGGCGTGACAGGGATTTTAGGGGTCCCATTTATGGGGTGAGTTCAACTTCTGTCGCCAGGCCCGGCTTTCAGGCAGTGAAAACACCATTGCTGGAGATTTTGCTTTTCTTTTCAGGCTTAAAAAAATTATTTGAAAACACAGAGGTTTCCACAGTGACTTACGGGTTTGGAAGTGTGTGTGGTGTGATTTTTAACAGAGGTCAGAGAGGTGCCAAGTTTCAGATCCAAAATGGAGATGTCTGCTTGGGCACAGAGTGGGCAACCCCTAATCCCACCACATCTGGAGATGGGATTCAGTCTCCTTCCCTGCTCCTGTGTCCTGGATGGATCCACTCGGCTCCCTGTGATGGAAATGTCACAGCCACTGCCTGCAAACCTGCCCCAGCCTCTGAGCTGAACAGTCCTACACTAATAACAGATTTTTGTAGGGCCAAGTTCCTAAAGTCCCGCAAAAACAGGGCTTTGTCATGGAAATGCTGAGATGACATTAATGGCAGTGTCCTGAACGCAACTCTAATTAAAGAGAGGAAGGAGAACTGAAGCAGGATGTCCTGTTTGGCTGCCCAGGATGGAAAGCTTGTCACAAATAAAGTGCATTCTCGTACTTTGTCTCCGTCCCTCTGCACAAGCCTTTCCCAGATTCTGCAAACGCTCGTTTTCTTATCTCTCCTGGATTCTTGTTTCTTTTCTTTCGAAACAGCTCCTCACAAGAATGGTTTTTTCTCTGCCGTATTCCCCACCGAGCTCTCAAACTCCCCCGTCACATAAATGTCATCTCAAACATAAAGTGAATGTGCTTTTTATTCCTTGAACAAAATCACTTGGGCACAGTTGCTGGCTGGCTCTGTGCAAAGAAACTTTCCTATTAATGTTGCAGAACAAGCCCTGGTGAGTGAGCAGGGACAGGCAAATCAAAGCTCGGAGTGAGATGGCAAATGTTTCCTTTTGAAAACAGGCTTTCCACGGAGTTAGCCCAGGGTATGTCACAACTAGTGTTTGAGCTGCTTCCTACGATGGAAAAATAAATCAAAATCAAAACAGAGGGAAAAAAAAGGAAAAATAAAAGGAATTCAGAAATAACAGACGAGTAATTTTGCTCATTGTGTGCCACAGGAATCCTAATTCACCCATTTTTGTACTCATATAGAACCTGCTGAGTGTTGGTCACCTTGTAGCTGGGACTAATCTCAGCAAATCTCAGGTTTAAGGCTGACACTTGAGCTCAAAGCACTGTCCCAGCAGCGCTCTTCAGCAAATCCAGGATTAACAACTTGGTGCGTTTATGGAAAATAAGACGATCCAACCTGACCCGTTCATTTGTGCGGCAGGAGGAACCGGGCACGTGACGATGTCCTGCTCCAATGACTCCATTTCTCTGCTGAGCCCGATGTTATCGCTCCTGCTGTGACATTGGCCGTGGTGCCTGTGCTGCCCTGCTCGTTTGCTCGGAGCACAGACCCTCCCTGGGCTGGTGCCAGGGAGGCAGCAGCTCCAGGGCTGGGTGTGCAGGCTGGATTTCTATGAATAAAGCAGCTCAAGGCTCCCTGATGGGCTGGCACAGCCTCCCTGAGCCCGGGATCCTCCAGGAGTAGAGGGAAAATGACCTTTTGCTGCTCAGTTAAAGCTGGGTCCTGCGTGGAGGGTGCATTCCTGAGGAGCTGTGTACACATCCCCTGCGTGGCTGGCACGGCTCTGGGAGCCTGTCCCCGACACGGGGCATCACAAACTGCTGCTGTCACAGAGACTGGGGGAAAGTTTAGGCCTCCTCATTCCTGCAGGTTAATGAATTACCTTTATGCACCAAGGTAGGAGGTGCACTCCGTGCACACTCCATGCTGGGAGCCCGGGGGGAACGGAAATGAGAATAAAAAAAACATGGGGCAGGTAAATTCTCATGTGTGTGGTGCACTGTAATGCTCCCCTTCTCCATACACCTCTCACACTGCTGCTCTGCTCACATCCCGGGCTGGACATGGGGATGGACTCCCCAGCTTGGCTCCCTTGATGTCAACAGACCCATGAGTAGAACCCGAAACCTTAATCAGGCTTCAGCTGGGGGAGTTTGGTCCAAAAGTTTTGGTCGTAAAGGGTAAACCAGCACGTTGGATCTGGCAGCAGTGGCGGGGTGAGGGAGCAGAGCTGCTGGTGGTGACACCATTTCCTCACGCACTGAGTCACCCCAGCCTCGGCATTTCCAGATGCACCTTTGCCCCGTGCCAGGCTCTGCAGACGTCTGACCTTAGCAGAGATGATGCCTGACCCATTCAGAACCGATTGTGTTTGTCCCTCTCAGTGTCTGTCTGCTCTGGGCTTGTCCCTCTGAGTGCTGGAGGGGGCATCCCTCCAGCTGCCCGCACCGGGGACGGACAACTTCAGAGAAGAAAGGTGGAAGCCTGCCAAAATATATTTGGAGAACCACAGATTTAGTCCTGAGAGGTGATTTCATCCGAGCTCAGCTGTGAGGTGTCTGTGATGTGCTGTCAGGGGGGTCCCTGCCCACGTTGCCCACCGATGCCAGGTGAGCCCCTGGGCAGGCAGCGAGGCTGCCCAGATAAAACCAGCACAGAGGAAACAAGAGAGCACAAAATAATCAGTTTAACCACTAGGCCACATTCACCCTTCCCGCAGTGATCACAGAGGAGCTCCTCCCAGGAGAAATTTGGCCCATTTTGTCTAATTAGTTTCTCTCCTGCTGACACTTGCTGACATTTGCTGCTGACATTGCCCAGCCGCGGCTCCACGTTCCGAGCAAATATTTTGGTTGGATGGGAGAAAAACTGCTCCGAGGAACTTGTGTGACTATGTGGGAACCCAAACTGCAGCTGGATCCCCTGAGCTCCCTCAGGGCCCTCTTTATTACCTGCAGCCTTGGAGGGAAGCAGGCCTGGGAAAGTGATGCTCTTGCTGCAGGACACAGGACGCAAACTGTTATCCTGAGCTCTGATTTTGGGGCAGAAACCCCTCGTGGAAGTTCTGCCAGGGGTCCAGCACAGGTCTGACTGATGTGTGAGAAGGAGGGAAGGGTGATGAGTCTGTCAGCTGCAGCAGGTTATAGCCTAATACTCTTTTCCCAGGATTTCTCACCTTGACGATGCACAAAACTCACTGACTGAACTTCCTAAAGTGCCTAATGCCCCTGGAGACGGGATGCTTAAGCATCTTAGCAAGGTTCAACCCTGTATTCTCCAGCTCTGGAGCTTCCTTGGAAACCTGGCTTGCAAGGAGGAGAAAAAAATATAGAGAAAAATACTCTGTGGATATTCAAGGCTCACTAAAATGGAGAGCAGTGGTGAGAACTAAAATGGTTTGGGTGAGACCACATAGATGAGACCACACAGATAATGTTTTGACACTTGGTCAAGCCCCTGAGGCCTCAATTCACATCCTCTTCCCGGAGAAGCTGGGAGAGGGTTTGTGGTTTGCTGAAAAGGGACCAAAATGGGGCCAGTGTGAGGTCTTGGCCCCATAAGAGGTCAAGCTGATACCCTGCCTGCTTGTACAGACAGCTCTAAGTAGGACTTTTGGGGAAAAAAGCAAAGGGATCCACTAAATCCTGTCCAGTAAGTCCCACCTGACCCACCAGCCTGGCAGCACTGGGGAGGGACCGAGAGAAAAATGGTAAATATTTTTCAAAAATACCAGGGGACTGTCCCTCCTGGGCAGGAACTGCTGACAGGTTTTGGTGCCGCCCTTCACCTCGGATAAGTAAGAGGGGAGCACCCGGAGCCGCGTCCGCAGTCGGGCCCCGCCGCTGAAGGACGGCGAGAGCAGCCACGGGAGCCCTTTGTCGGGAAAAAGCCTTCATGACTATATTTGTGCAGGCAGCTCTAAAGGCTCAGACCTTTATTCTTTTCAGGCTTTTAAACTAAAGGTCATTTTCTCTTCCCTTCCAGAATTTAAAAAAAAAAAAAAAAAAAAAAGGAGAAAAAAAAAAGTGAATTCCTCTTGACGCAGATCCCCTTCCCCTCTGGATGGGAGTTCAATTGTTCTTGCAAGCAAACTCCAAATCTGCCCCTCGCATTCACTTCCTTTTTCCTGCCCGAAAGGAAACAGAGATTTCTGACTGTGTGAACTAGTCCTTTATTTAAGGATACAAGAAAATAGCTAAATGCTAATTCAGTGTGGCTCTATGCACTTTAGCATGCGGCCCGGCCGAACAAAAGAAAGAGAAACATATCCCCGCCCTTCCCAGCTGAATTGTAAACTGCCCACTGGTTTGAGTATAATGGGTATTTATGAAAGTTATCCTAAAACATTTACTGAAGTCCAATGCAAACCCAAACCCCTCAGTCAGGAAGTTTTTAGCTACCAAAAATAATCACCAGGCCCTGGCTAATATTTTTAACGATCATGCGTGCTTGGGAATTTCCTCTTCCCTCCATGGAGATAAGTGATTAAACAAAATAAAGGCAGTGGCCATTTTGATACACTGCGACGTGTCAGAGAAGAGACATATCAACAGTTCTTTTTTTGTATCTTTTTCCTAAGACTTGACTTCTGCATTCACTGTCTGACTTTTAGGCTGAATTCCACTTCTCTATTATGTTGCTGAAATCCAGTGAAGTCAGCAGAAAAGCCATGAAAGTTTCCTGGGTAGAACTTTTAAGCCAAGGAATTAGATCCACAGTTGCCCATTACACACCTTATTAATTCTATAAAAGGGACATCGAGCTCTATTCAGCTCATGTTATTTGGCTTAATAATTTCTGTAGAGCAAACACCATTACTGTAACGTCCTGTCCATTCTCCAGGTCTTCCCCGTGGAGACCTGCTCTGGACTTAGTTCCACACAATTGGATCAGAAATGGACCTTGGAGCGCATTTTTCCATACACCAAGTGTTTTTGAGGTAGAAAACTTGCAATCTGTTTCAAGTGCTCTGTTCTGCAACCGGGCAGATTTAAAATGTCAGTTAGTGTTCTCTACAAGGACCAGTAAGTGTTGCTGGGAAAGGGGTTGTGGGCTGCAGGCAGGGAGGAGGAGGAGAGCTCTTTGTCCTCAGGATTTTGGTGCAGAATGGAGTAACCCCAAAGAAGTCACCTTTGTAAGGACGTGGAGTGATAGGACAAGGGGGAAGGGCTGCAAAGTGAAGGAGGAGAAAATTAGATTAGATATCTGGGAGAAATTCTTCCCTGTGAGGGTGGTCAGGCCCTGGCACAGGTTGCCCAGAGAAGCTGTGGCTGCCCCATCCCTGGAAGTGTCCA
>JAWMRA010000038.1:2831585-2874860 GCA_035584735.1 Pseudotriccus pelzelni
CTGCCCCATCCCTGGAAGTGTCCAAGGCCAGGTTGGACGGGGCTTGGAGCAACCTGGGATAGTGGAAGGTGTCCCTGGCCATGGCAGGGAGCAGAACTGGAGGATCTTTGGCATCCCTTCCAACTCAAACCAGTCTGGGATTCTATGAAACAAATGGCAGGTCTGTGGGAGTTCTTGACTGATCATTTGGTGTAAGTTTTGGCAGAGAATTCAAAATGCATATTTTTGGTCTTTGTTGAAATCAAAGTTCTGCATTTAGGATTTGAACTCTGTTGTCAGAGAATTGAAAAAATAAAAGAAAGATTGCACATGTATCCATCTTTAGAGATCCTCCTGGTACAAGAAAGTGGCAGCTAGATTAACTGAGTGAAGTTTTGGCCGTGGAAAATGTTTTCCCATCTTTCTTTGGTGGTGGGAGCTGATTCCAAGGCAGATACCAGGGATGTGCAGGGAGTGCACCTCATACCTGATGGAATCTGGGGGGGACTGGGCAGGTGTCTCTAGGCCAGTAAGAAGCCCAGGCACCTGGGTTCCCTCTTCTGTCTGTGACAATTCTCCTTCATAGGGATTTGCAACAAGACAGGCCCCCACAGTCCTGGCTGAGCGAACGTGCTTTGTCCTCGCATGGACAGCAGGCACTGAATCCTCCCCCAGCGCAGATCTAATCCATCCTGTGTGTCTTTCCATTGCACAGGGGTTTCTCAAAGATACAGTCTTGCTCAAATATTTTCTGAGTGCCTGATACCTTTCTGCAGCCAGGGGAGGTATCTGTGAGCGATACAAGCTGCTCCGGCAGGACAACACTGAAACTTTATCTCACACCAAAGGGCAGATAAAGGAGCCCTTTAACCATGCTGGCTTAGCAAAAGGGAGGTTCTGGGCTTTTTCCCATCTCTGTCCTCGATGTTATCACAGCAGCAGCAGCAGCGAGGCACGGCCACAGCCCTGACATTGGGTACATGGGGGTCCCAGTGGTGCCCCAGACCACACTGCTGCAGAGCAGGGGAGTTTGGGAGTTTGTCCCCCAGCCCAGCGTTTGCTGCTTGTGTGCAAGACACCAAATTGCACAATATTTAGTCTCTGCTCCCTGTCTCCCTCACTTTCTCCCCTTCTCTTATCAGGCCTTCCTTGAACTCTTTGCCAAGAGTGAGAGGGGAGGCCGAGCCCTCAGGGTGGCTCAGACGAAGCACAGCAAGAGCTGGTGCGTTGTGTTCAGCCCACCTGAGTGCGAGCTGCTCACCTTGGTCTTCCAGAAACTGCCCACCGTGGTGTTGCTCCCATCTTACAGCTGGGGCTGCAGGTGTTGGTGCTTCGGTAGTGTCTTGATGCCGGTCCTAATTTTGCTGGAGTTGATTTATGGCCCTGGACAGGCTGACCTTGATGGCACAAACTCCCCCACACCTCTGACAAAGCACAGGAGCGCGTGCAGGGCTTTAAGTATGTGCTCAAGCATTGCTTGCAACAGAAATATTTCCCTGGCTGGGGGCTGTGTCCCACATGGAGCCTTTGCTTTGGCTTATTTCCATGTTGGAGACGTCCTGGAAGAACCTGTCAATCTTCTCTAAGAAGCACTACTTAAAGTCAGCATCACAGAAGTCAAACTCCTGCTTTCTGTCATCACAACCCCAAATCCTTGTGCAACATGATGCCAAACGTCTAATTAACAAATGGGTAGCAATTAGCTTTTGGTGTTAATGAGCAGCTACTAGTACAAGTGGGAGGGAGGGGAGGCCTTATGGATGTCAAAACACCTTGAAAAATGTCTTTATTGCAAAAGTGGAGACTTTGACAAGGAATGAGAGACCTGCACAAAAAGAATGTTTTTACCCTGGGGAAGAGACCCAGCCACACTCCAACAGCATCTGCAACCTCTGGGTCAGAGGCAGATCCAGCCATCCCTGGAGGATGTTGCCTGGTGCTTCCCAAGTGTTGAAAATGAGGAGTCTCTGACTCTCACTGTCAGAGATAAAATAAGCATTTACTGTGAGATAAAAACCTAGAGACACAAAGATCCTTGGGCAAGATGGAAACAGAGGAAGACTCGTCAGAGGCAGCAATCCCAAAGCAATCTTTTCTTTACCATTTCTCTTTTTTTTGTCTTTTTTAATTATTATTATTTTAAAGACTAATAACCAATGAAGTTTTGTTTAACAATGGGGTTTTTTGAACCTTTAGGGACATTTGAGTAGGAAAAACACAATTTCAACTAATCATTCACATTTCAGGGCTCTGAAGTTCAAAAGTCAATTTTGGAGCTGGGAGCCTTTGATAGTTTCAGAGGAACTTTTTTTCTGAATTCTGATTTCTCTGAAATCTACAGCGTTCTCTGCAAAACGGGGATGAAATTCCTTGTCAGAGAAAGTTTCCGCCAGGAGAAGACAAATGCGTTTCCCAGCCAGGCTGTGGATGCCTGACAGACTCCCAAGGCTCTCCCTGCACAGTGAGAAGCGCTAATGAAGAATTCAATCTCTGGACTTGATTAATTACGGCTGCACTGTTGGGTATTCCCAGGGCACCCTCAAAACGCCTCCGTCCTGCCCCGTGTGTGGGAGGCACATCGTAATCTCTGGGCTGGACTCTGCCCAGCTCTGTTCCCTCTTGTTTTCCCCATCATCCTCACCTCAAGGACAAGCTGGAGAGCGGCCAAGTACATTTAGAGGTGCCACATGTCGCCAGGATCTTGTGAGATTTGGGCATCTAAGACCAGGTGCCTCACAGGAAACAGCAGTGAGGGGATGAGTTGAGTGGGGTGCAGCTCATCCAGGGGATGGTGGGGGGCACAGGGAATGTAAAAAATGTAATGTAATGTGGCTGCTGGGCATCCTGCCCTGGCAGTGGTGTCTCTCAGATCCTGACTCTCTGCAGCATCACAATAAGCAGCACATGCTGGCACAGAGCGGCCCAAAAAGGCCAGTAAAACAAACCAGGCAGGACTTGGTTTCTCAGGAGACTCGGAGGGGGGAAAAAAAAAAAAAAAAGATCATGTAAAAGTTCCTGCAGCAAAACCACGGGCCTCAACCTCAACACCGCCTTAAAGAATCAGCGTGGGCAGGGTATATTCAGCAGCAGCCACATCAGCTGACAGGAGAGCAGCATGCCACACTAATTGCCTGTGCTAATGAGAGGCTAAAACCCCCTCCATCCACCTACTCAATTCACGCCTGACAGGCCCTGAATGCCATGGAACAGGTCACTGGTGGAGGGGGGCTCACAACCTTTGGAAAAGCCTTTGGAAAAGCACGTGTCCCGGCTTGGGGCTGCCTGCCCATCTGCTTTCTCTGCTCTGGTGGGTCCACTGTCACCTGCCACTGTGGGCTACCCAAAAGGTCACCTCAGGATGGGCTGGGGAGCTGCCAGGGAGCTGGAGCCCCAGCGGAGATGCCAGCAGGAGGTTGGGGGACAATGGGAGGTACAGACAGAGGCAGGACTGTGGGCATGGCCAGCATGGCCAAGTGTGCAGCACCAACACCCTCTGACATCCTCCCTCCCTCCCTCCTTCTCTACACACACCATAACTGAGCCTTGGCTGACACCCAGGCTTTCCCCCAACACCGACTTCCCGGGGAGGACAGTGGAGGCTCTGCAAGATGAGGCGTCATGATTTCAAATTTAAAACCACCCATTCGTATGGCCCCTGCTGACCGATTCCCGCTCCAACAGCTATTACTAAGGACTCCAAAGACTGGGTAAACAGGAAACGTTTTCCACACATCCCGTTTCGCTCCTGCAGCTCCGCTGCTGAGGCCAGAGCAGTCCCGCTCCGTGCCTGGCTCTGCATGCGCGTGGAGGTGTGGGTGGATGATGTCCCTGATGTGCCCTGTGACCTGCACTCATCCCGGGGCAGAGGACACGGGAGAGAGGGCACAGGACCAAGAAGCGGTTATTGCAGATGACAAAATTTGAGTGTAGTGTTCTGGGGAGGATTCCAGGAGCTGTTGTGAAGGCTCTGCACATTATAGGGTTGAGCCTGTGTGTCTGCTGATGGTGGAGCAAGCTCTCAGCTCTGGACCTGAGCTCCCAGTGCTCAGCATTTCTGACCTGAATGGAGCATCCAGCGCTGCTTCATCTCACAGGTGACGCGTGCTATCCATGTGAACCCTGTACCTTTCCACAGGGAGCTGCTGCTTAAAACTCATCACCAACTAGAAAACCACAGGGAGATGGACCCTCCCTACAGGTTAATGTGTGGACTTCATGCACAACCGAGCACACACACACACACACACACACACACACACTCTTTTGCCTCGAGGAGACTCCCCTGAACAGGTGTGCTCCCACAAAATCCACCAGCTGGGAATTCTCGCTGCCAGCAGCACGCGATGTATACAATCACCTATTGCTGGAGAGGATGATGGGCAGCAGAAAGCAGCCTTTAAAACCCCGTCTGCCAAGGAAAACAAGAGGGGGCTTTCTTTAGCCATGCATTTATATAAATAAACACAGGAATATTTTGCAGCTCCCAGGGGGTTTGCCCAGAGTAGTGTTTTGCTGAATCAGGGTGGGAGTAATCCTGTGCTCACCGTGAGCCTGGGCACAACGGGGAGGACCCCGGCACGTGCGGCATGAGCCGGGGGCACAGCTCTGCTCCAGGGGAGCCCCAGATGGCACGTGTCCCTAAACCCACACCACGTGCTCTGCCAGGACAGGGGCAGAACCCACGAGGTGCCGTGGGGGTCCTGAGGGTCGAGATATAATTGCCACCGCCACAGCCCTCACTCATGCTTCTAAAACGTCTCCTTTCTTAGCATTGTCCCGATCAAAGGTTCAAAATCCAATTAAAAACCGTATTGTTCCTCCTTTGGTCGCCCAGAATCAAGGTCACGCGCGCACACACACACACACGTGTATTAAATTTGAAATCAGAATCAGTTTTGCACCGGAACGGGCCTGAAAATTAGGGCGCCAGGGCAGTGGTTTTCATGTTTCTCCACTGCCTGGCCCTGAGGGCACCATCTTGGCTGGCTGATGTCCTGTAGGCTTTGTCACCCAAACCGCGTGCACCTCATCCCTTCCCAGCACAGGCACAGTGTGACGGGGCTGTCAAGCCGTCCAGCAAACTGACCGACCACAGTGCTGCAACCCAAACTTCAGGGGGTCGCAAATACCCCAGAACGTGCTCCGCTGGTGCGCAACATCCGCGCGGCCCCCTCACGAGAAGATGGCCGCCAACCCCGCCACGCTCGGCACGGGCTGTGAGGGAGGATGGGGGTCCCCACTTGATGCCAATCCACCCCATCTGAGGGGGAATGAGCGGCGTCTGTGGTGGGTGCTGCCGAAATGCGCCCCAGCGAGGTGGGAGGGCGGAGGGCAGGGCCCCATCTTAGGCCCGGCGTGAGGCGCGGGAGGGAGCCCGGGCGGCCGCCCTGTCCCTCCCCGTGTCCCCGTGTCTCCCTCCTCTCCATTTCAGCCCCCCGTGTCCATCCCGGGTGGTCACGGCGTGGGGGTGCTGCCCCACGGCCCCTCTCCCCCTCGGGGTGCGGGGCGGCCGTGTTTGTTCTCCTCGCGGCGCCCGTTATCAGCTCACAACACACACAGGAAGTCCTGTCTGGGATTGTCCATCCCCGGCCTGATTTATACAGGAAGAAAAGCATAAAAAGCCGCCCTTCCACCTCAGAAGCCACCTCCTGCCTGTGCGTGGCCGCCGACTGGCCATGCCGGGTGGGTGCCCGGGCCCGCCGGACCCCGGGTGGCCGGGCAGGGATGGCCACCGGGAGCCATCCGGGACCACGGCACCGGGGCTGTTCCCAGCACGGCGGGGGACAATGGGGTGCCACAGGTACCGTGGAGCCACAGTGGGAATGGGGGGGGATGGGATGGGATGGGATGTGGAGCTGGCACTGGGGCAGCGGGAGTGCGTCCTTGCCAGGTGAGACCCTCCGGGCTCTGGGTGGTTTTGCCCCTGCTCAGGCAGAGATGACGGTAGGAGCCCTGGGAATGGAGCAACGTGGAGCAAAAAGGGGTGTAAAGCATCCTTTGGAGCACATGGGTGTGTAAAGCGTCCTTCAAAGCACGAGGGTGTTGTAAAGCGTCCTTTAAAGCAGAAAGGTGTATAGAGCATCCTCCATCTGAGCTCCTGGTGAGGCTGGGTCTGCTTTGCTCAGAGTGGAGCTCAGCCTCCAGCACTGTTATTTTTAGTTCACCCCACTGGCACTCAGCATGTTTTCCAGGAGCAGAGAACTCCGCGGGTAAATTTTACCTCCTGCACAAATTGCTGTGAGATGGCTGGAAATTCTTAGCAAATCTTTTTACTTTCCGTTACTCTTTCCCTTTTCCCTTTGCCTGCTCTCTGACCACTGTTGCACCACCGCGCTGTCCGTCCTTCCCCCTGTGCTCCCTGCCTGCCGGTCTCTTCTCCGTGCCGCCAAATTCAGCCCCAGATCCAGGCAGGATGAGGGGCAGGACAGGGATGTGGGCAGGGAACTCTCCTGGCTCTCACACCAAGGTTTTGTCCTGCCTAACAGCCGAGCCTGGAGCGTGCCGGGTGTGCGTGCCAGGAGCTCAGCAAAGCCTCCCAAATTTACAGCCATGGATCCGGCTGATTTTCATGCTGTCTGTTTTTGGCTACCTGTATTTTGGGATAAAGGAGCAGCTAAGATACCCAGGCACTGGCTGGCTGTGTGGGAATTCACACCAGTGAATGCTCTCGGTAGAAATAACCCAGCATTAATTTTTCCAAGGGTCTAATAGTCGTGGAATCAGTTTACTGAGCAGAGAATAAAAAAATAAGAAGACACAACAAAGGCTTTGTCAGTGATAAAATTAATTTAAGACTAGATTGGGAAGCCGTGCGAGGCAGAAGTCCAAATGTGGTGGCTGGATCCTGAGCATCCTCAAAAATCCACCTCTGGGCAGGAGTGGAAAACACAGAGTCTGTCCTGGCAGATTCTCAGTGTTCTTCCCTGTGATCTGCCGATGGAGTTACTCCCCCCTCTCCGCTGTTCCACTACCATCTCTCACAAGTTTCCCTGGAGGTAAGAAAGAGAAATTGAATCTGGTCTGGAGGCTCGTTTGCGCCATTTCCCAGGCTCTGCTGCTGCAGATGGGGCTGGCCCGGGGGAGGCAGATTTACAAACTGCAACAAATTAGGGTAAAACAACCTGCCTCGCAGCCCACCAGCAGCAGGGGGGCATGGCAAAACACCAGGGGAGAGGTCTCAGACCAGACAGGGGAAGAAAAGCGTCTCTGCAAAGAGAAGGGGGTGATGTGAAATGTTTCCTTTTGCTCTCTGTCCTGTCTCCCGAAGTGAACTCTTGGACCCCTGTCCTGCTCACAGCCTGGGAGGTGAGGGCAGGGAGGATAATCAGAGCAAAAATCAGAGCATTTCTTGTGTGAAATGCTCTTTGCTGAGCTGCTCCCTGGGATGGTCACGGTTCAGGGACCAAGCTGTCCTGCATCTCCCAGCTATTCCACTGCACTTCCCATGCGCTCCTGTGGAGTGAATTCACTTGGGAAGTGGGGTGGGGGACCATTCCCTGCTCACTAATGCCATGTTTTGCCAGGGAAATTTCACAGAAAGCTGCAAAATTCAGTTTATTGCTGGGTGGGATGAATCATTTCCCAGGTTTTACACTGCAGCCACTACTGCCTCCTCTGAATGTAAATAAGAGCTCAAGTGTGCATGCAAAGGAAAATAAACCTGGCTATGGGATGTTGCCCTGTTCCTGCATTTGTTTTTGTACAGCTGCAGCTCGGCTGCTGGTTGTCCCCACGGTCACCTTAAGTTATAACACACTGGTTCTGAGACACTTAATGCTTGTTAAGTCCTTACTCAGGCAAAAAACAAAATCACTTTGTGGGGCTCCAGTCTCGGTTATAATACACAGAACCCTGGGCAACTGGTGACAACAGACTGAGAGCTACAGGCCAAGTACTTTTCTTGGTTTGACCTGTTTTTATCCCACTGCCATCAGTGGACTCATCTAGATTTCCACTGAGATAACTGGTCTGCAGCTGACGCAGCTGAGAACAATATAGGACATAATAGAATAGTGGGAGGTCATTTTCCTCACAGGGCTCAGCAGAACAGGGGCTGCTCCAAAGCCTCAACTCAAGTGTAAAGTTTACAAACAGCCCTATGAAAAACCTGAGTAGAAGAATTTGTCCTAGAACAGGAAAAGCCATTCCCCCCCCCTTTTTTTTTTTTTTTGAGAAGCACCAAAAATTCCTATTGCTTTAGCAAGTGCTTCCAGTTCTGTGCCAGACCCCCATGGAGGCCAGCAAGAGCCCATTGTCCGCAGCAGGTACGGGGTCAGCCAGGGCTTGTAGCAGCTGAAAAGTTTTGCATCTGTATGTGTGTCACTGTCCTGCCTGTCCCCCCATCCATCTGCCATTTCAGCACCTCAGGCCCCAGTTTGGGGCAGCGCTCGTGTGGCTGGGCACGTCCTGTTTTCGGTGATGGGATGGAAATGCTCCTCTCTGATGTGGGACTTTAGTGCTGATCTCCTATTAATTCTCCTCTGTTATCATTCCTTTTTCATGCCTACAGAGCCAGAGCAAAGTTAAGTCCCCCCATCCCCTGGTACCTCACACCCTCCAAGCTCTCCTATCACACAGGGGACCACTTCCAGCGCCCAGCTCCACCCCTCGATCCACCACAGATGCTCTCAGGGGGATGCTGGATGCCCAGGCAGGTGCATTGGGCTTGGCAGGTCTGTGGGACAGGCTCTAGGAAACGGGGAGGGGTGGGTGAAAATCTCACCTTCACAGCCAGCCCAGGGCTCAGCCTGAGACCTGCTCCAGGCCAGCACTTGGTGTCCTTCAGAGCTCATACTGGTGGTAAAACCAGTGGGAGACAAGGAGGTTTTGACATTGTTAAATCTAGGAGGGAGGCTGGGCAGAAACATTTCTTTCTTGGCCTGCAGACAAGCATTAATATTACATGTCGTGGGAGTACACTTCTAGTGTGTGAGGGAGAAAGCTGTGGGAGAAAAATGTAAAACACTGGTCAAGGGAGGACTTCAAATTCAGACAGCCCTGCTGGCAGGAGCCAAAAATCCCTTGCTGCCTTTGTCAGAGGCTCATCACACCGACCTTAACAGTGCCAACAGATCTGATCTTCCCCCACTCTGAACTGGCATAACTCCTCTGCTTCCAAGGGAACTTTGCCAGGCAGTGTCCTGGGGGATTTCCTCCCAGCATAATGAATATTACCACATAAGACACCGAACCCTCCCGAGGAGTGGAGGATTAAATGCTCTTTTAATGGGCTATATGCAGTTCTTTAGCAGCTGACATGGGCACTTGCCTGAGCAAAGATTTGACCCGGTAAATGGAACTGGAAAGCAAACATTTTGCAATTAAAATACTGGCAGAATGCTCAGTGCACTTAGGGAATAATTGCTTAATGGCTGAGAAGGCTCCAGCGGGGACCCTGGAAGGCGGTGTGCTTGGTCCTGTGATGTGTGGTGTCCGGCAAAGACCTGAAGGATGAGTCCATCCTCTTCCTCACCATCAAATTTACACTTGGCATCCCAGGTTTCCCAAGCAGTTAGGGCCTCCCTGTTCCCTACCACGGTGTCACAGCATCTGTGCCTCTGGCACACCAGCGGTGTGAGCTCAGGGGCAGTGCCACGGGGACTCACGATCCTGCTTTCATCCTCCACCCCACTCCACAGATGCTTCATCCTCCACAGCTCCACACCTTTGGGAGTGTCCAGGGTATCCTATACCAGGCCCATCATGGGCAAGGGCTGGGTCACTGCTCTCTGCCTGCCTGACAAGAAGAGTGTAACAGTGGGCTTTTTCTGTCCTGACAGTAAGAAACCAAGATGCTCCTTAAGGAAAGGATCCCTGCCCAGGACACATGATGGAGCACCGTGGATAAGGTGAGTGTCACAGCTGCAAAATGAGATCCTCTGCTTTCAGCATGGCCAGACAGAGAAGCTTTCCCTTGGCTTCCAAACGCATTTTGCAATTATTAGACAATAATTCAGGCTCTGTTCGTCTCCCCCGTACACCAGAAAAAAACAGTAACACTCTCAGCATAACAAGATAATTACCGTCCCTTCCTTCTTGGGAAAAGTAGCCTCTGCTTCGTGTTTAGGAGATTAAATGAGTTGAAATCACTCCGAGGAGGTAGGATGGATCCACAGGGTGAGCAACCCCGTGTGTGCTGTATGAGATGCTGTGTAACGTGGAGCTGTGCTTCCACCAGCACCAGCAAGCCTTTCCTTTGCTGCTGGGAGGGATCCCATCTCCCATGCCAATGGAACTCCATCTCCACCAGCACGTCCCAGAGTGGATTCCCCTCTGTTCCCTTCCTCAGGGAGAATCCCACCAAAGGTCTTTTTACACGGAGATCCCCATTCCAGACCACCAGCACCCATCAGCTTCCCCAGGGGATGCAGCATGACCCAAGACAGCTCCAGTTCCATCAGCGGCCTCAGCGTGTCCCTGAGGAAACAGAGGGGATGGGCCAGTGATCTCAGTTGCTCTTTTGGCGCCATTGTTGTTTAACTGTTAAATATTTCCTTTAAATGCTTACATGCTCTCAAAAATATTACAAAACTTAATGGGAACAAATATTCCCAGGGGGCTGTATCCTGCCATTCATTTGCACATCAGATCCCCGCTATCTTCAAGAACGGCTCTGTGCATGGGCAGGCGCCTAAGTCATTTGAAAAACAATAAGCCTCTGTGCTCTAATTTTCCAGACAAAAATGTAGACAAAACAAGTGGCAATTTGGCACAAACCGAACTACTTTGATAAATAACTGGGCATTTTAAGAGGAGAAGGCTGTAGGCAGCTGGGATGGGGCTGCCTGAGCTGTCCCGGGGCAGGTGTTGCCCAGGCGGAGCTGAGCCCAGCGTGTCACCCTCGGGAGTCTCTCGGGGTCGATCCTCGCACGGCTCCACAGCTGGGGGGGCCTCCAAGGAATCCTGTTATCATCCTGCAGGGCTCGCTGGAAACCAGCCCCCCCTGTCCTGGCAGTTCATTGCCGGCTTCTGCAGGAGTAATGAGCTCAGGGGGATTAACGGGGCACGGCGGGAGGCTGTGGACCAGGTCTCTAACCTAGGGAAATACGTCTCCTCTTAAAATTGTATGTGCTCGTGGGGAGCGCGGAACAAGCCACAGTATTTTTTAGCAAAGAGAAATAAATTTGCCCTGGGCACTGCACTGGCGATGGACCATTTCCCCGGGGAGTCTGAACGCCCCTGGGCGGGGGGCCGGGGGCTGCGCTGGGATCTCCCCCTCTTGCTATAATCCCCTGCCCACCCAGGCGGGCTGGGCCGTAGGGGGGCTCAGGGACCTCGTGTCCTCGCAGTGTGGGGCGGAGGGGCTCAGCCTGACGTGGGGTCACCAGGTAAGGCTCCAGATCACTCCAGGGCAAGAGTTTCCTGCAATCCCATCTCCATCAGGGGCAGCGAAAACCCACGGGGCATTACACGAGCGTGTCCCCCCCCACTTCGGGCTTGGCTCCTGGGGGGCTCCTTCCCTATCCCCGCATGACTCCCCCCCCAAGAACGGAGTTCTCCGGCGGTCCTGCCCTGTCCCCAGATGTCCCCCGGGGCGCCGGGGGCAGGTGGCGGCCGGCGGGGGCCGGCGGGGCGGGGGCAGGCGGAGGATCCCCGGGCCCCGGCGCTTCCCCCCGGCCGGGAGGCTCCGCTTTCCTCCCCGCCGGGAGCTCATTGGGCCGGGGCGGAGGGACCGGCTCGGGCCGGGGGAGGAAATGCGCGGGGGGCCGCGGCGCGGCGGCGACTCCGCGGCTCCGGCACCGCCACCGGTGAGTCCCGGCGGGCACCGCCCGGGGCTCGGCACGGCCGGAGGGGCCGCGGCCGCATCCCCCGGCGGGGCAGGGCGGGGGTATCGGCGGAGCGGGGCTGGGTACCGCAGCTCTAGGGGGGGGCGGCCGGGGGGGCGTCCTGGGCCGGCAGAGGGGCTGCGGGCAGTGCGGGGTGGGGGGGGGCAGCGCCGGGGAGCGAGGATGGGGCTGCTGCGGCCGCGATGAGCATCCCTGCGCCGCGTCCCGGCAGCCCCCCGGGGTACCCGTGTCCCTGCAGTTCCTGCAGCCCCCGCGGGGTACCCGTGTCCCTGCAGTTCCTGCAGCCCCCCCGGGACATCCGTGTCCCTGCAGACCTTGCAGCCTCTCGGACACCCGCGTCCCCGCAGTCTCCCGCGGCCTCCGGGGGTCCCCGCAGCCCGCCCCGTGATTCCCGGGTCCCTGCAGCCGCTGCGTGGTAACGGTGTCCCTGCAGCCCCGGCGGTCCCGAGTCCCTGTGTCCCGCCGCACTGTGCCGTACCCCCGTAGCCCCCTCCGCCGTTCCCTCTCCCTTCTTCCCGCTCCGTAGTGCCCGCATCCCCGTGTCCCGCTCCATCCCGCCCTCACCCCGTGCCGTGCCCCGCGATGCCGCATCCCAGCCTGCGCAGGGAACAGCTCGAGGTGTCTGTAAGGGAACAGTCCCGTACAGACAATCCCTGCGGCTGGTGCAGACCCTCTCCAGGAGGGTTTGGCTCTAAGGGCACAGGCCAGGGCCAGTGGACGGCTGGGAGCGGCGGTTTCACCTGCAGAACCAGGCCAGGCTGTTGGGAAAAGTGCAGCGTGTGAGGTTTATTGCATCCTCCCGAGGGGCTGGATTGTCTTGCATCCCTTTGCAGACAGAGCCCGATTCCTCCTGCTGCCATCAGCTGGATCTTTAGTCCTGGTTCCATGGGCAGAGCTGGACAAAGTGCTGCTCACCTGCACGGTGGGGTGTGTTTGCTGTTGGTTGCTGTGGCAGGTGAGGCAAGAGCAGACTAAGGAGAGCTATAGGGATGTTTCTGGCTGGCAGGAGAAGGATTCCCAGACTCACAGGAGCACGTGGCCAGGCAAGGAGGCTTTGCTGATCCCTGAAACTCAGAGGCACCCACACAGTTTCACTTGCCAGACCTCTTCATTTGAGAGACTAGAAAGGGAGTGACTAAAAATTATTTCTTTTTTTTTTTTTCCTAAGCATAAAAAGATTTTTCTTGAGTTATATGCATTAAAAGAGAAATATTAGAATAGGTGGTGGCAACAGGTTGGAAGATCTTCAGTGGCTGTAAAGAGGTTGATTTTCATAAACTCATAAAAAAGACAAGTATAGACTATCATGTTTTGCACTTTTGCAACTTTTTCTGGCATGAAGCAACCATAGTTTTGTGACCCAGAGGGATCCTCTGACCACTCGAGGTAGGGCAGGGCTGCTCCATTTCAAAGTGAAAAAACAAACTGTTTGTATTTTAGGCTCGTGCCCTGTGTTTCTTGCCGTCCCCACAGGGGAAGCTCCAATGGCCGTCACGGGAACCCTGTGGGAGGATGGAGTTGGTTGGCAGAGTTTGACTTAAAGACTTCAGAAGAAGCACTGCTAGCCTGGGGATCTGGGATTGTAGGGAAAATATGTGTCCCAGTATAGCCCTGGGAAAAGCGGGCTGGTGGAGCAGAGGGGAGTCAGTGTGTCTGTACACCAGTGTCCTTGGGATGTCTCCAGGAGAACTGGGGGGGGGGGGAAAGCCTTCTTTGCTACTTTTGAAACGCTTTCCTGCAGGTCAAGCAAGCTTTGCTTTCCTGGTGGTGGAGATACCATAAATCAGTCATTAGGAGATGAAGTTTACTGCTATGTTTGGAGGAGAATGGAGGACTGCAGGCTCTAAAGCACCAAAATCCTCACATCCTCAAAACTGGGCTTGCATGGAAATATGCTGTGATATTTGATATTTGATGTTTGATATTTGATATTAAGGAACAGGAAGGCTCCAGACTGATTTCTCTCCAGATGTGAGTCTCCATCTCTCTGTGTCTCAGTTTCTGTACCTGCCCAAAGGAAAGGATGGTCCTGAGTGCCTTGGAGGAGGTCTTTGAGACCTTCAGGGTCTACAGATATGTGGTGGTTATCCCTAACAACTGGTACTTAGAGTTAGGAGATATCCTGATGGAGATTGGGGATCCACCTGCAACTTTCCAGTCCAGTCCCACCCCACAGCACTTGGGGATTTTAGCAAGCTGGTTTGTGGTCACCATATTTGCAGCCTCAGAAGGAGGTTTCTTGTGTTGCCTCCCCTTTCTCAAGGTTTAGTCAGAACAGCTAATTCTTTCTTTAATTGGTGTATGTTTAAGGTGGGTTTCTTTATTTCTTCCTCCTTCAGCTGCTGCCATCCCGAGGCCAACTAGTTTGTTTAAATGCAATATTGTTTAAATTAGATATTGTTACTGACCTTCTTCTGCCTTGTTTCGTGTTTGTCCTCGGCTAGAAAATCAAAACCTCTTTATTTGCGGCTCAGATCTGACTCCGCAGATGGTACATATGGCCCTTGCAGCACTTTTCTCTGGCATGAACTTGTATTTTAAAGGGAAGAAGATCGGATTTCAGTGTGTTATGTGGTGGGAAAACATAGCTTTACAGTGCTGTATGGATTAAGAAATTAGGGGCCATTGTTTTGCCCTGTCTGCCTGGAATTGGCAGAGTGTGTCAGGCGACACAGGTCCCTTCCCTGTCTCTCAACACATGACTGAGTGGACGCTGGTGCTGTGAGAGCCTCTCCAGGCATCCCCTGGGGTAAATCACTGCCACAATATTGAGACGAGCGGGGAAAAGCGGGTTTGTGCCTGGAGTGTGTCCCTGTGGCTCTGTCAGATGTCACCAGCCGGGAAAGCACATGCATGTTCACGCTGCTCTTCTCCTGGTTGCAGGGTTCCACGCTGAAGGACGGGACATGTGGTAGGAACCGGCACATCCCACTGAAGAGCGAGAGCCGGTCGTGCTGCACAGCCCGGGGTGCCGTGGGAGGGACAGGACATGTGCCACCTCAGCTGCCTCCTCTCGGGGCTCCTCCTCATCCTCAGCACCACCAGCACCGATGGCTTTGCCCGGGCAGGGTAAGGCCCCATTTTGTCTGTTCCTCCCATCTGCATGTCATGGTGAGGCACATCCTCTCCAGGTGAAGAGCCCTGTTCGGCCAGCATGGACATGGGCAGCTCCCCGGGCTGGTCAGGAGGTGGAAAAAGGCTCTGGCAGCCCTTTGCTGTTGTTTGCTGTGTCACTGAAGCTAAAAAACCTTTCAGAGAAAATGCCCGTTTAGCTCCATGCAGGGACACACAAAGACACTCTGTGCTTTTTGTCCGTGAAAGTCAAAAGGTGATCGGACCCCGAGCTGTTCAGGAACTATTATTATTGTCTCTTTCAAGCACATCCTTCACAAAAATATTTGTGAAATCTTGCTATGACAGCAGTTGAGCCTTGTGACCAAGCTGTCAGAGGAGGATGCAGCTCCCAGCTCTGATGGACACAGGTGTGGAATGCCCTGGTGGGCCGGTGCCTGCCGTGCCCTGTGCTCCCCAGGATGGTGCTGTGGTCCATGGTCCTGCAAAACCAGAAATTCCCCTCCCCTTTCCGGGAAAAGGGTCTGACATGGCACCTGGGATCCCAGCACGGCCTGGGCAGGCACAGCTCAGCTCCCACTGGGTCCGAGGAAGCCCAGAGCTCGGTGCCCCAGTTTCTTCCCCAGCCAAGAGGAGCTGGAGCTCAACATCCACCCCCAGATACAGCTCACATTTTCTACAAAGTTTGTTTTTACACTGAAATGCTCCTCCAGCATCAAACCTTTCACGTTCTGGTCGGGACTGAAACCACAGCTGAATTCCTCGCTCGCACACACAGGCTGCAACCGGAGCTTTATTCTAAATTTTGCAAAGCAAACAATTGCCATTTAAAAATTGCATCCTCTATAACATTAATCACGAGGCTGAGAGGAGTTTTCTGGAGTTAATGGAAGCCATCTGATGTCCACGCTAATTCCCAGGCTTTTTATTTTAGTTTCTAATTGAGCTGGGAGGCTGAGATGAGGAGATGAGTTCCTCAGTGGGACTGACCTGCTTGGGCTGGAAAATGTTGAAAAAGAGGGTGTTTAACCAAGACCACTTTGGCTGTTAACCTTGGGAAAGTTTTTGGCTGGATAACACTGATCTTAGGAAGGCTGGAGGGCCCCTTTCATCTAGCCTCTATTTTTTTTGCGGTGAGCCTGACCCTGCCTGTGAAGTCATTAATTTCTTGGTGACCACAGGGGCATCCGTTTCAGGAATGTGAAACTCTTGGAAAGGAAAAATCCACCCAGAAAGTGAGTGATTTTAGGGGAAGGGAGATGATGAATGGAACGAGTAAATAATTTCTAAATCTGGGTCCTGCCTGCTCCCCTGGGATGGAGGGACCATGCTGGGTGAGTGTTTGAGGAGGCGTCAGTGCCTTGGCACAGGGGCAGGGGAGAAGAGCCTGTGCAGCCCAAAGTGCTCCAGATTTATGTCAGTGCCCCAAAACAGCTTGAAGTGGCCTCCCAGGGCACTGGGGCAATTAGGCACCGCTGTCTCACTCAGCCTCCGCAGAGAGGGGCTGCCAGGCCCCGTCCTGGCTGGTTTGATGTGACCCTCTCCCCTCTGCTCAGCCGCAGGGTCTGTGCCGCGGCGCCGCAGAGCCGGGTGGGCGCCTACACCGAGTCCCACGTCCAGCCCGTCTACCAGCCCTACCTCACCACCTGCCAGGGCCACCGTGTCTGCAGCACCTACAGGTGAGGGCACTGCCCGTGCCACAGACCTGCTCCCAGCACGGCAGCAACCGGGGGGCTGCGGGAGGGGGCAATTCTGCCTTGACCCAAAGGGACGATGCTCCCAGTGCCTGGCGGTGGGTGCCAGCGCAGGGAATGGGATGGGGGCTTGGGGAAGGTGCTCTGGCACCCACCTCAGCCCCATCCTTGCACTGCAGGACCATCTACAGAGTCGCCTATCGGCAGAGGTACAGGCAGCTGCCCGAGCCCGTGGCCTCGTGCTGTCCCGGCTGGAGCAGAGCAAACACCCACACGCTCAGCTGCAACAGAGGTAAGAGTTTGCTGGACCAGTGCCCATCCCCAGATTCCCTTGAGTTCCTGGAGGAAACCCAGGACCAGTTTTCTCATTTACCAACACCCTGCCTATCAGGTGGATTCACCTTCTAGGAAAGCATTTAAATTTTAAGCATCACAACCAAACGCGGTTCAATATCTGATTAATTCCCAGCCTTTCTCTGCTGCCTCTTGGGCCTTTTTCCTTTGGGATCGCTCATTACCTCTGTAGTTAACAGGGGATAAATAAAGTGAGTAATTCCTTTCCACATAAATCAGCAGTAATGGAAGAGAAATGCTTTCAGGAGGCCACAAATGCAAACCACAGCAGCAGTCAGTCCACCCCCTGACGAGCTCAGTGTGGCACTGGAGACTTCCCAGGAACTGCTGCTGCCCATCACCCTCCTCCCTCTGTCTTTGCTGCCCCTGGGCTGGTGCTGGTGTGTGTTTTGGGGTGTGCAGCGTGTGTGTTGGATCCAGGGTGGGAGGGGGGGAGCTCAGGACCCCCAGAGCTGCTGGGTGACGCTGTGCTGGTGTTTTCTCTCACAGCTCTCTGCTGGGTGCCGTGCCAGAACGGCGGGAGCTGCACCTTCCCTGGCAGATGTGCCTGCCCACCTGGCTGGACGGGGCGAGCCTGCCAGACAGGTATTGGATATGTCACTCCTCTCACTGATCCGTGTGCTCCTGCCACGCTGCTGCCAGGACAGCTTGGCCTGGTGGGCATCAGAGCTGCCATGGGGCTCTCAATGTCCTTTGGCCATACTCCGACCCCTCAGTGGGGACAGGGACCAGCGCTGCAGCTCCTCACCAGACTCTGGGACGTGCCTGGTGCTACTCAGATCACAGAGGGGAACTGCTGTGTTACCCCTGTGCGCACACAGGCACAGCTACATGTGTCACCCCGTGGCACTGATACCTGATGGTCTGGCCAGGAAAGGATGGGAAATGTGGCTCCCAGGGGAGTCCTGGCCTCCCTTTGGCTGCCTCAGTGCTCCCAGCCCTCATGTGCAGCCCTGGCACATCCATTTGCTCTCTGCTGCTGGTCATTTGTAATATTCCCTCTCCCAGGCTTTTTGCTAAGACACCCATTTGCTGCAGAGACTAAATGCATAAACTAAAATATCCGGGGGTGGGAGGGAAGTCTGGCAGTCTCCAGGCACCAGGCTCCTCTCCAGCACAGGAGCAGCCCGATGCTCCTCCCAGCACAGGGAAATCGGGCAGGGGGGTGCACACCAGTGGTGCAAAGCCCCTGCCATGGCGTTCCCCAGCTTTTCCCAGCTTTCCACCCTCCTGTGAGGCAGAGGAGAAGCATGTGGCATTGACCCACGCTGGGCCAGGCAGGGCTGAGCCCGTTGCTGACAGCTCCGGCTCCAGCGCAGGGGGAAAAGGATTTTCCCACTGCCTAAAACGGAGCTCGGGCGTGGGAAGCGGTTCAGCTCATTCTGCTTTGTGGGAACAGCTCTAATAACTCCCCCGTGCGAGGAGAGGTTATTGGGTTTTGTACACACTTGAAAGGCTGATGGCTCCTCACCACAGCTGGCTGGAACCAAAACCCCGGCCGTAAATCCGGGATGAGAGCCGAGCGCTGCCTGCGCCCGCCTGGCCAGAGCAGGGACATTTCTGACCGCAGCTTTTGCTTCTGGCTCTGTTGTGGGGGGAGTGGGTAGAAGGGAGGAGGCCAGATCTCTCCCCCTCGGGCTTAGCACGGCTTTATCCAGCTGGGCTGTCCCAGGTGCTGTGTTGCTGAGATGCCCAGAGCTGTGCCCAGCACAAGCACCAGCTCATTCCGGGGGCACTTGCTGGAATTCCGTTGCAGCCCCCCTGTGCCTGAGCCATCTGTGCCCCTCACCCCCATCCCTCCTGCCCTCACTGAGCCATTCCTGTGTTTCAGATGTGGATGAATGTGCCGGCCAGAGCCACGGCTGCAGCCAGCTTTGCATCAACACAGCCGGGAGCTACCGCTGCACGTGCCAGGACGGCTTCACCCTCGCTGCCGATGACAAGGACTGCCGGCCCCTGGTGCCAGTGCCCGAGGTGGACACCTTCAGCCAAGCAGGTAACCTGGGCCTTCAGAGAGCTGGGGTTAACACCCAGCATCACAGGCTGGGACAGCTGTGGCAGGAGAGGGGACGACAGCCGGAGAACCCCTCAGCTTTATTCTCGGTGGCCCAGGAGTCCCTCTCCCACCCAAACAACTTCCCCTGGCAACAAATCCGCCGGCGAGGGTGACACAGCCTGGCTGTGGCTTGAGGTGTCCGGGATGGATGTGCGTGTTCTCTCCACCACCACCGTCCTTCCCACAGGGCAGGTCTGGAGCCACGAGGAGCGGCGCTGGTGACGGCCCATTATTACTTTTGGTACGCGCTGTGACACTTCAAACTCGTACCGTGAGTAATAATGCGCTGTGGCCAGCACGGGCAGCACGCAGCAGACACCTGGGAGAGCAGGGCAGTGCCTGCACATGCCACACCTGCCTTTATCCCCGGCCTGGGCCCTCAGCAGGATCGACTCCTTGTGCCCACTGTGGGACAGGGCAGGCCTGGGTGCTCTCTGACAACACGGGTGCCAAAGGCCAGGCTCCACCTTGTCCTTCAAGCATCACCCCGTTACCTGAAGAACCCCCCCACTTTGTTGCAGGTGCTCCAGCAGCAGGAGAAGCCTGTGCCATTAGCAGCTGGACTAGATGCCAGTGGTTGCAGCAAGTGTTGGATCCAGCTGATGCTCCGGGGCCTGATTCCAGCAGGGCAGACCCTGGGAGCTCACTGGGAGGGCAGGGGAAAACAGCAGAGCTTGGCCTGAGCCCTGCAGCGATGTCTTTCTCCCCAGCACCTTCCACTTCGCCTTGGGCAATGGGCTTTTACTGCCTGACCTTCCCCTGGTCACTTTTTCAGGTCCCTCCAGTGAAATGAAAGAAGAAATGAATGACCTGAGGAGCCGAGTGGAAGCGCTGGAGCAGGTGAGTTCCAGCACACTCCTCTGCCCTGCCCTGTTGCTGCTCGAGGCTGTGCTGAGCCAGCTCCCACCCGGGGCTGTTCACAGCCAGGGTTTCCCTCTTTCCCAGCTCTATTTTTAACGCGGTGCTGGCCTCAGCAGCGATCCCAGCAGCAATCCCAGCTGTGCTCCACGCTGCCGGCAGCACCCACGCCGCGGCTTTTCCAGCCTGGCAGCCTTTTGAACACCACCAAAGCCCCACGAGCCTGCCCTGGTGGGTGCTGCATTCCTCCCAGGAGGTCCTCCTGGTGTGGAGGGACTCGCTCATGGCTCCCCTTCTCCCTGCAGAAACTCCAGCTGGTGCTGGCCCCCTTCCACAACCTCATGCCGTCGGCACCGGAGGACGTTGGCACAGACCCCATTAGCCGACTGTCCCACTCCCTCCAGCAACTGGACAGAATTGACTCCCTGAGCGAGCAGATCTCTTTCCTGGAGGAGCGGCTGGAGACGTGTAAGTGCCTGGAAAAAGCAGGGCTGAAGGATTTCTCTCCACCCACACTGGCCACGGTGAGCAGATGCGGGCCAGCGAGATCAGTAACACATATGCCACTGTTAATCTAGATCTCCCTCAAGCTCAGCAGCCTGCAATTAATAAAAGATGAACACAAACAGCCCATTAGTTTCATTTCAAAGCTGTTTCTGTGGCTGCACCATCTGACTGCCCTTGTAGCAGCCAAGAAATTGTAAGATTGGCACAAGGAAACGTGGCTCTGGGGCAGAGCAGAGGGAGCCACTGTGAGCAGTGGGTCACGTCTGGCAATCAGCACCTCATGGCCACAGTCCCTTCCTGTATCCTTGTCATTTGGTCCTTAGAAAAGAAGCCCCAGCACTTAGAAAATTAACAGTCCAAGAAGTCAATCAGGGAAATTTAGGGAGCGTGCAAAGGTTGGCAGATTTACGAGCCTGGGAAGTTTTTGGGCGTTTCTTTTTGCAGCCTAAAGACCAAGCAGTGGACCTGAGAGGGTCTCCCAAGTAGCAAATTGAGCAAGAGACCCCAGTGAGAGCTGTCATGTGTGAAGTGGCTGGAGGTGGTGAGTCCTGCCTGGCATGTCCCCCCATGGCACCACAGAGAGGGGCAGCATCCCCTCGTGGCCCTGTGATGGTTTGACTCCAAGCAGAGCACAACCATGTGAACATTTTATTTTGATAGGGAGCTCTTTGCAGCTTGTTTTCCCATTAAGTAATTCCAGAAACTAGGCATGGCTGGGCCAGCTTTGGAGCTGGTGTGCAGCAACAGCCTGGAGCTCGTGGCAGGAGACTCAAGGGAAAACCGGTTCAGGGCATATCCAGTCCCAGTTCACTGCTTTCAGTAATGGCTTAGATGGAAAAGAATTCAAAGAACTTGTTTGAAGACAAAGTAGCTGCAAATAGACACTTAAAAAACATCTCAGAAAGGGGTAATTATCAGAACCATGGAGTGTTCCAGCAGACTGAGTTTCCTAGTAGTGCTCTGTACATATTATTAATGACAGCACTGAGGAATGTGAGCAGTATCACAAGGTAACATGGATTTATTCCAAGGGATGACTCCAAAATGCTGAAATTAATTTTTGTCAAGCCTGCTCCAGCAAGCAAAACTTGTTTTTTGTCCCTCTTCATGGTCTTGCAAGTCCCTGGAGGACACAAAACTGTCCTGTCATACTCCAGCAAGCCCTGGGGCTCGCTGGGCATCCCGTGGAGTCACTCAGCCATCCATGCTCTGGGCTTTGTGAGGCGTTTCACAACTGAATGCTACAATAAAACTGCACTCCCCAATTAGCTGCTCACTGGGGATGTGTGTAAGGACCAAGAAAAACTATTTTCTCTTTAAACCACCAGCAAAGGCACCAGATCAGAGCTCTTGAAGCCATAACCGCTTTGGCCCCTCTAAGTCTGAGTTAGCCCTGATCCAGCACAGACTGTCACTGTTACTGTCACTGGCTTTGGGACACTGTGCACAGGGCCCAGGCAAGGACTGTGACACACCAGGGAGGTGAGAGTGACACTCCTGAGTGTGGTGGGAGAGAGCCAGCCTAGGGTTGTTTGCCAAAGGGAAAGCTGCAAGTGTGGGTGATGTTCACAGAGGTTAAGGTCAATCTTATTCTGCTTGGGAAAGGCACAAACCAAACCCAGGCTGAGGATGTTGCTGGATTGGTTTTTTTTTCCATCTTCCCAGGTTCCTGCAAGAACGAACTCTAGTGGAACACCCGAGGCTTTGGAACAAGCCGAGCGCATCCGCAGCTCTTATCTCACTCTCCAGCCCCAGGCTGGGGACAAAGCCACTTCATCTACAGGAAGGCACAGGGTACCAGGAGAAGGCTGGTTTCCCATCAGCATCTCCGTAATTGTCTCTTCCAGCTCACCTTATCAAAGGTCACGCAGTTACTTCCAAACTGGACTCCCAGCCCTCTGAATCTCCCCCTTTTCCTGCTGGAGAGGCAGCAAATAAATGCCTTACCTCGTGCCACGAGTGCCTGGCTGTGCCAGACTGCCTGTGTGTGAGGCTGAGTTTGTTTAGCTTTTCCTGGCTTTTCCTTAGCATTATCCTGGGCCATGCTCTCCCAGGGAGCAGCGGGCACGGGGCTGGCTGTGCTGCCTGCCCTGCGGAGCACAGGCCTGGCCCGAGCAGGGCAGCTGCCTCCCCACACTGCCCCTACTTGCTGTCACTTGGAAAAGGTGGGGACAAGTCCTTGCAGTCCCAAGATCCTGCACCGGGTACAGGGAGTGGGTGCCCATCCCTGTGGTTTGGGGAGCAGAAGCACAGCCCATCTGCCTGGGGGGCACGGGGAGGGACAGGGACCCCCCCTGCCCCTTGATCACCAAACCTGCTCCCTGCAAGACCTGAGGGATCAGCACCCCACATCTTCCTCCCTCAGCTCCCACACAAGACCAGGAAGCTCTTTTATTTAAATAACCATAGGTGTAATTTTTTTTTTTTTTTTTGGTAAAGCACATAACATCCTCAACCCAATTAAAAGTGAACAGCAGATGACTGCACAGAGGCACTGCTCCCTCCTCCCAGGAGGAGTCAGACATGGTTACCCATCCCCTAGGAACCCTCCCAGGGCCCTCCTGGGTTTACCCTCCATGACAGCCCTTTATCTGCCACTCTAACAAAGTGCTGGTTTGGTTCCCATCCTCCCACCCCGACCCATCCCACAGCGGGTCTGACCCCTGAGTCTGTACCATAAGGCCCCTCCAATAAAGCCCCCTGCCAGCACTAGCTCGGCCCAAGGGCTCCCTCCACAGAATTCCCTGCCTTTCCCACTAGAGGCTTTAACCCCAAAATACCATATAACTGCTATTCCACCAACACAGGCTGCAAGAGCTGGTCGTGTTGGTTACCTGAGTAGCCCCAGGTGGCTCATCCCAAGGTCCCCCTGTGCCATCAACAGCAGAGCTAAAGCTGAAGGAACCGTGGACCTAACCCAGCCTCCGAGGGCATCAACACTTCCACAGCTCCCCGTGAGGGATCCACGAGCTCTGTTGGTCCATCCATCACCCCAAAATTCATGTCCCCAAAAGGGAGAGCTGAAGCCTCCCAAGCCCCGTTCCAGCTGCAGCTCACCCACCCCGTGGCTCCGAGGGGGTTTTACAAGCCTCGGAGAGCGGCAGCTCCGCTGAGACCAGCAGAGACACGCGGGACAGGCACCATCTTTCGGCCGGTGCTGACCATGACAAGTGACAAAACGAGCACGACAGAGCCCTTTGCATCTGTAAGGGGGCACTGCAGGCACCGGGATTGTGGCCAGGCTGAGCCACCGCCACGGCAGGGAGCTGCCGGCAGTTTCCCGAAACAAAATGCTGTTGGCATCTCAAGGAGACAGGCCCCTGAGTCCCACTGTGCCGGGTGGCAGTGCTCTGGGCTGCCCGGGGAGGACACTGCGTTCCCAGCGCTGCTGAAAAGCCAAAATCTGGATTTTCACCCAATTCTCGGCCCTCTCTGAGCATCAAGGTTGTGCAGATACAAACTGCTGCCTGGTGGTTTCCATCTGGGACATCACAGGGCTGAGCCTGCAGGAGCACAGGTGCAGGGACACTCACATGAGGCAGAGCCCAGGCTCCAGCCAGGTCTTTGCTGTCACCCCATGCCAGCCGCCTGAGCTGGGGGAACTCACCCCTCTGGTCACTGAGCCCTTTGGTAGCACAAGTTTGATGCCTGAGAAATTCGGAAAAAGGAGACGTTTCGTAGTGAGAAAATGAACCCATAAGAGAAATCCGCTCGAAGGGGAACCTCAGTGCTGGCTTGACACCCTGTGTGTGCCAGTCCGTGGTGTTCCCGGAGTTAGAAGTCATTGCAGACGAAGAGAAGTTCCTTCAGTATTTGGCAACAACACACAGGTCCCTTCAGCCATCACCACACGGTGACAACACTGGAGAAGCCTCTAGGATGAGTCCTTGGCCTCGCTTGGACGGCCTGACAGCCTGAAGAGGGTCTCCCTCATGGTGCTGAAGCATCTGTCAGTGAGGTCGGTGACATCGTCTGATGTCAGGCCTTTGGTCTCAATTGGGGGCAGAACCTCCACCTTGATTTTGCCTGGGAACAAAAGAGGAGCCTGTGAGAAACCCACACACCACAGGAGTTCTGTTCTCTGCCCTGTTCCCTGCCCTGGGCAGCCCCAGCACAGCCCTCATCCCCTCCCAGGGCTTCAGGCACCCATCCCTGGAGTGCAGACAGAGGCAGATCTGTGGTTAGACCAACAGCTGTGCCAAGTAGAATGTCCCTCTTGTGCCCCAAATTGCCACCTCAGCCAGAGCCTGCCCAGAGGAGGAGAGGTGGTATCCAATCTTTAATGAAAACATCCCTCAATGTATTTAATTACAGCCTTTCCTGAGCTAACCCAGCCCAGGCTCTGGTGCCAAGTGCTTTGAACTGACTCCAAACATCTCCCAGCGGGACTCCTCCTGCTCACCCCAGCTCTGCTTCCCTCCCACACCCTTGTGAACCAGATCTCCACAGGAGACAACATCAACACTGTTTCCAAGTGATTCTTTGGTACCTGATGTAAACAGTTTCGTCTTCGGGTTATAGAAGGTGGTGAAGGAGGAATACACCACAGGGATCACGGGGACCTTGGGGAAGGAAAGAAAAAGAGGAGTTATTTGCACTGCAGCAGCTCAGGGCAGGCCAGAGACAGGCAGCAAATCTCACACAGCAGAGCTGACCTGGCCTGGCTCTCAGACAACAGAGCACACACAGCAAGACTCACTTCCAAAGGCCGGGACAATCAGGAGTCAAACAGGATCAAAACCACTCCCCAGCAACTCAAGGCACAGGGATACTCAAAGAACTAGGGCCAAGTTCCACTTCAGCCTCAGGTCAGCACTGGCTTTTAGGGCTCCTCATCCCAAGCCAGGCTTCAAAGCTTGGGTATTGTCTCTCCTGGAAACAAACACTGCAGGATGCCTGTTCTGCCAGGCCCTGCCTGCTGTACCAGCACGTGTCTGGGGCAGGGCAGCTGCTGTGCCTTCAGCTTCTAAGAAAAAGTCATCAGTTGTCATCAACTGCTCCCAGGGAAACTTCAGGCAGAAACAGGGCCAGGAGTGCAGGCACAGAGTCATTATTCCATGCTGATAACACAGACAGGATCTACAGTAGGTGACTCAGGGGGGCGTAGCAGAGGCGGGTACTAATTCCACTGTCATCCTTCCCTTCCAGCAGCTGCCAGGCCCTGCCTTGGCTGCATCACCCAGGCAGGAATGGGGATGGTACAACACAGGCTGCACCCTGGGTTTGGCTAGTCGATCTCAGCAAGAGATCTGGCATGTAGTGCCTTCTCCAGAGTCCCTGCTGTAACATCTCTCCTACGGAAAACAGTTTCCCCTGAGGCCTGGAGTCATCCGAGTCCCTGGCACACTTCCCGTGCCCTGCCCAGGCAAGCAGCCCCCTCTGAGAGCACGGACAGCTCTGGCTGGCTGAAGCCAAGGAGCTGTTTGCCTGCTCGTGGATGTTGTCATTTTGGGGAATAAAGACAGACCAAGAAGTGCCATATGGCCATCAGGGAGGGAGCAGATATTTCCACACAGAGCAAGCCCAGATGTTGCTCTAAAGCACAAGCATTAACAATCCTGAATCAACTCTGCACTGCTGCAGCCTGGGGCATTGAGAAATGGATCGACAGCTTTGGGATTCCCCAGGAAAGCACCCACTGGGCTCCTCTCCAGGAAGGAGCTCTGGGCTGCAGCCGTGCCCCCAGGAGCCCCTGGGGAAAGGCACCGCCAGGAAAGCCTGGAGTGAGGGCTCAAGTGTGCCTGCCCTGCAGATGGAACACTGGGACTGGGGCAGGCAGGAGAGAGGAAAAGGCAGCTCTCCACTGCCTGCAGCCACCTGTCCCCAGGGTCAGGTCACTCCCATAGGGGGTGGAAAAGGCTCTTGGCTCCTCCTGGGCAGCACTTCTGACACCTAACGGTGGTTTACCTGGGAAGGTGTTGCCTGGGAACCTGAGAGCAAATAAACCACACCATGCACAACCAGCCTGGAATGCCACTGCAAAAGCACTCAGGGTGCCTGTGCAGGGGCAGAGCACTGTTACCTGTGCCTGGACAGCGAGGTGAAACGCTCCTTTCTTGAACGGCAGCAAATCCCCCGTGCAGTTCCTCGTGCCCTCTGGGTACACCCACACCTTCAGCTGCACACGGGAGAGGCAAGACTTTACTCCAGCAATCCACCTGCAGCGCCCCGAGCTGCCAGCCAGCTTTGCCAAGAGCTGCAGGTGGGCTGTGACTCCAGGTGAGCCAGCACCAGGAGTTCCACGTCCCCCCGTGCCACCCCGGGGTGCCCAGACAGCGGCCACCCCACCGAGCCCCACGGCCACACTCACGTTCTCAGTTGCCATGGTCTTGGCAACCTCAGCCATCACCATCTTGGCGCTGCTGGTGCTCTTCCTGTTGATGAAGATGACGCCGCCGAGGTAGATGATGAGCCCCACGGTGCCCGTGTACATCAGCTCCTTCTTGCCCACCTGGACACAGTTGTCAGGCAGGATCTCCATCAGCCCTAATGGGATGGCAGAGGGCAAGACCCAGCAGTCACCCTGCCTGCCTGCACGTCAGGTGGGACAGGGACACAAGCTGAGGTGGGGAAGGGACAGGGCTGATGCCTTGTCTCAATCCTGGCTTCTGCTGCCACCAGCAGAGCAGGAGGCTTGGCACACAGCAGAGTTAGTGGGGCAGGGTGGCTGCAGGTGACAGGAAGAACCCTCCAGAGGCAGCTCCGTCCTTGCTGCCAAGGAGCCCAGCAGGGCCACTGACACACATGCTGGGCCAGCCAGGCCACCAGCGAGGCAGGGATGTAACAGGGAGCCGGGAAACCCCTGAGGGGCAGCAGTACCTGGGGTGCTGCACGGGTGTGGGATTGCTCAGAGCGAGGGGAGACCCTTCCCACATCCAGCACTGACGGGGAAGCGGCACCAGCTGGCTCAGCAGCACAGACTGGGCAGGGCAAGGGCTGCTTGGCCAGGACACACGAGCAGGACTTCTCCGATGGTGAGCAGGAGAACTGCTCCTTCCCTCCCACCAGCTCCTCACCCATCATGTCGAGGATGCTCTGATGATTGGACACAATGATAGCAGGGCCCTCCACCTCGAAGTTCTCCAGTCCCTTCACCTCAAACCTCAGGCCGAAGAAATACTTGAAGGTCTTGACCACAGCTTTGATGATTCTGTGGAAGAGAAGAGCAGTCAGTCATGGGGCAGGGGGGTGACAGGGGCTGCTACACCCAGGGTGGGTGGGAAGAGGCAAGAAGAACTCTGGGACAGAGAACCTCCAGTCTTATTTGCCCTCTGTTCCCCCCAGGTGTCTGCCCTTCACGGTCCCACATGCTCAAGGTACTTCAGTTGCACGCCAAGTCCTCTCCACTCCCAATGTGGGAATTTTACTGGAAGCCTGGGGGAAGCTGACTGTAATTTCGAGGCTGGTTCAGCCAGACTCAGTAGCCCATGCTTCCTTCAAGCTGACAGTGTCAGCTCACAACGGGCTCTTTGGAAGAGGCATGCCCAGCCTAGTGCAGCTGCGAGAGCCCTGCAAAGAGGGCACACTGGAAACCCTCCAAAGTCCAGGAGAGGGGACATTGTTTTCAGCACTGAATAAAGGACCGCTCCTCCTGCAGCCAGTCCTCACCCATGGAATGCTGTTCTGTTCCCCAGTGCTATGGCTCTGGACTGCTCCAGTGCTACCAGTGTCTTCCTCCTGCAATCAGAAGGGCCCCCCCAAGCTGTTCAAACAGTTCTCCCAGGAGCTGCCACTCCCCAGCACACAGGGATCGGCCCTCACACCCAACACCCATGCCAGGCTCTGCCCATCCTGCTCCTCGCAGTGCTGGAAGACACTGCTCAATGATACAAACGAACCTGGGGTGCCATCACCTCATGGGAGTCCAAGAGAGGAGGGGAATGAAGGTGAGAGACACTTCCCTGCACAACCCAAGGGTGTGAGCAGTGATCAGGATGTTCCCCACACAGCTTGGCAAAGGCCTGGTGCCCCCCGGCAAACACATCTTCAAGCTTTTGCCTGTCAGTTCCCTTCCCCAGTGGCTCTACAGGTCTGACAAAGCTCCCAGCTCTTCCCAGGGCTGGGGGCCCCGCTGGGAGACACTGGCAGCTCCACTCAGCCGTGCCAACACACGGAGCAGGCCGCCATGCCCTTGCCGAGCACACCCAGCCCAGGCCCACCGGCCGAGCCCCTGCCAGCAGGGCCCATCTGTGCCACCCCCAGGCAGGTGGGACCTGGGGACCCTCCAACTGGGCCAAAGGACACAGCCAGAAGCTGGCAGAACACAGGGGCTATTTTGGGCAGGGGAGCAGCCATTTACCAGGACAGGTGGCAGAGGAACTTGCACGTGAGCAAAGCTCCCAAGAACAGCCACCAGCTCTGCTCTGCTCTCCCCCAGAGCTGATTCAGGAGCTGAGCTGCCCTCCAGCAAGCACCTGGATGTCCTGCCTCAGGAACACCTTCTCTCTGGCAGACAGGGGATGGAGCTTTCCTCCCTACAGGAGGAGGCTGAGGGACAGTGTCAGCTTTGCCACCCCACCACAGGGTCCAGCTGAAGAGCTGTGCAGCACCGTCCTCCTGGGAAGCATCCTTGTGACCCACAGCACCTGGACAGCATCTCACCCTGGCTTGGCAGCAGCTCCCAGCATCTGCTCTCCAAAATATCCACATCCCTGCCATCTGCTCTTGAACCACATGACTTTCTCCAGCTTGCTCCTACCCCCAGTGGGGTTCCCATCTCCGTGGGGTGTCCTGCCATGCAGACCACCCAGGCACTGGCTTTGACACTGGAGTTCAGGCCGGGCCAATGCCCCCAGGTGACACTGCTATCAGTCCTCATGTCAACTCGCTGCAAAGGTTATGGCCCCACCCAGGGAAAGGACACAGGGAGGTGTAGGGAATGCAGAGCTCCAGAACTCCACAGGCCTGCTTCCAGGTTCTGGGGGTGCAGCCCAGGTGAAGAGACGAGGCTGCCCGTGAGAAGAGGCAGGGTGACACGAACTGGTGAGGTCATGGGGGATGCCATGCCACCAGGCTGACCTAAATCACACTTCTCCTCCCTTCTGACTGCCAACCAAAAAAGAGGTCACTGCTCTGGAAGTCACACTGCTCGGTGGCTGCCGGGAGAGGCTGGTTACACATTACTCAAGAGCAACCATCCAGCTTCCTCCTGCCAGTCCAGAGCCAGCGTTTCCTTGCACAAGATGTGGCGTGAGCCGCTGAAAGAGGCAAAGGGGCAGAGCTCAGAGCAGTGACCAGCAGCCCTGCTGAGCTGCCCACGTCATCCACAGGGTTAAGAGGATGGATCCGACTCTCCTTAAACCCCAGAAACAGCTTCTCTCTTGGTATAAACGAACCAGACTTGGTGCAGCCACAGCTGCAGAGAGCTGTAAACCCAGGGTACATCATGCCAGATGCAAAGAGTAGAAAAATAAGAGGGAATGCGGCTTTTCAGTGCATCCATAACACTCTGAGTGTGAAAGCCAGCAGCCCCCAGATTCACGTGCTGTGATCCCACAGGCTATCACAGAGGCCTGTTTGGGACACTCTGATTTTCAAGGTCTAATGAAATCTGCTTACCAGATTTGAAGCCCTTACAAGAGGTTTCACCACTAGATAAACAGCTCTATCAGACACCCCGGGCAACCTCCTCCAAGCCACACCAGCTTGGCACTGGAGCCAGGAGCACAGCAAGAACGGGGTGTTCTGCGCCAGGCAGTGACACTGTTATCACTGTCTGTCCACCAGCACATGCTCTGCTCCAGCCCCCTTTCCCAAGCTGGAATAAGCAGACTGGGATGTTGGAGAAATAAGGAACTTGCTGGATCACCTCAGCCACAGACCTCCCAGGGGCTGGGATCCATCACAAGAATCATCAGCCAGTGCCAGTATGTGGTTCTGGCCAAAAGTCAGCTCAGAGTTTCAACATGAGGCATCATCCAATGCAAGAAGTTCTTGTTCCCAAATAATTCCTTTAAGTTTACAGAAAATGTAGAGAGTTTATTTCTGGGGAGGAATTAAAAAGAGAGTGTCTCCATCACTGACATCATAAATTCTCCCAGCTGCAAAAGCTGGTTGTGCATTAGAAAGCGGCTCCTGAATAAGCCAAGGCAACCAAAGCTGGAGACAGGGATAGGCTGGAGATCCCAGAGCAAATTGCTGTTTCCAGTGCCTGGGACCACGGCACGGGCTGGGGTGGGCAGGGCAGAGCCCTCAAGGCAGCACATCAGTGCCCTGTGCCCGCTCACTCTGCCCTGAGTCCTACCTGTGAGAGCCACACTGCAAAGCAAAGTCCAGCTCCGCCTGCTGAGACGCTGCCCAACCTTTGATCCGAAAGGATGTAATAAGGCAACAGGGCTCCCCTTTCCCCTGCCTCCGTACAACCCGGCCCCGATACGGAGGAGAAAAGTTGCCTATGGGACTGCGAACCCAGGAAACGGAGCTGTCGTGCGCTGCCAGCAGAAGTGCCAGCTCTGCCCTTAAAATGTGCCTTGGCGCGCAGAGGAGGCGGCGGACGGGAGCGGCTCCTCAGGCCCTGCCCCGGCCGCGCTGTCAGGGCACACACGGGGCTTGAACAGCAGCCGCACGACCGCCCCGCTGCCGGCAGCGCATGGAACCCTGCCGGGCACGGCCTCTGCCTCGGCACGGAGGAAACACCCCCGAGCGCAACCACAGAATCGCTAGGGTAGCCAGGGGGGAGATCACCCAGCGCCGCCCCCTCCTCCGGGGCAGGGCAGGTGACACAGGAGCGGGTTTGGAGCGCCTCCAGAGAGGGAAAATCCACGACCTCCCCGCGCAGCCCCGCTCAGCGCTCTGACACCCTCAAACACCGCCGTCCTGTAGCTTCCCCCCCGCCCCCGCCCCCCAAAAAAAAAAACAAACCTCCGCGTGGCTTCTGGACCCTCCGGGCACCTCATCCCTGGGGGCGAGGGCTCCAGCCGTGGCCAAGCCACGAACCAAGAGGGGACCCCCGGGGTGATGCAACAGAGGCCGCCGCCGCCACCCCGCCCGGCGCCCCGGGGAGCGGCGGGGGCTGACCCCGATGTCCCCAGGGAGTGTCTCACCCGACGGCCCCCGTGCCCCCCTCGCCCACCTCATGTTCTTGACGGTGCGGCCGCCGTTGACCAGCAGGCAGGCGGCGGCCGCCAGCGCCGAGGACACCAGGCACAGCAGGCAGTAGAAGCCGATGCGCAGCGCGAAGTTGACGGCGGGGCTGAGCTCCATGAGGACGTGGAGCAGCAGCAGCACCGCCGTGCCGCACACCAGCCACCCCAGCTCCATGACGGGCTCCACCCGGACGAGCCGCCTCTCCCGCCGCCGCCGCCACCGCCGCCTCCTCGCCGAGGCAGCCCGGGCTGAGCCCGCCTTATGTGGGCGGCACGTCCCGCCCCGGCGCTCCCTCAGCGGGGCGGGACGGGACGGGGTGTCCGTGCTGGAGCGGGGTGACTGCGTGGGGGGCGAAGGTCCCTCCCGGAGCGGGCAGGGTGTCCCCTCGTGGTGCTGTGCGGGTCTCGGGCGCCCCACGGAGCGGTGGGTGCTCGGGCGAGCGTCCCCCACGGAAAGGGGTTCCCTCATGTTGCTCTGTGGGTCTGAGTGGCCCCGGCAGGGTGAGGAGGGAGTTTGGTGCCCTCGCGGAGCCCTGTGGGGGTTTGGGACCCTCGCGGTGCCGCGTGGGGGTTTTTACTCCTTCCGTAGTGCCGTGGAAAGCCTTTGGGTTGCCCTCGTGCTGTGGGGGGGATTTGTGTCCCTCATGGTGTTGTGTGTGATGTTAGGACTATGATGGAGATCATCTCATTCTAAGCCCCTGCCCATGAGCAGGTGAGGGACACCTTCCACCGGATCATGTTGCTCCAAGCTTTGTCCAGCCTGGTCTTGAACACTTCCAGCAATGAGGCAGCCACGAGTTCTCTGGGAAACCCGTTCCAGGGCTTCAACACCCTCACAATAAAGAATTTCTTCATAGCATCTAGTGTAAATCTACCATTTCCCTGTCTAAAGCCCCCTTGTTCTATCACTGCATGCCCATATCCAAATTCCCTCTCCAGCTTTCTTGTAGCTCCTTTAGGTACTGGAAAGTGCTGTAAGGTCTCCTCGGTATTCTATTCTCCACAGGCCAAATAATGGGGTTATAATGGTCCTTCATGGCATTGTGAGGACCTTGGGTCCCCTTCATGGTGCCATGTAGGAGCTTTAGTTCCTTCATACTGCCATATGGGTTCTTTGGGGGTCCCTTGTGGTGCCATGTGAGGTCTCTGGATCCCCTCCTGGCATGGTGTGAGGTCTTTGGGTCTGTCACAAAAATTCATAGGTCAACATGGGTCAGTTGTGAATTTTTGTGACAAATCCCCCCGGGGCCACATCTCCCTGACCCTCATCTTGCCCACCTTCTCTGCTGGTTCTTGATGGTGCTCTTCCAGTGGCACAAATGTGCTGAGTGGGATGGAGCTTTCCCTGCTGGCACTGGAGGTAGGGCAGGATCAGGCCCAGCAGCTCTGTGGGTGTGAAGCTGGCACGGGAGATGAAAGCATCTGCTGGAACTGTCACAAACAGTTCAATGGCCTTGGCAGGTTTTGCAACACTTTTTATAGCAAAACCCCAGTCCCGTGGGTGGCGGAGACTCCACTGGGGTGAGACGTGACCCTGCGGCTCCGATCACCCTCTTGGCATCCACAGCGTTGCTGCTCCTGGAAAAATCAAGGAAAGGTGTTGTCCCTTTTAAAATAATGCTTGTTCCCTCAGCTCTCCTTGGATTCACCAACAGAGGTTGCGTGCTGTTCCCAAAAAAGCTGTCACCAGAACAGAGAGGGCTCACTGCACTTTCACAGCCCGGCAGCAGCTTTAGGGCTTGAAGCAGGAGACAACCTTGTCTCTGGAGAGCTCCAGGCCAGCACTCCCTACGACTGCCAGGCGATGACATCTCAGAGCTGGTCTCATGATTCCAGCAAATGCCACAAAGAACCCTTATTGTATTAGCATCTCGACAGAGCATTAGATTAATCCCTCCGGCCTGTGTCGTACAGACTGTTCAGAGAGAGAGCTCCAGCACCCAGCATATGCCTGGGAAGTCACCGAGACCTTTGCAGCTGAGCAGGCTCGGGGCCCCGAGCGATTCTGCGTTGTCCTCGTGACGTTTGTGCTTTTGTTGACATGGGAAGAAAGTCACTGGTGATCCGTCACCGGGGCATCGTGTGAGTCGATCCGCGGAGCTCACAAACGCTGGCTGACGCTGGGAATCTGAAATGTAAATCCCGGCACGGCCGCCGTGCCGGCAGCGAAGGGCATCAACGGATACGGCGTGGCAGGGACGGCAGCGGCGCGATGCTTCACGTGTGGGCTCCTGAAGGAGCTTGGCTGCCATTCCCTTCTCCCCACGCTCCCCGGCAGATTAGCTGGAGTAATGCAGATGAAACGTTTGATATTAGTCTGTAGCTCAAGGAAGGGGAGAGCTTTCTGATGCCAGATTAGAAGCCAGACATGGGCCTGCCTGCTAGCAAGCAGAGCTGTCACTCTGAGTTATTTCATAAGGCAGGCGGTTGTGCTGCCAGATGACGACAGCCTGTGCGTTAACATTATCATAACAAACTGCCTGATGGAAGAGGCCCGTGAGCCTCAGCGCACTGTGAAACGCAGCAGGGATCACCTCAAAGTCCCTGAAACGTGGCTGTTTTGGGACAGAGGCAAAGGTGACCCTCTCCCTGCCCTCCCAGGCTTCAGCAGCCAGGATGAACCAGTTCCAAATTCTTTTAAAAACCCAGTTTGCTAGACTGCGCCAAGTGTTTTGCGTATTTAAACTACTGACTGGATTATTTAGATGTGGTAGAAGTGTACCCTGCAGGTAGTGTAGCTAAGCAGGGTCCAGAATCCTTGGCAGGAGCAAGAAGTGCCAAGCAGAAGGGTCCATGCAGCGTCACTGCTGGTAGGTTTTCTCTGCCTGGGTCCATGAAGAGCCACAAAGCCACGAGTGTTACCCTCGGCCATAGTTTTCTGATGTCTTATAAAAATCTGGCTCTGTTTCTTTTTCTTTTTTTTTTTTTTAATCTTTTATTTGTCTAAATTTATTGCTTCCCTTGGAAACAACATGTGACCTCACTGTGGATGACTAGCTCCTGACTGGAAAAGAAATAGAGCCAGGGAGAACATGTCCCACGCATTCGGGGAGAAGGTGAGCGGAGAAGGGAAGAGAGGGAAAGCACTCAGAGGGGTAGGGAGGTTCATCATCTGGCATCAGTGCACAGGGCTCAGCAGGTTGTAGAGTAGCAGGAGGCTCGAGACCAGGGGCTGGGTGCTCAGCGGGACCCTCCAGGGGCGCTGGCTGTGCCAAAGGAAGGTCGGATCTGTCTGCAGAGCAGCATCTTGCTCCTGCTGCCTCACCCTGCCTCTGCCCTTTGGCAGCTGTACCCGGCGGCCTCTTTGCCTCCTGCCAAGGGATGTGTGTTGAAAGCAGCAGCTGGGTTTGGTGACCTTAAAGAGAAGGGAGGAGGAAGCAACCAGCCACACATCCTCGCCCTGGGCCTGGCCGTGGCACGCATGTGTGTGGCTGGGGAGCCCTCTCAGGGAGCTCCTCGACACCAGCCTCTGCTGCTGGGTGTTTCAGGGCGGGGACTTGGGAACAGTAAGATGATCCACACATCTGCTGTTACTTCTTCGAGACCTCTGTCAGTCTATCCATCCATCCTCTTCCCTCTTTACCTGTCTCAGCTAGCAGCTGGCTTTGAGAGACATGTCAGAGTCTGGCATTTCTGTGCCTCACCTCTGTATAGCTCGGGCTACACAGAACACCCCAGCATCATGGTACAGACAAAGTTCTGCTGCTGTAACTTGCTCCCACATCAGCGGGGCTACAGACTGGGAATTTGGACTATCTTTGCATCCACAAGCAAGGCTGCCTCAAGGGCTGACACCAGTGGGATGACATCACTGAAACCTTTTCTGGAAGTGTTGCCCTGGTAAAGACAGCAAAGAGATCTGCCCTGTGCTGTGCTGGCCTGGGCACAGACACTGCAGGCTGGTTGCAGAGGGTGGTGGCTAAGAGCATTGTGCAAAGGATACGGGTGAACCCCATTCCCCTCTCACTTGTTTCAGCCTAAAAGAGCACCAGCACATGGGAGGTGAGACCCTCCTGCTGCTCCTCATGTGGGTGGTGTGGATGCCCACGGCTGAGCCCACGCTTGCACAGGCAGAGCTTCAGACAGACCCCCAGCCAGAGGCTCTGTGTTGGCTCCTGCTGCTCCACGGCCACACTCCCTGTAGTTGCTGGGCTCCCCAGTAATAACACGTCAGCGCTCTTGTGACAACAGAGTAAACACTCAGGGAGGAACCCGGCTGGTGACTCAGCGTGGTTTGAATGTGAGCACTGCCGTTACCCACAGGACAGAGCAACAGGCTTGCACAAGAGCCAGGAGCATGAGATTGCTAAACCGCCTGGTGCACGGCTTCCTGGTGCACTGGCCGCTGGAAAGACAAAGAGCCCGAGGGACTTTGACTCTGGGAACATGCAATTAAGAGAGAAACACGTTTTAAAAGGCTGTTAGATAATCTGAACCTTCCTTCCTGTAACCTTTACTCACCTACAAGTAACTCTATTGAGAAAGTAGTGACGTTACATGTGGGATGTTCACACCAGCCAGTTGTGGGTTTATGGTACAGTCTCTGTGGACCTGGAGCCCCTGGCAGGTTTTGGGTGGCCTGTGCTCTGCAGGTCCTGCAGGATACCCAGCCCTGCCACTCCTCACACACACACCACCATTCTGCAGAGAATGCTTTCTCTGGGCTTGTCTTACCTCTGCCTTGAAAGACTGAAACAAGGTTTTAAATCCACAGAGGACACAAGGCTGATTTGGCATGATCCTTATCCATGAGGAATGCCACAGCAGCCACCCTGTGGAGTGCCAGGTATGTCAGGCAGAGTCAGTGCACATCAGTCAAGGACTGCTGCTGGGGCTCACACCCCACCATGCCCCCCAGCACTGGCTTTTATTTTTTTTCTCCTGCCAGACTTTGCCAAAAACAGGAGGTAGCAAAAACGTGAGACGGCAAGATCTTACTGTTGCATTTGCATTTGCACCCACAGGCTGGAAATCCCCCTGCACCTGATGTTCTCTGCACCATCTGCCTCAGGAGAGGCTCTGAGTGAAAGGAGAGTGTTCCTGCCACAGAACATGGCCCCTGATACTGCATCTCCTCTGGCTGCAGCACTTGAGCTCCTTCAGGCCCAAGGACGGAAAGCTGGACTTACTTTTTTTTTTTTTCAAGTTGCAATAGGATTAGGCTTTTTCCTAAATGTCATGTGTTAAATAAAGGAAATCAAATTGTTCCTGATGGATTTTGTGCCAGTGGAAGGGGCTGGATGGTTGACCTGGAGACTGACGGACTAAGCAGGGAAGGCAGAGCCGTTAGCCAAGGGCTTCTCTTGATGGGCAGCCTGGGACTGGGGAGGGGTTTGCTGCACCTCCCGTGGCAGAGCCTCTCATCTCAAGTCAGCAGGAGTGTAACATGTCCCACCCGGGCTGGATTCAGGTGATGGTGCTGAGCCATGCATGTGTATTTTCAGGGCTGTGACTGTGTCTGGAGAGGAACAGGACACTGCTCTCCATGGGGCTCTCCATCCCTGCCTCCTAAAAGGCATTTCCCTTACTCTGAAGCATCGCTTGGTACCTGCTCTTGGCAGGCCCGGTTGACTGAGCCGTGCTCTCTCCCTGTGCTGCCAGCAGCAGGCAGGCAGGGAGCAGGGTGCGGAGCGTGGCATTGCCGGGTTACCAGACCTGCTGGCACAGTGCCACAGGGTGTGCCAGCGCCTTGGCACAGGGCAGGACTAAAGGGCCTTTGGGCTAAGTCTGTGAGTGCAATTAAACATCGGCTCAGCTTCTGCATCACAGGGCTGTTCCTGGGGCTGAGCTCAGCCATGGGGAGCCACAGCATGTCCCCAGCCTGAGACTGACCATGGGTTGCTCTGCTGATGCCAGTAGTGCCAGCTCTCTTCTCAGTCACCTTTGAAGGTGATCCCGTCCTCCTGCTGCTGAGCACGTCTCCAACCTGCTTTCCTTCCTGTCCCAGGGAAAATGGGCTCCACTACCCGCACAAACACCTGCTGGGGCTGAGCACAGGAGCTGCTGGAGAATTAAAAGGGGTGTTGCCACCGCAGAGCAATGGAAATATACTGACACCGTTGGGAAGGGCGGGAGGGAGCGGAGCGGCCTGGAGTGCTTTCAGCACAAAGACCGTTTCTCTTGTGAACAACTCCAGTCTTGCCACAGGAATGAACTCAGCCACGGGCTGAGCCGCGGGGCCTGGGGCTGAGCTCTCACAAGGCTGGATCTCTGAGCAGGCTGCTGGGACTGGTTGCACCACTGCCAGGCAGCAGCTTTGTTTAGTAGACTCACAACACGAAACCAGCACCCAGCTCTTCGGGCGTGTAAAATCGGTACCTAGTTCTTCCAGGAGTACTCATGTGGGAACAGAGGGTCTACCGGGTGACTTGTGGTGCTCAGGTACCTGGAATTGGATGCCACAAATGCCCTAGCTGCTCCCCTCTCATTGCACAGCCTGGGCAGAGCTGCCAGTGTGTTGCAACTGGCTCAGGACCCGCTCCAAGTGCCAGAGTCCAGCACAAGGTGAATACTTTTCTTGGCAGAACTCCCTAGAAATAAACCATGCTCACCTCAGTGGGGCTAAAATCTAAAATCCACACAGGGAATATGTCTCCATGAAACAAACAGTTTCTCTCTCTCTGTTTCCTGTTATTGATTAATGCCTCTTAATGAGTCTGGCGAAAAAACCTCTTGTAGTTGCCGCCTGTCACGGAAGATCAATGGAGGAGCATTAGCAGGAGATAGAGGCAAACTGTCCTGGTAAGCTCTGCAGAGGCCATCCCAGGAGCAGCAATGCCACCTGCACAATCGATAGTTCAGCATGACCCCTCCCTCTTGCTTGCTTTTTCTCTCCTTGAGGTGGTTGGGCAATAAAGTCTGACTCTGAGCTTTCACCAGGACTAGATTATAACTATCCCGATTGATCTGATATGTAAAGAATAAAGGGCCCTCTTAAGCCAGCTGTCTGCACTGGAAGAACTCAAGTGGCTGTGCAGACAGGGTCAGACCCTCATTAATTCCTGGCTGCTCGGGACCCTGCTCATGCGAAGCGTGAAACTTGTACCACAGTGCTGGAGGGAGTCAATTAGTCATGACAAATCCAATCCGACTTCTGCCCAGAGCTTTCCCAGTCAGCTGCCTGTGCTGCTGGTGCCTTTTCACAAGTGCATCATCATCAGAGCCACCATGCCCTGTCCCTCCTTCTCCCTTTTTGAGATGTATCTTTGTTTCTTTTATTTCTTTTTCTCCAGAAATCGAAGTGCTCGGTGTGTGAGGAGGAGAGGGAGCCCTTTGCTGCTTCACGCACTGAAAGTATGCTGGCAGCGAGCAGATGTGTGGCCCAAGTGAAGCCACACATGGGGGTCCTGGACAGAGGAGGTGAGTGGGATTCTTCTTCCTCAGGCAGTCTTCAGACCTTTTGCACACCAATCCTCCAAAATGCAGCCTCTCTCCTGCACCGAGGCTGATAAACAGGGAGCACCTGGAAGATGAAGGCTGACTTAAAAACCCGAGACCTGTGTGTGTTTTCTCCCAGCACGGGACCACTTACAGATGCTGTGATATCTCAGGTGGGTATGTGGGCTGTGGCTCCAGATAAAATTCCCTTCCTGCTCACTGTTGGTGCAGCTGTGTTGTCCCGATGCTGTGGGTTACTCGATGCGGTTCAGATGTCTGCTGGGAAAGCCCAACCCTTCTTAACACATCAGCACCCTGGGCACGACCCCAGGAGGCTTCAGAGGTGTCTGTGAGCATTTGAAATGGCACCTGTGGGGTGAGGGACCACCAGCATTTGCCTGACCCGTGCCATGCTGTGATGCCACAGCCCCTGTTTTCAGGGGACAGGAATGGTGAGCTGCTGGCATTGAGCCAGCTCGTGTTTGGATGCCATCCCTCTCTGGGCACAGTGGCCTGTGTGTCCGCACACGGTGTCCGGAGCTGCTCGTCCCACCTGTGCATCTCAGTCTCCTCCAAGGCCAGCTGAGTCCTGTGCCTGTTCCAAGGAATGTCCCCCCGGCCAAGCCTGACTTTGGAAGCCAAATGCTCTGGGTGAAAGCCATGTCCGGGCTCTCACAGCAGCAGGGGCGCTCTGCCTCAGGGTGTGGTGTGGAGGGGCTGGGGGCTGGCAGGGGCTGTCTGTGGGCACCAATGAAGGAGGAATCCCCTGGGTTGTGTCTCCCAGTGCAATCTTTGATGATGAATAACTCTGTAACCGGTTAATCCTGTGCAGGGATCTGTTTGCTCAGCCTCCTTCTCTGAGCTTCTTTTCCTCCTTGGCTGGGAAATGCCCACAGTTGGCACATGACAGAAATCCCAATGAGAATCCCTTCCAGAGCCACTGGGCTGGCAGAGCCACAGGGCTCCGGGCCACAGCCACCACCCTTTGCCTTTAACCCTGGCACTGCTGGCAGCAAAGCCCTTGAGCTCCCCCTCTTCCATCCCACGGCTCAGGTGCACGGCCTTCCCTGTCCCCAGCCCAAGGGGATGGTGATGAATGAAGGTGAGACCCCCCTCAACCCACGAAGTCTGTGGGAGCTGCACACCCTGCCCAAAGCGTCCAGCGAGGCCCAGCAGCCCCAGCTTTTGACCTCCGCTAATTCCGTGGTGCTTAATTACAAGTAGCAGGGATTTGGAGGGGAAGCAGAGGGGGCGAGCACAGGACAGATTGGAGGGAAGATTGTGCTGGGGGTGGCAGGGCTGTCAAGCCAGAAACACAAGAGCTGATTAGCATTTCTAATTATAACTGCTGTGCTCAGCCCGGCAGCGCCCGGCAGGCAGCAGAGGCAGCTGACGGGCTGCGCGGAGCCAGCTGTGGATGCCACGCAGGAAGCGCGGGCGATCAGCCTCAAATCCTTAAAGGATGCACAGAAAAGAGCATTAGAGCCTGGATCCGTCATCTCCGGGGAGCTGCGGCAGCGCCGGGGAATGCGCAGCTCCCCGGGACTCAAATCCCTCTGGTTTGTGGCCATAGGGCTGATCCCGACGGCACCACTTGGAGAGCGGAGAGCGGACAGCGTGTGCCCCCCTTTTGGTTCTGGACCCTGCACCCCCTGCCAAGCAGTGGCTCTGGGCACTGCAGGCGATGGCGTTGGGCCGTGCTGTCCCCAGCTGTCCCCTCAACCCCAACATCCTACCCACAGAAAGGAGAGTGCTCTGGAGGGGATGAAGAGGTGGGTGTCTGGGGGGGCCCTTGCTCACGAGTCAGGGCTGCTGTTAGCACTGGCTGGCTGATAATTCATTCATTATCATTTAATCAGGCAAATATTACGGGCCAGCAAACGACCGCTCAGGGCTGCGGCTGCCCTGGGAGCTCCCATGTCCCGAGGGCACAGCGCTCTTGGGGACGTGCCCGCAAAGCCACCGCCTGGCTGGGAAGTGATCAGAGGCCAGCGTGCGGCACGCTGCGGGCTTAGCTGGGATTAGCAGGGCTTTGACCAGGAGAAACTGAAGCGACTTAATCAAGGGAGCGAGTGAAAGAATTCCCAGGGAAGAGATCAGCGTCGACTGCTTTTGGCATCTTCTGGATGGTGACTGGGGGGACCCCCTTCCCCACTTCCGAGCCACACAGCTCAGCTCTGGGTGCCTGGCTGCTGCTGGGAGCCCATCCTGGCAATGCCAGGGGATTTTTGGGATGGGGAGAGATCCCTTGCACAGTGGCAGCCCAAGCTGAGGGAGCAGGAGCATCCCTGGTGCCGGGTGCCTGGGACAGAAACAGGAGACAGGAAAAGATCTCTCTTCCCTTGCACACTGAATGTAAGATAGAATCACACCTGCACAATTGTTATTATTCTTTTGATTGGATTAATTAATCACTCAGTGATAACTGCTCATTAGGCATTCCAACAATCAATACTAATCACTTAATTACTTGGCATATTACATCTTGGGAAGGTCTGCTCATTCCTAATTAGATTCGCTGGACAATCCACCTCTGAGTGTTGCAGAGCCCCACGGCAGAGATCCATGGATTTCGAGCCTCCCTCAGCTTTGGCTCAGGTCTGTAATTCTCATCTCCATCGAGGGTTTCATCCCCACCTTTGTGTACCACACCTGACCCCCAAAATCGGGGATCAAGGCCCAGGGAGCTGCGGCAGGAGGGTGAGCAGGGAGCTGGTAAGCCCAGGCCATGGCACAGAGGGAACATCACTGCAGGCAGGACAGATCCCAACAGGCAGCTCTGTGATGAGGATGGGCAGGCAGGAATTGGGGTGGAGGTGAGGATCCTGGGGTGGGGAGGGCAGGAAAGCTGCTTCCACTGCTCAGCCTCCCGAGACGGCACCGAGGGCGCTGGGAGAGAAATCCCGCTGAGGAAGGCTCAGGTGAGCATGAAAACATCTTCAGGCTGGGAGGAAAATAAGGAATTTATTGATGCTTGAGAAGAACTATTGCCCTGGAGCTGTGCAGGAAAGCAGCATGTGACAGCACCAGGACCCTCCTCATCCTCACAGCTGGCTCAGCTACCGGGTGCCCAGCGATGCACCTTCCTGTCCCTGCTGCTTCCCAAATCACCAACCTCACTACGAAAAATAAAACCAAATCACAGAGGTTCTCTCTCTGGCTGTGTTAATTAAAACTAAAAATAAGCCGTAGAAGTTCCAGAGAACCACCCTGGCTTTAGTGAGACGTTAAAACCTGCTGGGGTGGGAGCTGTGAGTGGCCAAGGCGATGCTCACCGGCCCCGTCACCGCAGCAGCGCCGTGGGCAAGGTCAGCTCACGTGGAGGTCTGGGCATTGCCATGGCCTTTTCACAGCACAAGAGCAGGGGGATGTCCTCGGGGTTAAAAGCAGACAGCAAACACGCTGCAGGATTTGGGGGTTTCAGCCAGTTTTGTGTGTGATGCTTATTATTTATCACCACTATTCGGATTAGACCAGCAAAGGCTTTTGCCTGACACTGAGTAGTGAGCTTGACACACACACTGCGTGACCAGCTTGTTTTTAAAGGTCATTTCGAGCCAAATGCAAGAGGAGGGAGCAATCTGAACCACAAAAAGGGGACGACTGGATAATCTGAAGATCTAATAGCAAGCAAAGAATCATCTTAATGATGACCCTCCAAGACCAATTTCCATGATATTTTTGTCTCCCCGTCCCCCTTGCTTGCCTGTGTACACCACGTCCCCCTGAACGAGGTTGTCTCTGGCCTGTCTGACACAAAGCAGCCCCTGTCTTGCCCTGAGGTTTCCCTGCCGAGCCGCAGTGCAAACAGGGAGGGCAGCCAGTGCTGCTGCTGAGCTTTGGAGAAGGGAAACAGGAGGAGGCGAAGGAGCAGGGGTGATGGCAGGTCTCAGCGCCGGGGGGATGCAGCCCCCGAGCCGTGCTGTGGGTAACCGGGGGGGCTCTGGCAATCTGCCACCCAAAAGGGCTTTAAATAAAACCGGAGGTGTTGTGAGTGCTTGGGGCATGGACCCCCTCCGGCAGGGTCATTAACCTGGGGGACCTTGTGTGGTGGAGCCTGCGATGGGATCCCCGCGTGGGTGGGACCCCTGGGCTGTGGGATGAACCTGGCGAAGGGGCCTCAGGTGGGATTCCCGGGTGGGTGGGACCCCCGAGGTCAGGAGTGAGATGGGATCCCCAGGTGAGCGGGACCCCTGGGCTGTGGGACGGGACCCCAGGCGGGATCCCCAGATGCGACGCTGGGTTGACCCGGCGAGCGGTGCGACCCCCGCGGGGGCCGGAGGGGCGGGGGCTGATGCTGCGGGGCCGAGCCGGGCAGGAGCCCCCCGCCTCCCCGGGCTGCGGGAGCTGCGTGCACCGCCCCCCCATCCCGCACCGCCCCGCGCCGGGCGGAGCCGCCGAGCCCCGCGGGCCGGGCCGGGCGCTGCGGCGGAGCGAGCGGGCGGTGCGGCTGGGCCCCCCATCCCCGGCCCTCCCCGGCCCCCCCCGGCCCCGGAGGCGAGGCGGGG
>JAWMRA010000038.1:2874958-2885708 GCA_035584735.1 Pseudotriccus pelzelni
GTTCTGCCCCTTCTCCAAGGGCCTGCAGGTACCCGGGAAATGGGGGGTGGGAGAGATGCGCCGGGATGGAGGATGCGCCGGGCCGGGGGGATGCGCTGGGGTGGGGGGATGCGCTGGGATGGGGGGATGCGGGCTCGGCGATGCCCGGCTCCGCATCCTGGCACCGGCCGTGCACAAAGGGACGCTCCGCCGCGGTCCCACCGCGGCCGGTGCGGGGATATGGAGAGCCGGGAACCGGCACCTGGGGGTGCTTGGACCGGCACCGGGGGGAGCTGGACCGGCACTGGGAGGGTCGGGACCGGCACCGGCGGCCGCAGCCCGTTGCATAACCCGCGCCGCGCTTCGCCGTGCCGGAGCCTGGGAGCATCAGGGCAGCCCATCCCGCAGCCCGCAGCGGTGGGTGAAGCCGCCTATGCTGCACGGCAGGAGTGGCTCCTTCCTTCTCTTCCTTGCTTTCTTTATTTCTCCCCCTCTTCCCATCCCCGAGCTGCCGGCAGGGCTGGGGACCTGCCTCAGAGCTCCAGGGACTGGAGATGCTGAGGGCCAGGGATGTCAGGGATGCTGGCCTGGGTGTTTTCTCTTCAGCTGTGGGATGAGAAACCCTCGCTCTGACAAAGGTCCTGGACCAGAGAGGTTATCCCTGAGGGCAGGTGGGGGACACGGGAGGGGTTTCCCGGTGGGCAGAAGGTTTTGGCAGAGCTGGGACTGCCGTGAAACAACCCCTGTGTTCCCAGGGTGCTGCAGGGGAGACACAGGGATGGAGGGATGGAGGGATGGAGCAGGATTTTGCGATGCTGCATCCATTTTGCCTTTGAAGTCAGTTCCTGCCCAAAGTCACTTCCAGGTTGCTCCAGAGTCACCCTAAAACTAAACACAGCAACTCTCACAAACAAAAGGTAACACCCTTTGGTGCAGGGAAGGCAGTGGGCAGGGAAGCTCCCATGCCTTGAGACTGAGGCCCTGGAGTAGCCCTTGGCACCAGCTCTGAATCCAAAATCCACTCGAAGCCCAGTGGAATCGCTCACTGAAATGCATCCCCCACCCCCAAATATTTTCCCACTATTTAGGGGATGATGGAGCCAGCGCTGCCCATGCCATGCTCAGACCGGAGTCCTGATCCCCCCCCTGCCCCACGATCATGACGAATTCCAAGTCTGAAATAAGCAAAAAGGGACATTCTGGCCTTTGCAGGGTTTTGCTGTTCCAAGACAGGTCTCTAGTAGGAGGTCCATGGGAAGAACCCCTTTGCTGAGGGCAGGAGGCCTGATGGGTCATGTACCCACGCTTGGGCAGTTTTGGGGGGGCTGCTGTGCTGGGGAGGATCTCAGGGGTCCCAGAGGTATGTGTCTGACTTCAGGGACATGAGCTGGTTCTCAGCTCACAGGAGCAGCCACCCATCCTTTGTCTTTGCCAAGTCCTGGCGGTGGTTGGGTTCTCTTTAATTTAATGTCACATTAATTAGCGGTGCCACTGCTTGACAGGCAAACCAGGCACCCTTGGCTGCTTGACACTCCGGGGTTTCCAGTTAACATGAGAAGTGCCATGGTCTCAAGGCAGACCTGCCTGCTGTCACCCTTGTCTGCTCATTCCTGTGACTCCCAGGGCTGGGGTGAGCCAGTGGCTGCAGCCAGGAAGGCAGGAGGTCCCATCACCCCAGCACTGCCCTGACAGAGCCCCTGCAGCACCTGGAGAGGGGTGGGAAGGAGGTGTTTTGGAGGTTGGGAGTGGGTTTGGGCTACAAGACCCAAGCGAGGATCCCTGTCAGCGCTGTACCCGCTGAGATCCAGCCCTACCCCAGCAGCAGGTTGTGCCCTCACCAGTGCATGGAGGGAGGAGGCTTTGGAGGTGGCCACTGGCCAATGGCTCGCTGTAGGATCGCCTATAGCAACCGGAGGGAACGAGGTGTTTGATGCAAGGATTCCTTCCCTGCCCTTCAGAACTGCCAGGGATCTGCACCATGTGACATGAGGCAGGTGAGCAGCCTCTGTTGCGGGAGGCCAGATGGCAGCAGAGCTGCTGGTGCAGGGTCAGAGAAGGAGAAACAAAGCCAAGGAAACAAAATCCCCTTGTGAGCCTTGAGTTGTTTGCACGGAGCGTCACCCACGTGCTGCCAGGTGCCTCACTTGGCTGTTTCCGTGCAGGAGCTGGTGGTGGCAGCCACCTGTGCCTGTGGGGCTTTGCAAGGGGGGTTCTGCTGAGAAGGGAACCCAAAAATCCCCAAAGAGGAGCAGAGCCTCTCACAGCCCCGCAGGGGGAAGGGCAGGAGAGCGGGTGTTCACGGCTGCAGCTCCCAGGGATGCACAGCACCCAGCTCTTGCAGCCCAGTGCTGTAATCTCCCTGCTTTTAGGGAATTTTAAGTGACCTACTTGCAGCAGGAGTTGCATAATAGACTGATGAATATATATAAAAAAGGCTGAAGGCTTCACCGACGCTCGGGTCAGTTTGTACAGCAGAAGTTGTCCTCGTGCGGCTGCCGCCGCCCTGGGCAGAGCCCTGCCCTTCACCGGCCTTTCCTTTCCCTTCCAGGGCCGCCTCCCAGGCATCAAGGTGAAGTACCTGCTGGTGGTGTGGCTGGGCATCTTCGTGGGCAGCTGGGTGGCCTACATGCACTACTCGTCCTACTCCGAGCTCTGCCGCGGCCACGTCTGCCGGATGATAATCGTGAGTGGGCCAGTTTGGGGCGCTGGGGTGAGCAGGGCCCTGGGAGCCCCGTTCCCACCCTCCCAAGCACCAGTGCCGGGCCACGGAGCAGCCTCCTGGCAGCTGCTTCCCTGGCGCCGTCCCCGGGGGCGGGAGAGGTGACCTTCCCCTGCCAGTGAGCGGGAGGGACAAGGTAAGGAGATGTCGGAGGGAAGCAGCCAGGGCAGGCCAGGCGGACGCGGGCAGATGAATGCCCGTGGAGATGAAGCTGGAACATCGGGGCGGTGAGCAGGACCTGTGGGCAGGGACAGCATCGTGTTGCCTGCCCTGGGCTCCACAGAACTGGACTAAAACGGGGAGCAGCCAGTCCGTGGGTACCTCTCTGTAGTGGCTGATGTGCCCCTAAGGAAAGCACCAGAGCACCGGCTTGGCTTGGTGTGTTTTTCCCCTGCCTGGGGTTTGCAGTGGGGTGTAGCCTGTCCCCCCCAGATCCCAGCAGGATCTCCCCCAGGATTGCTGTGTGTGGTCCAGGGCAGGCGAGCAGGCCACCTGCCCAGCCCGGGGGAGGAGGGGGATGCCGGGCTGTGTCAGAACATGCCTCGTTGGTCAATCCCCCAGCAGAGGAGGGAGGCAGGAATTGCCATAACAACAGCGGTGATCGTTTGATTTGATTTTCTGCCTGACTCCGACCACGGGGTCTTGGATGCTAATTCCTGCTCTGAGCTCAGGGTTCCAGACGCCGTGTCTGGCCGTGTCCCCTGTGAGCAGGTCCGAGGGTTAATTCCCATCCATATCAGAAAAAAAAAAAGAAAAAGAAAAAGAAGGAAAAGATGCAGTGAATGTCTGCAGCTCCTGGTTCCAGCCCCGAGGCTGCTGTGTCCTCGCTAAGGAGCTGCAGCGCTGCAGCCTCTCCTGCCCAGGGATGTCTCCAGCTCCTGGCCCAGCCGTGGATCAGAGCCACCCTCTGTCCCTGTCCCTGCCACCCCCTGGACCAGAGCCAGCCCATCTCACAGCAGGGCTGTGAGCAGCCTCAGCTTCTGCATCCTCACTCTGCTCAAATCCACGCTGTTCTCTCCCCCAGCCCTGGAAGCTCTCCCAAACTCCTGGATTTGCATCCGGGAGCGAATCCCCTGCAGTCCCTCCAGCAGCACAGGGGGTCCCTGCCAGCCCAGCCCCACTGTGCCCAAGGCACTGAGCCATCCCCAAGGGCCAGTAGAAATCTTTGGGTCTTAGAGCAGAGGAGATTTTGGGCTGGGATTTCTTTGGAAAACAGAGTGGGGAGTTTGGGGATGCTGGAAGAGGCTGGACTCGGAGCAACTGGCACTACGTCTCCCTGATCAAGGTCTGAGCACAAGGTGCTCCCCTCCCTCCCAGCCCGCTGAAGTGGCTGAAATGGCCACCAAATCACCCCAAACCACCTGCACACTGTGCTGGCATGGCAGTCTGAGGGGGTCACACATGCCCAGCTTGTGTGCTTGGGGTGCTCCATGAGCTGTGGGTGAATGTGAAGCTGCCCTTGCTGAGCTCCTCTCTCTCCTTCCCCTCCCCAGTGTGACCAGTACAAGAAAGGAATCATTTCTGGCTCCACGTGCAAGGACCTGTGTGAGGAGCGTGGCCTCCTCTTCCAGCACTGCCTCTCCTCCTCTCCCACCCAGCAGGTAGGTCTGTGCCTCCTCCACCACACGGCATGGGATGGGCCACAGGATAAAACCCAGCAGATCTCCTCCTCACCCCATCCCAGTTCCCGTCCTCAACCGAACCAGAACCCAGCTCTGGGGTTTTTTTGGCACGTGCTGTTCTCCTCCCACCTCGCCCTGTCCCCTCCCCTGTGCTGCAGGTTTACAGCGGGCTCTGGAGGGACAGGGAGGTGATCATCAAATGCGGCGTTGGAGAAGCCCTGAGGGCAGACAGCCGCCCGGACTCTGTGCCCAGGAGGGACGTGGTGCTCTTTGACAAACCCACACGGGGGACGTCCATGGATGAGTTCAAAGAAATGCTCCTCAACTTCCTCAAGGTCAGTGCAAGGGTCCTGTGGGATCCCACAGGCCCAGGATGCCACCTAAGAGTTGGGAAGACTAATTGTGTCTTTCCCTCGAACGAGATCTCCTCTGGCTCACACTCCCCCACCCATTGGTGGGTGCTGGGCCGGGCTGGGCTGCCATGTACTGGATTAGTGGAGAAAAACCTCCATTTTCTCCCAGGAACTCTTATTTGTGATATTTGAGTAGCAGCAGCTCTGGAGGCCTCTGTGCCACAGCTGTGGGTGGCATCTGTGCTGGGCAGAGCTGATTCACAAGCCCCCGGTGGCCCTGGTGGTTACCCCGGTGTGGGGCTTCTGTGGCAGCAGTGGTGCCTGGCCTTTGCTCCCAAAACCGTGCTCCTGTCTGGAGCCCTCAGGCTGGTAACGTTCTGCTGGAGCTGAATCTGTTCACACAATGTCAGATTTTCTGGAGCGTGGTGGCCGTTTCCTCCTCTCCCCAGCTCAGGTCTTTGCGTTCCCAGTTCGGTTTTGCGATACGACGCCCAGACGCAGGGAGCTCTGAGGGTCTGATGCCACCTCTTGTCCCCTTTGCAGTCCAAGCTGGGAGATCAGCCATCGCTCCCAGCCCTGGTGAGCCGGATCATCGCCATGGCCGATGTGAACCGTGACGGGAAAGTGTCTCTGGCCGAGGCCAAATCCATCTGGGCGCTGCTGCAGCTCAACGAGTTTCTTCTCATGTTCGCCCTGCACGAGAAGGAGCACACTGCCAAGCTGCTGGGGCACTGTGGGGACCTCTATGTCACCGAGAAGATCCCCCACACCTCCCTCTACGGGCTGGATGTCCCCCCCTTCCTCCAGTCGCTGCTGCCTTCCGTCGCCCACCAGCTCCTCCACCAGTGGTTCGCGCCGGCGTGGCCCCGGCGCGCCAAGATCGCCATCGGCCTCCTGGAGTTCGTGGAGGAGATTTTCCACGGCACCTACGGGAGCTTCTACATCTGCGAGACGGGCTTCAGGAACGTGGGCTACAACGACAAGTTCGACTTCAAGATGGTCGACCTGAGGAAGGTGGCGACGGAGGCGACGGTCAGGGGGTTCCTCAAGGGGCGTCACTGCGAGCAGAACGTGGACTGCACCTACGGGCGGGACTGCACGGCGGCCTGTGACAAGCTCATGAAGCAGTGCAAGGGCGACATGGTGCAGCCCAACCTGGCCAAGGTGTGCGGGTTGCTGCAGGACTACTTGCTGTACGGGGCGCCGCTGGAGCTGAAGGACGAGCTGCAGAAGCAGCTCCGAACTTGCATGACCCTCAGCGGCCTGGCCAGCCAGGTGGAGGTGCACCACTCCCTCGTGCTCAACAACCTCAAGACCTTGCTCTGGAAGAAGATTTCCAACACCAAATATTCCTAACGGGGGAAGCACGGCCCTGGAGTTTAGGATGTGCCGCCTCGGAGTCAAGTCCAAGGGCTGAAGGCCTGTTTCTCCATCTTCCCCACGGGAAAAACACACCCTGCACAGGGAGTTCAGCAGAGCTGCGGCCCCTTCTCCATGGAAAACCAAGCTTCATGACTTCCACCGCCCAGCAGGATCATGGATCAGTCAGCAGGAGTGTCTGCAGAGCTGGGACACCAGGCTGGACAGGCTTGGGGGAGGAAGATGACACGGAAAGGGATAAGGAAGTGGAGCCCAGCTGGATGCATCTGAGTGTTTCTTGATTAACAGGAAAGCAGAGCAGAGCGATGGGAATGAATCATTCATGCTGTACTTGTCACATCTTCTTTTGATGAACGTCTCTGATGTAAATAAACAGCTTTTACGTGAATCACACCAGTACATCAATAGCGAAACAGCAGCCTGTTAAGTACCAGCTTGTTTGTGATCTAAACAGGAGGAAAAGGTAGATTTCCTGACTCAAAAGTCTCTCCTTAAGTGTCTGAGTCATCTGCCATCAGATCCAGCTGTGACATAGGAAGCAGATAAGCAGTCTGTTCCACAGTGGAGAGTCCTGGCAATTCTTTGGTTCCATTTTTAAGTGCCTGACCCTGACAGTGATGCCATGGCTTGTGTGAGGCTCCCACCCGGCTGCTCCTGCCCCAAGTCCAAAATTGGCAGCACAGGCCATTCCCTCACGTGTCGGCTTTGGAAGCTCTAAGGCAGAGGAGAGCTTAAAGGCAAAGGGCTAAACATGAACAGTTCTGACCTGTTAATGTGCTCCGTGTGTCCCTTCCCACCACACTCAGAGCAGGGATAAACCAACCTCTTGGTTTAATTCTCCTAAAACTAAGCTGGGCTTGCCCTGCAGAGGCTGAAGGTTAATACCGGAATAATCCAGCACTTCTCTCGTTATTAAAGTGAATTTCCAGGCAAGCTTTCAGCAGGTCTCAAGACATTTGTTTGGCTGTGTATGTGCTACCAGGGCTCTAACTATAGTTGTTTCCTTTAAATGCCCAATTATAGCAATCCTAAAGCTGTGGGTAGGGAGGAAGAGCTTCTGTAAACTCCCCCAAGGCTGCTCTGTTCCCAGCACAGCCGTATGGGCCACACGCCAGTTCTCCTGCCAGCAATTCCTGAGTGGAGCGTGCAGCCGACGTACAATCCCAATTAAAAACACACCTGACAGTCTGTATAGCCTGGGAATGTGATCAGCAAAGCTGTGGCTGCACGTTTAGGAGCCCTTTGAGGAGAGAGACCGGGATTTCCTTGTGTTAGTTCTTTAGGATCCTCATCGCCTCGCACTGGTGTTTATGGGGGTGTTCTGGGGTCAGCAGGGCCCTGCATCCAGCACAGAGCTCATTCCCTGAGGAGTGGCCTCTGCCGTACGATTTATCCATGGAAAGGTCGAGCACTCCTAAGGTTTCTGTTTGGAGGGGGACAAGTTCCTCAGCCCCTCACACCCTGGCAGTGCCAAGGTGAGCAGGGCCCCGTGTGCAGGTGTGGGTTCACCTGCACAGGAGGGAGCACGTGGGCAGGGCTGGAATTCAGTGACAGGCTCCGCACAGTCACTTGCAGCTCATCCGTTGTCCTGCATCCCCATGGCAACCAGCACCACTGGCAAATTAATTTCCTTCTGGTATTAGCAAAGGAATCCAACACCCACCCATGGCCAGTGCCCTCCTCAGGTCATCAGAGAAGCCATTTCTCACCTTCCCCTCTGCTATTTACTGGTAAATTTTGTCCTGATATTCCCACTAAATCCCTGCTGCTCCTTTCCCCAAAAGCAGTGTTACAGCAGCAGGTAAGCACCTGGAAAAGGAAAGGGGTTTTCCCCTCAATGTAAGAATTTGTAAGTATTTATTAAGATCCAAGAGAGGCAGCCCCTGTACCCGACAAGATTTATTGAAATAAAACCACTTCTGAAAACAACAACTTGTTCCATCACCATCATTAATTCACACATCCCACAGCGCTGGACACTCCCAGGGATCACTGATGACTCACGAACCCCAAAAGCAGAGTTTTGTGCATCCCTAACAAAAAGCACGAAGTCTTTGCAGTGCTCACGGTTTACAAGCTCCACAGGAACACGGGAGAGAATGAGTAAAGGCAAAGCTATTTCACACTCCAACCTCCTCCAGATTTCCCACAGAGGCTGGAAAAAAAGCCTGGACACAAGGACTGACAATCTGACCTCACTGGATGGTGCTGCTTCTGGAGCAGAGATTTGGGCCCAAGGGGATGGAGGTAAGAAATACACCTTTAACTGCAGGAAAGTACAAAACCATCCCAGTTCCCAGACCTACAAATAGAAGTCTTAAATCCTAGAATGGTTAAAAAACAGTGTTACTTGGGGTGCTACAACTACACAAGCACCATTCAGACTTATGGTAGGTGGCATCTTTATTTAGGGGCTTTTTTGTTGTTTTAAATCCTTCTTAGTCATGTAGAGAAAACACAGATGATCAGCTTTTGAGGAATCTGCAAATCTTCACCTGCAGACACTGCCAGTCGCTTCTTTTGCTGTTGCCACTTGTGTCAGGAATTCTGAAACTCAGACCATGACCTGCAAATAAAGAAAAGGCCTAGGATGTCAGAAAAATTCTAATACAGACAGGAAAAGGGAGAAATAATGTCAATACTAAGGAGCTAATTGACCCGTCATCCAGACTCTGCTGCCCTTGTTCATCTTGGAATTGTCCAAAGGTTTTTCACATCCCAGAAAAGCTTCATAAAATGAACCCAAATTTTAGGGCAGTCATTAGGAGGGTTCAGAGGGGAACTTTTAGAAAAGGATTTCCCTGAGTCCAGAACCACAGGAACACCTCAAATCCCACTGCCTGCCATTCCATCAGAAAGCTGTGGGAAAAATATGTCTGGGAACACAGTGCACTTGGGTGAGTTTAGGAAAGGGCTGAACTTCAGAGCAGGATAGCTGGAGCCTGCTCGGGTTATTCCTTCACTCCCTAAAAATCCAAGCTGAGTTTGCCAACCTCAGGGCAGAGCCAAGCTATTAATAGTGCAGGGAAGGAAAAGCTGGGCTTATTCCAGTGCTCAAAGCCATGACATAAACCAGTCTTAGATGATGAAGGGCTAAGTTATGTGCTGAGACATTTTTAGTTTCTCTCAAAACCATTTTAATAGAAAACATTTCTCTTTTCCACAGTGGAGAGCCAGGTATTCTTTCAGTAAAGCCAAATTCTTGGCCCAGGAGCGCCATTGGGGCTCAGGAAGGTGGTTCACAGCAAATGCTACCAGGAAAATGTTCATAGTTATCCTGTGCCTCACACTGAGAACTTCTAGAGACACTCATTAGCACTCACTGCCAATCCAGGACCCCTGATGCGAGTAAAGCCTGATGAAAAGCCCCAAACGTGTATTTTAGGGTTGAAAGAAGTCAGGAAATTTAAATAGAAGAGTCACATCTCAAGGCATAACCATCTCCCCCCAACCTGATCAGCATTCTTTTCCAAAGCCGCTGCTGGAGGCAGTGACTTTCCCCAATTAAAGGGCTCACTTTGCAGCCAGCACAACCTACAGGCTCTGCAGCACCTTTGGCCCTCCTTAATGCCCATTTAATGAGGGTTCCCACCATTTAGCTCTGCCAGAGTCTGTCAGAGCTGCAAACCCTCAGATCCACAATCTGTGTGGGCAGAACTTCTCTCCCCACTCGTTTTCACAATAGGTTCATGTGCCCCAATACTGAATTTTAAGGGTTTTTTTTTCTGCAAGAATGCTTTAGTAGCATTTTATAATTTTTTGTGGCCACGTCCTGCAAAAAGTCCAGCAGGACCAAGATGTGCCAAGACAAGGGTTTCTTTCCACTCACTTTGGTAACACGTCGAGAAATGACCCAACACCCACCTTCGACATTTGAAGATCATTCCAGAACTCAGCCCTGCTCTCGAAAGGAACTGTGAGAAGGAAAAACATCCTCAGCGTGGGCTTTTTTTTGGTAAAGGCTTGAGTTTTGATTTTGTGTTTCCCCCCCAAAAACGTAAGCATGATTGCAAAGCTGCATTTCAGAACATTCCAGATTGCATCTTCTGCTTAAGTTTACTCCAGGTGTAATTTCCTCCCTATGCTAAATCCACACCCAATTCCATCTAACCCTGCCCATATTTTGGAAACAAAGTAAGTGCCCGTTTCCCTCATCTCCTCCACTCCCAGGTACAGTTCTTGATACCTACACAGTGGCAAGCCCTGCACAGCTCGAGGTGCCCTTTCACAGGCAGCAATCAAGGATATCTCAAAGGCCAGGAAGGAGTAAAAATAGAATTCAGGAACAGAGCTGTCACTTCTACTTGTCCTTGTAAAAATAAGGAAGGACCTTCCCCTGATGCAGTTAAAACTGGCCATCATTTTAACTGCTCTTCAAAGGAATTGTGCTCCACCTTCTGCTCATTCTCTGGAGAGTTAAAAGTGGAAACAACATCAAGCAACTCATCTCTGATCTCTGACCTCTAATGAGATCAACGGAGAGCAAAGCTCCAAGGACTCAGGATTATTGGAATAGATAATACCACAGTTTGCCATTCCTCACAAGAGCATCCAGTGACAGGACAAGGGGAAATGGCTTCAAACTGAAAGGGGCTCAGTTTAGATGAGATATCGGGAAGAAATCCTTCCCTGTGAGGGTGGAGAGGCCCTGGCACAGGTTGCCCAGAGAAGCTGTGGCTGCCCCATCCCTGGAAGTG
>JAWMRA010000038.1:2885808-2912540 GCA_035584735.1 Pseudotriccus pelzelni
CTATTGATAACAGTTTCTGGGAAATGGCATGGAGGGCTATAGAATACATAGATTGGGTTACACCCATGAATTGGTCCTAGCTGTTCTAACTAGGACAAGCATCATGACATGGGATGGGGGAAGGCAAACCAGGAGAGGACAAGCACTCAGCCAGACCATGCTCGGAGGGCAGGCACGTGCCATCCCCACACCCAGCCGACCTGCATCATCCACATCACCAAGTGCACGGGAGGCTCTGCTGAGGGACAACAACTTGCTAGGCTGGGCCAGCTCCTGCCTCCGAGCCCGGTAATGAGCTTTGCTGCAAGCTGCTAAGGAGATGAGTGTGAGCAGGGAAGCTTTGCTGTGGTCTAGTGGCTGCTTGGTCACCCGGGGCAGATGAGCTCCAGCTCCACTGGTGTGTGTGGAATGAGCTGGGGGAGTGCAGGGACACGGCTCCTGGCTGTGGCTCTGCAGATGGGCACCGAATCCAGGCATCTCCCACTGCAGCCCAGTGGGAGATGGGACCTGAGCACAGGCCGGGCAGTAAGGACTCCTACTGCAGTCCCCTGTTGGGGGCCAGACCCACAGCGGAGACTTGCTCCAGGTGCCCTGGGAAGCCAAAGCTCAGTTTTCGATGTTGCCAGGAACAAAGTCACCAAGGGTGTCCCCTCCCAGCTCGGTGGGTCCCGGCGGTGCAGTCACGGAGTGTTACTCTGTTCACATGTGTCTATTTTTAACAGCAATGGTGCTGATTCCTGCTCCTTTACCCAGACAGCTTCACCCGTGCCCTGGTTCTCAGCTCATTTCCTCCTCTCCCAGGGCCAGCCAGAGCCCAGCGAGTGTGTGCGAACACCCAAGATGAAAAGATCAGAGGGAACGCTGTCTGCAAAGCAGTCATGCTCTAAGTTCATCACTGCAGCATTCAGCTGAGCAGAGACCTCCCCAAATTATGGAATCATAGAATTATAGAATCATTTAGGTTAAAACATCCCTCTAAAATCATCAAGTCCTACTGTTCCCCCAGCACTGCCAAGGCCACCACTGAATCATGTCCCTAAGTGCCACAACTACATGATTTTTGAACATTTCCAGGGACTCCACATTTCCCTGGGCAGCCAGTTCCAACGCCTGAATTCTTTCTCTCTATTACGTGGGAAAAGGCAGTGGCTGGGAGCTGCCCCCACCCCCTGTCTGCCATTGCCTGGGGTGGCTGAGGGTCACTGGAGCACCCCAAATGCCCCCCAGCACTTCCCAGCCCCAGGCAGCCACCTGAGGGGCACCTCACGCCCTGTATTCGCACCGCAGAGCTGCCTCAAGCCGTGGTTGTCATTGTCCCCGTCCCTCCTCCCCACCCTCTTCTTCCTCCTCCCTCTCCCGCACTGTGCAAACTTTCCCCCCTTCGGTGTTCCCAGCACCAGCAGCCCCTTCTCCTGCCAACTTGGCACCGGTAGCGGGAGCAGACGGGGCTGGGCAGGGCTGGCACGGCGGCCAGGGCAAGCAGCCACCGGCCACTGCGACCCCGCTCCGCTGCCGGCACTTTCATCCTTATCTGCAGCGTTCCGCCGGCCCCTGGAGTGGGCCGGGAGCGCCGCGTTCCCACGCACGGGAGCTGCTCCCAAAAACCTGAGCACCAGGGCAGGGCCGGGTGTGGAGCGCTGCCCTCCGGGAACGGGATGGGCAGAGAGACGGGCACGGCAGCACCGAGCGGGCACCGGGAACAGGGAGTGTGAGCCCCCTCACACACGCCCGGGGGGCCGAGGGGCACGTGTGAACATGTGTGTCATACCTGTGCACACGAGCAATGCCCAGTGCATGTGCACACAACTGTGCAGTGTCCCGATGTGCTCTCACAGTGACATGGGTGCACACACCTGTGCACACGTGCAATGCCCTGCACACACATGTATGGCATACATGCAATGCCCAGAGTGGGTGTACACACACACAGAGAATTCACATGCAGGGTGACTGATGTATACACACCCCCTTCAGTGCAAACACACTGACAAACACACGTGTGCACTCACAGAGACGCACACAGTGATACACACACATGAAGGGTGACGCACACACAGAGCATGATGCACGCACACATGCACACACACACACTCACACGCACTCACACACACTCTCACATGCACACACTCACACGCACACATACACTTTCTCGCACACTTTCACACACACGCGCACACATAGCCTCTCTCGCGCACACACACACAGACACACACACTCTCACACTCTCTCGCACACACACACTCTCACACTCACACGCACTCACACACACACACTCACACACACACACACACGCACGCACACGCACACACACACACACACACACACACATACACTCTCGCGCACACACTCTCACACACTCTCACACGCACACGCTCACACGCACTCTCACACCTTCACTTCCTCCCTGCCCCTCTCGACCCGAGTGGCCCCGCCCGGCGCGGTCCCTGCCCTGGCGCGGCGCGTGCGCGGTGCGGGCGGTCCCGCGGCGGGGGCGGGCGGGGCCGGACGGAGCGGGAGCCGCAGCCGGAGCGGCCCGGCCCGGTGAGTGAGGGGGTGATGGGCGCGGGGGGGACGGCACCGGCACGGGGGGTGCCGCCATCGGGGGTGCGCGGGGCCGCGGCCTCTCGGGCGGTCGGCGGGGTGGCGCCGCCCGGGGCTGCGGCAGCGGCGGGGCCCTTGGCCCGGCTCCTCCCGCTGCCGCCTCCGCGCTCCGGCCCGGTCCCGGCGGTGGCTCCTGCGTGGGGCTGGGCCCGCACGTTCGGGCATCCGGCGGCTGCGGGGCCGCGGCGGGGGGGGGATGCTCGGCCGCGTTCGGTACCCGCGACCCGCCGGCATCCCGGGGGACACGGGTCAGCCCTCCCCGGGGCAGGGACGCGGGGGCTGCGGGCATCGAGGGGACACCTGCCGGCCCCGCTGCGCCCTGGGGGCCCGCACCGAGCAGGTACCGACCGTCGGTATGGGAAAGTCGCTCATGTCAAGACAGACACTGAGGGGCTGGAGCGTTTCCAGGGAAGGGAACGGAGCTGGGGAAGGGGCTGGAGCAGCAGGAGCGGCTGAGGGAGCTGAGGGGGCTCAGCCTGGAGAAAAGGAGGCTCAGGGGGGACCTTCCTGCTCCCTGCAACTCCCTGACAGGAGGAGAAAGCCAGGGGGGGTTCGGTGCCTTCTCCCAGGAAACAAGGGATAGGACCAGAGGAAACCGTCTCAAGTTGCACCAGGAGATGTTTATATTGGAGACTGGGGAAATTTCTTCCCCTGAAAGGTGGTCAGGCACTGGCACAGGCTGCCCAAGGCAGTGGTGGACTCAGCATTCCGGGAGGGGTTTAAAAAACAAGTAGAAGGGATCCCCTCTCCCTGGACAGGGACACGAGAAACCCAGTTGTTGGGCTCCAGACCTTGTTCTTTTGTTAAATCCATGATGCCACTGAATTTGGAGAGTTTGCTTTTTTACAGGCAATTACAAACTTGCTGGGCAAACCAGGGCCGGTGTTCTTAGTGGAAAGGGTTTGACCAGCTCTTGCAGCAGCTTTGTCTCCTGCTGCTGCCCCAGCACAAAGGCGGTTACAGACACAGCCCTGGAGCCCGTCAGGCTCCCCGTGCCCACCGACCCCCCCCTGTGCCCCACTGCAGGGCAACAGCCCACAAACCAACCCCTCATTCTGCAAACAGGACCCACCCCCAGCGCTGCTGGTGTTTACTTCTTTATTTTGAGGCCTGAAGTTCCTGTCTGGGGAAAACTGGATCTGTAGGGCACTGGGAGTTGGGTTTGCAGAGGGCTGCAAGGTCACTGGGTGGTCGGTCCCTGCAGCACCCAGCACCTCGCTGGGCTTGCAGGCTCCTAGAAAGTTTTATTGCTGTTTGCACAACCAAGGTGAGGTTTTTATGGTCTGGCTGTTATTGTGACTCCCACATCTCTGTGAACAGTGAGAGGGAGAAAACACCCCAGCAAGAGACTGGCTGGTCTGGTGGCTGCTGACCCTGGTTGTTCACTGCAGGACCAGGGGCTTTCTGGATGTGCCCGTGTCGGAAATCACTCGCTCTTCCTGAAGACACTGGCCATAAAAAGTGGCTGCTCGTGCTTTTAATTTCCAACACAAACACTGCAGGGAGCAGAGAGGCATTTCCTGCTCCTGCGGCAGCGTGGAACCCCCCCGGGGGCTGACAGCTCTCGCCAAGGGTGTGATGCCACCACCCCAGGGCACTGGGGAACCGCGTGGTCCTCGCAGGGCCGGATGTGGAGGCGCCCGCAGGGTCTGCAGCTTGTCCTCTGGGGGTGACACAGGGGCTCTGCAAACCAGCAGGAGAAACGCCGGTTTTATATAAAAAAAGGCAATGTCTGCCATTTCCAGGGCTTGTTTCTATGGGAACAGGACATCAGAAGAGCAGGGATGCGGCGTGTGCTCTAAAATAACTGCCAGCTCCTGGGAGCACGTGGCCTTTGCTCGGCCCGCCTGGCCCTTTCCACTGAGAAGGCGGCCAGGCACGGCCAGCTCCCGGCTGGAAGTGGGTCAGGAGGTAGGATGCTGGGGCCTTGATCCCTGCCGATCCTCAGCCTGTCCTGGTCTAAATCCACCGGCAGGAGAGCTCTGGTCCCGGCTGGCAGCTGGTGCTGCCACGTTACCCAGCACAGCTCGGCGCTGCAGCAGGGGCTGGGGGCCCCAGGTGGTGAGCACAGTGCTGGTACCCACCCATGCAGGGCAGGCAGGAGGCTCTCCTTCCTCACTGACCTCCCTGGGGATGGCCAGGGCGAGTCCACGGTCACACAGTTAGTAGACTATTCCTCCTGCTGCAGTCAGGCATGGAAAGCAGTGTATTTCCAGTGAGGGGGAGAGGAACTGGGTTGTTCTCCCAGAAGCTGGTGGTGATTGTCTCTCTCTTTCCCCGGATCTTTGTCTGTGCCTCTAGCTGGGAAATTCAGTCTCATCTCATAGTGCTGAGGTCAGGCAGGAGCATCTCTGGAGGGGACAACCCGACCTGCGAGGCACGTCCAAGGCCATCGTCAGCCATCAGTGCGCAGCCGTCCTTTCCCGCTGAAGGTGGTCCCAGGCATGGACCCTGAGCCCTGCCTGAGCTGCCTCTGGCCATGGGCATCTCAGGGCTGATCCAGGCAGCACTTTCCAAAACAGGTTTTCTCTTTTGGGTTGAAAAAAAAAAATCGTTTCTGTGGATGCCCAGAGCCTGACCATTTTTGCTCTCAAATCCAGTAAGAGTAGCCCTGTTGTAACTGAGCTTCTTCCTCCTCTCATCCTCCAGCGAGTGAAAGGTCCAGAACAAGTTTTCTTGGAACACTTAAAAACTTGGAAAACATTTATTGGCAGTAATGGGGTTTTCTGTCTTTGCGTAGTGTTTGTGTTGCCCAAGAGCTGCTTGACATTTTCCCAGCAAAGCACCGGCCCTGACGGCAGCGTAAGACCCGTGGGGGCAACCGGGGGGGCAGATTGTGTTGGAGGGTGCAGTGGAGCGAGCAGGATTTGGGATCTCTGCGAGGGCAGCACCCAGCTCCTGCCTGAACTGACACATTCATCCTCTTTAAAGTGAGACAAAACTTTGATTCCCTTGGTTGCTCTGAATTCCGTTCACAGGGGTGCGTGAGGAAAGGTTCTGCTCCTGGGGGGCTCATTCCGAGGCGTGTCGGGCGCTGCTCTGTGTGTGGTATGGGCATGTGTGGGCATGTGTGACCCCCCTGCTGAGGGGTCCTGTGGCAGAGTGTGGGCAGTTCTGCTTGGGCACAAGTGGACCAGAGGTCAGCTGGAGACACGGCACTTTGGGATGAGCTTTGCCAAGTCGCTTTTGCTGTTTCTTTCCCACTTGCCGGGGCTCTGATGGACTTTTCTGGGCTGCAGCAGCAGATCTCTTCTGCTTTTTCCTGCCTGGAGGAAGATCTTTGAATACAGATGTCCCTGCTGCTGTGGGAATCTGTCTTCTGCGCGTGGAGTGGCAAAGAGAAGGTGGTATTTCTGTGCTCTGAGAACACGCCTGAGTTTGGACTGGGGCTGGGACGGTGTGTGCCAGGGCAGGAGAAGGTTCCTGGAGGGCTCGAGGAGCTGGTGGCAGAGGGCAGATGAGGTAGGTGGGTGTTGCTGTGCCCGCAGCCCTCCGTGGGTCTCAGCCTGCTCTTGCTGCTCTCCCTATGTTCAGTGTTGCCGCTCCGGGAGCTGAGGTCGGGGCTGGGCCACCAACCTCCCCTGCTCTTACTGTGGCACCCTGAACTCTGTGCTGAAGGTGGTGGGTGCTGACTGCATCCGAGGAGCTGATACCATCCCAGCCAAGGCTGGAAAACGTGCTGTGAAGCATCTGCCAGGGTGTTGCTGGTGGGTTACGTGTCCGTCCCTGTCCCTGTGGCAGCTTTCAGTGCTCCCAGGCTTTGGAGCTGACCCCAGCAGGTGCCTGCTTGGTGGGCACTGCCGTGATCCGGGTTGGCCCTGTCAGAATTTGCTGTGCTCAGGGGCTGGGGCTGCTTGGCAGGAATGCCCCATGTCCAGCACCATGGGCAGGAGGCTCTGAGAGTGCCAGGGCTACCCCTTCCTCCTCGGTGCCACCCTCCAAGCCTGAAATCCCAGCCCATCTCCTGGTGGGACCGCTGTGTTCCGTCAGGAAATGCCACTACCAATGGAGACAAAAACAACTTGGAGTGATGGCAGATGCGTCCTGAGAGGGGGAGGAGGTAGTGAATTGTCCTCAAGCACAGACCTTCCCTTGCACTTCCCTGCCCTTTTCTGATCCTTGCCTCTCCGAGGAGAGTTTCTGCTGGGAAGGCACCAAGAACGTTGCAGAAGCAACCCTTCACGTGGTAGGAGGTGGAGGCACAACTTGAAATCTTAATCCATCCCAAAATAATGGGCTGCCAGGGGTTTGATGGCCTTCCTTGGGCTGGTGTTTGCGGTTTTGTAACACTGTGCACCCGCAGCTCAAGGAAAGCTGTTCCTGCCTGCTGCTCGGAAGGACCTTGATGCTTCCCTCTCTGGGAACAGCCATGCCAGAAACCACAGGCTCTGGCTCTAAGGAGTCAGTAGGGGCCCTTGGAGAGAGAACACAGTGGTTATTTTGCCTTGTTTGGGGCCAAGCCAGCTGCTGTGACACCCGGCTGGAAGCAGGGAGCTGCCCTGGGCCTGGATGGGATGCTGGATGCAGGATGCTGCCCTGCTGCCACCCAGCTCCACCACCTCCTGGCACTCACAGCTATCTCCTCTCTTCCAGGGTCCTGTGGAGCGGCGGTGGCGGCGCTGGGCCCCTTCTGATGGGAGGATGGTTGTTCTCAGGCAGTTTGGGCTGCTGCTCTGGAAGAACTACATCCTGCAGGTAAGGCTGGCACCGTGCTCGGGGGCTGCCTCTGACACCGCTAAACGGGGGTATATCACAGCTTGCCTGGGGTCTGGCTCCTCCAGCAAACCTCCCCCACGTGCCCAGGGGATCTCTTGGAGGAAAACTGGGTTATTTGTGGCTGTGGTGTTGTCCTGCTTTTGTGTCGGGAGGTAAAGGCAGGGCTGTGTCCTCGGTTTCCCAGTGCCAAACATTCCCCTCCTGTGCTCTGGCCATGAGCTCAGCTCCCCTTCTCCCAGGACAGGATAAGCCACGTTACCTCCCGTGCAAAGATGGTTTTTTGAGTTGTCTCATTGCACACCCTCCTCTGGCGGTGCCGGCTGCCTACAAACTCGCCAGGGCCCTGGGCTTTTTTTTTCTCTCCATTACTCTCAGAAGCAGCTTTTAGGGCTCTTAAAAATATGAAGCTGCTCCCAGCCCTCCTCCGGCGTGGCAGACAGTTGGTGCTGAGGGATTTTTGGAGCTTGGTGCCGGCAGTGCCCCGCTGGCAGTGGCCGTGGCCGCAGCGCCTTTAAGTGGATGTTCCTGGGTGGATCTGCGGCTCCGCCGGGACCGGAGCCTGCCCTGGCACAGCACAGCAGAGGTGGCTGCAGCCCAGCTTTACTCTTTCAATTACCCTTCTGCGGCTCAGCACGGCGCTGCTGTAAAAATAAACCAAAGGAAGAGGGAAGGGCTGGCTGGGCCCAACCTGTCTACCGGCACGGAGCAGGGAGCAGGGCTGGGAGGGGACCGGAACCGGCAGCAGGAATGATTTGCTGTGTGATGGCCAGGCCTGCAAACCCCCCCGTGCACCCCCTGTGCTGCAGGACAGTCCCCCATCCCCTGTGCCGGGGAATAGCATCGTTTTCTGGGTGTGCCCCGAGGCAGGGGCTCATTTCGATGTGTTTTCCAAGGCCACAAGCTGACTCAGGTCTGCTGTGCTGGGATACAACCATGAATCCTGCTCCCGACGAAGGCACAGAGCTCCCAAGCCACACTTGTCCTGCTGAGGGGACGATGCTGGGACACGTGGCTCGCCTGGAGCTGGGGCAGCCCCGGCCAGGCGGAGGTGGTGATTACGGATGAGTGTTCCTGTCACCTCTGAAATACATGGCTTAAATGACTCCTGGCAGGGCTGGTGAATGTGTATTAGCCTGCAAGTTGAAGGGGGCAGGGAGTTATAAAACCATCAGGCATCTGCAGTGTCTGCTTTTACGAGAGAGGCTGTTGGAAAAGCTCCTTTTTCCCTGCCTGCCCAGAGCAGGCTGCTCTTCCCACAGGAAGCCCCAAGAGGGGCTTTTGGCTTTGGCAGTGGGTGCTGGCAGCCAGGGTGATGGCGGTGTGGCTTTACACCCCTCTTAACAAACCATCCAAAGGCCCGTTCACCCTGGCTGCTGTGGAGCTGTCTCTCTTCCTGGGATGGCTGGGCTGTGCTCAGGGCTCCCTTCATGCCCCACTGGACACTGTGCCCATCTGAGCCTGCCCACTTGCTGCTGGATGAAATCCAGTTGCTGAGACAGCAAAGTTGTGAGAATAAAACTCATGGTGCTCCTCCTGCCTGGTGGTACTCCTTTCTGCAGCCTGACAGAAGGGAGGTGGAAAATCCCTGTGTCTTGTAAAGCCTGAATTAGCCAGAGCCCTCAGAAGAGGTTAATGCTGCTGCTTCTGCTCTGGGCACATGCTCTGAGTGAGCAGAGTGAATCCTTGTGGCCAGGGACATCTCTGGGCTGTCCCTGCCCTGGCTGAGGCTGGGAGTGCTGTCTGCTCTTATGCCTGGGCCGGTGTGAAGAGAGCTCAGTTTGCAGGAGGGAATCACAGAATCCCAGAATGGTTTCAGTTGGAAGGGACCATCTCATTCCAATCCCCTGCCATGGGCAGGGACACCTTCCACTAGACCATGTTGGTCAGGTGACCCCAGTTCCTCTGGGATGAGCAGTTTTAAATGCTAATTAACCTGTGTTGGATGCTAATGAACACGCATTGGTGGTATATGTTATTAGCTAGTGGGAATTTGGGAATTTTGCGGGAGGGGTGGCCCTGGGGGAAGCCACTGGAGGGTCGTGCTCTGACGCACCTGCTGAGTTCTACTCTCTGAGCTTGAGTTCATTACCCAGTTGATTGAACTTCAACTGAAAAAAGTAATAAGCCACCATGTGTAGTGCAGGCAGGCCTTGGGCTGCAGGCTGAGCCCATGGGTATTCTTGCTGTGCTGCAGTGATCCCAATCCTGTAGCCAGAGGCTCTGCCAGACCCCATCCTGGTATGCAGATCCCATATCCTGCTGCCTGCAGCTGCTCAGCTCCAGCAGGAAAAGCTTCACTGGTTCCAGCAGTGTTGCTGCACACAGCAGAGCCCCAGGGCACAGGGAAAGGGCAAACAACCAGCTGGGATCATTCAACCTGGCAGTATTGTGGAGAAGGCTCTAATGGAGGGTGTTCTGAGCCAGGGAGGTGCTGAGGGTAGGGGCCACCTTGGTTGGAGAGTCCTGAAGGATGTGGGAACCAGTGCCGCATCATTCTGGGGCTCTGGAAAAACCCAGGTTGTGAAACCTTGTGGAATGCAAGATGCTCCTGCTTGTTGATGTTTCCATGCCCTGAGCCTGTTACTGTGCTGCTCTATCTTCTGTGTTTCCATCTTCTCTTTTCTCTCTTTATATCTCTCTCTATACATATAGGTAGGTAACTGTGATAGATATGTATATAAAGATACATGATATATTTTCTATACTTCCCTCTGTGTTTGTGTCTCTTCCCTGGCCTGCAGAAGCGGCAGATCCTGGTGACCCTCATCGAGGTGTGCCTGCCACTGCTCTTCGCCGCCATCCTGATCGCGCTGCGGCACCGGGTGCACTCCGTGAGCCACCCCAATGCCACCCTGTACCCCACCGAGTCCGTGGATGACCTGCCCAGCTTCTTCTCCTCCCGGCACCCCGGCAATCCCTGGGAGCTGGCCTATGTCCCCTCCAACAGCAGCGCCGTCCGGAGCATCGCCGAGGCGGTGGAGAGAGCACTGCCCATCAACATCAGAGGTGAGAGGGGCCAGGGCTGCTCCTTCCTCCCCAGAAATTCCTAGGAATTGTTACTCTGAGCCACCTGGTCTAGTGGAAGGTTCCCTGCCCATTGCAGGGGGCATGGAAAGAGATGAGCTTTAGCGTTTGTTCCAACCCAAACCATTCCATAATTCTGTGATTAGGAAGAAATTCTCCCCTGTGAGGGTGGAGAGGCCCTGGCACAGGTTGCCCAGAGAAGCTGTGGCTGCCCCATCCCTGGAAGTGTCCAAGGATGGGGCTTGGAGCAACCTGGGATAGCGGGAGGTGTCCCTGCCCATGGAGGGGAGGAATGAGCTGAGCTTTAAAGTCCCTTCCAAACCAAACCATTCTGTGAATCTCTAAAGCAATAAAAGAAATCTGAATTAGCTTTTAACCCAGTGTGTTAGTAAAACAGCTGCTGTGCCCTGCCCACCCTCCACCATTTCAGATTTACATTAAAGGTAAAAGAAAAAAAGGCAAACAGAAAAAGCAATAAATCAGTGTCAGGTTGTTGAGCAATCCTGGGAGCTCACAGGGGTCAGAGCACCAGGGAAGGAGCTGCCTGTTCCTCTCTGCCACCGATTGACACAGACGTGGCACTGCAGCCACGCCTGCAACACGAGATGGGGCAGGGCTGTGTGGGGAACTCACACTGCTGTGGCTCACCTCGGGTCTGGGACACCTCCTGCTCTGCCAGTCACGTGGCTCTGTCTGGAAAACACGGGGAAAAAATATATATATTAGGTTGAGACACATTCCAGAGCCTGGTCATACAGTTATTGTTTCACTGATGACAGAAACAAATGCATTGCAGAGGAATATTTCTGGGTAGAAATAGGGTTGGTGACTCCCAGTGATGTCACCAAGTCACCACACGGCTTTAGACCAATAATTTTGACTCATTCTTCTACAAGATCGTACCCACAAGATGTGTTTTTCTAGGCTATACAGCTGTAAAGCCACGTGCAGCACATCCACTAGAGGTCAAACAGAACAACTTCCCAATGTGTTACACACAGATCTCACACTTGGGGCAATCAAAAGGGAGTGTTTCACCAGTCCCCTCGGAAGCAGCTGGTTTATTAATGATGTCAGGCTGTCAATCACTCTGAGTGCTCACGGGCCGCAGAGCAAACGAGCGTAGAACACAGCCTGTCTCTCTTGCCACGTCTTGACACAAAGATGCCACAGCAGCCATCTCTGCAACGCCAGTGGCAGCTCGGGAAACAAAAAAATCCCAAACTCAAAGCACAAAGACTGAAGAAAACGCAATTATGAATGGATGTCCCACCCCTGGAAGCCTTTGAGGCCAGGCTGGATAAGCAACCTGGTCTAGGGGAATGTGTCCCTGCCCGTGGCAGGGGGCTTGAGTGAGATGAACTTTAAGTTCCCTTCCAATCCAAACTATTCCATGATTTCATGGTATTTATAAGAAGATTATATCACCTCTTAGAAAGCAGTGTAACAAAGGCATCTGGTGGGCAGCCTTTGTGTGAAGCATCACTCTTCTTTTCTGAAGACACACAATCTTTGCCCCTTCATTTTTTGCCTGCTGATGGGCTGAAAAAAAGACAGAATACAGTTAATCTCACACAAGCGAAAAAAACCTGCTTTTTTTTTTTGCGAAACGCACCGTTTAATTGAAAACCAGAGATTTAAAACACAATTTAAAAAAATGTAATATCTGCCCAATATTAATTTTAGCTACTTGAATTTCTAGAAAAAAACCACATTTTCCTGAAAACCTGAATAGGTGGAAGCCTTAAATTTTTCTCCCCCTCCTCTGAGGGGGAGTATATATTAAAATATATATTAAATGTATATACTGAAATTTACGTTAAATGTATATATTAACATATATACAGCTGTACTCAGATATGTGTGTATATATATATATATAGAATAACGCTAGCCCGTTCCTATACACAAGTTGAAGATATACCGGATTTACAGCGCACGTGGCAGCGCCTGGAGCACCCGAAGGAAGCTCCGGGGAACCCGCGGGCCCCTCCAGGATGGGTCCAGCTGAGCGGGGACCCGCCTTACCTTCACTCTGCCCCTCACGCCCCCACAGCGGGGCCGCTCAGCGCCGGGGCCGAGGGGGAGCGGGACGGGCCCTCAGGGAGCTCCGCCACAACACGGCGCGGGAAGGACAGCGCGGCCTCGCCGGGGGGAAGGGGGGCCCTCCTCGGCCAGCACCGCCTTCCCGACAACGAGGGGCCCCTCAGCTTCACCATGGCCGGGCCGGGAAGGGTTGATCCAGCTCCCATTCCCGGCCCTGCTGAGGCACCCGAGGACATCCTCCCGCTCCGCTGCGCGCCCGCCGAAAGGACGATAGCGAGCCCGCCTTCCGCTTATATAGGCCGGGAAAGGAGGGGCCTGCGCGGTGCTCCAGCGCCCGCGAGCGCCCCCTGTTGGGACGGAGGACCCAGAGCAGGGACTGGAGGGGACACGGGCAAGGGACGGGGGGCCCTGCCCCAAAGCTCTTCCCGACGCTGCAGGACTGCCCGAGGGCCTCCCATGGGGGCACTAGGCGTACTAGGGGATGGATATCCCTGTTCTCAGCCGCTTCGGTAGTCCCTGCTTCCCGTGGTTTGGCTCCGAGCACGTCCTGGGACAAAGCACAAACCCTCCAGCCCTGTGATGTACCAGCCGGTGGAGATCCTTCAATCCTGTGATGCACCAGCCAGCGGGGACCCTCCAACCCCCATTGGGGCTCCTCCAGCCCTGCGATGCACCAGCCACCCTGCAACGTCCCCAGCTTGGAGACAACGTTCATCCCTTTCCCTCCCATTGCCTTGGCTCCCCTGGCATTGCAGACTCCCCTTCCCCTTTCACAATGGAAGAAACAAAAGGATCACAGGGATGAACCCCTTTATTTGCTAAGAAGAGACGCGAGACACAAGTGGTTTCAGGTGACACCATGAGCTCAGAAATGGGAAGGCCACAGGACACGGGCACCTCCTCGCAACAGGGACAAACCCAAGGAGTGGGGCAGGGTCTGGCCTGGCTCCATTTTCCCTGCATGGCTCTGGAGGGAGGAATTTGAGCTGGAGACTGTCTGTGACTGTGACCACCACGGGATCTCTGTACACAGCAGAGCTGGGGGTCCCTTCCACAGCCAGCCCAGCCCTGCCAGAAGCCGGTGCTCCGGGTGCAGAGCCGGTCCTGTGGAAGCGGAGCAGGAGGCCCATCCCCAAGACACTGAGCCCGTCCCGGGGGCTCTAATTGCCCTCGGCTTTCCTCCGCATCTCCTCGATGGCCTCGCTCTGCCGCCTCTTGTCCTTGGCGCGGATGATGGTCATCCTGAAGAGTTTGCAGTAGAGCTCCACTGCCGAGGGGCTGTCGTCGTTGCCGGGGATCGGGTAGGTGATCAGAGAGGGGTTGCAGTTCGTGTCCACCACGCCCACCGTGGGGATGTTCATCTTGGCGGCGTCCCGGATGGCCACGTGCGGCTGGAAGACGTTGTTGAGGCTGTTGAGGAAGACGATGAGGTCGGGCAGGCGGACGCCGGGGCCGAACTGGATGTGGGCGTTGGTGAGGAGCCCGCCCTGCCAGTACCGCGTGTGCGCGTACTCGCCGCAGGCCTGCGCCGTGCGCTCCACCAGGTGGCAGAACTGGCGCTTGCGGCTGATGAAGAGGATGATGCCCTTGCGGTAGGCGATGTGGGCCGTGAAGTTGAGGGCCAGCTGGAGGTGCTGCATGGTCTGCTCCAGGTCGATGATGTCCTGATCCAGCCGGCAGCCGAAGATGTAGGGCTCCATGAACCTGTGGGGGCAGAGGGAGGGCGGCACACAGGGACGAGGTGTGCAGGCACCGAGCGCTTCTGGGTGGCCCCACAGGAACCTTCCTTTTGCCCGCTCCAGCTCCCGGCTGATACCAGAGGTGCTCTCTGCAGAGAACCTTCATGCCCAGTGTCTGTTCCAGCTGGGCCTGGGGGGCTGTGGGTCTCACCCCCCTCAGTGCCCACACTGGGGGGGGTCCCTGTAGTCTGCCCTGTCTGGGCAGTTCCAGACTCACACCAATCCAGTGCAGCCCGCAAAGCAAACACTGTTCATGGAAGCACTCCTGATGTCAAGTGCTGGATGATGAAATAATTCCACTCACCTGTGCCGACAGCCCTTTTTGTGGCCCAGGTGCACCCGAGCTTCAAAGAGATCTTTCAGGGTGAAGAGCTGCTTCACGTTGAAGAAGTCGGGGTGGTTGAGAGGCTCTGACAGCAGCTTGTCATCCGCAGCTGAGAGAGGGGAAACAATCAATCACTGCTCCCTCTGGTGTTTCGGGGGACGAGCTGAGACTGCAGAAAGCGTCCCCCGATGCACCCACGACCACCTGCTGCAACGAGGCGATACCTGCACGGGCATCGCTCATGGCCTGGACCCGGGGAGGGAAAACACTCACCGCTGGGCTGGGTCGCCGCCGGGGCCGTGGCCGGTACCGGGAGGGTGCTGTAGAGCCGCGGGGCCGCTGTGGGAGAGAAACACGGGGGGTCACACGGGCGGGTCGGGGTCGGGTCGGGCTGGGCTGGGCAGCGCCGGCTCACCTGCCCGCAGCAGCCGCGGCACCGCCATGCTCGGAGGGCACGGAGGGGCAGGAGCGGCAGCAGCAGCAGGAGCAAGGGGAGGATGGGGAAGGTCAGCGGCGCTTTCCGCTTCCTGCGAGGCGGGGCGGGCCCCGCGCCCTCCCCGGGGCGGAGCGCGGAGCGATCGCGTCCCGTCGCCGGGCAACGCTCGGTCCCTTAGCCATGTCCGGCCCCGGTCCTGGGCTGCCCGGCCGCTTCCGACAGCCCGCCTTCTACCGCGGCTACGGGTGAGCGGGGAGCTCGGGGCGGGCCCCCCCGGAGCCCCCCGTGCCCCCCGGAGCCCCCCCTGTGCCCCTCTACCTACCCTGTGGTCTCGCCCCGCAGGCAGCCGGCGCCGCACCCCCGGTTCCGCACCACCAACCAGACCTACGGCAGCAGGGCCCCCGCGGTGCACGAACTGCCGGTAGGTGATGGAGGGACCCCCGAGGGGGGGCTCGGGGTCAGCTCGGCCAAGATTTGCCCTCCGCGGCGTCCCCGGCAGGCGAAACCCGACCTGGCATCCAAACTTTCGCGGGCGCCGCGGCTTGTTGGCGTTTTCAAGCATCTCCCTTCTTTTCTCGCCCCTCCCCAGACCTGCTTCCACGTCATCTCGCACAAGTTTTCGGATCATCTGGGCAGGGCTGGCATGTACAGGAACAACAGCCTCAACACCTCGCTGGAGAAGAGCTACTGCACGGGCCCCGACACCTTCATCACCGCCTACGAGCACATGGACTTCCACCCCAGCTACAACCCCAGCGGGCCCTCGCACTGCAGGAACCTGAGCTAGGGAGGGACACCACGGAGCCACCGCGGCTTCTCCCGGTGGGGAAACCACACAGAGCCGAGATGAAACCCACAAATTCACGGAACGAATGTTACTGGGAGTAATATGTTAATTTATAAAGATTTGATGTGGTTAAATGTCAGTTAAATAGCTCCTACGAGCCGTTTCACTTAGTCTATAGGCAGCATACAAATCCTAGAACAACATATATCCCCTTAACCTCTTCTCTGTCGCTAATGATCCTTTAAACTCTTGGCTCAGGTACCACATATAATTAAAAATTAAGATTTAAAACTGCTTCTCTACTATTCAATTAATAACCAATCTGCAAGTTTTCCAGAGGTATTCATTAACCTTTTGGATTTCTTGTAGAAAGTTATCTAGTAGTTAGTGTTATCTTCTATCTCACAACTACAAAGTTTTAAGGAATTATTCAAATAATGACAAGTAATCAAAATGTTTTCTTAAGTTTTATTGTAACAACTGTAGTTACAGCCAGTGAAACTACATCAGTTGGACAGTGACTGCACTGACCACCTTTACATTTTTAGCTAAAAAACTAGTTTTGAACAGAAACTGCTCTGCCTGTTCATGGATGAGAAACAGTCCCATGTTACAGGTGTCACATAGGGAGAGTATCCATTAAAAATGAACATAATATTATTCTAGCTGTTTGCTAAAAATAAGTTTAATATAATGGCCAAGCACCACTGCAACTGATATTTTTCAGTGTCATAAATATTCCCTATTTGTGGTATTTGGTTATCTCAAACAGAGGAATAGCTGGGTAAAATCCCCCCCTGCTGCAAACACACCGACACATTGGAACAAATAAATAAACTGAGCAGAAATGGGCCTGGAAAGTTTTAAACTTTTAAAATATTTAACATATGAGAATAAATAAGCAACTCTCTACTGTTCACTGTTAAGTCTCCTATTAGACTCTAGGCAGTACCTTGAGCTTCTTATAACTTCCCTTTCTTCTCCTGAAATAAAGAAAATAACAAAGTGCTGAATTAATATAAATAGTTGTGACTATTTTACGTATATTTTTATCCACAGCTTTTTCTGCAGGTGGCATAATTTAGGGGTAAGACTGATTCTTAAAAATATAACTGTAGTGGATTCTGTCACATATTTTCCCACTTCATCTGAAAACACCCACCTTTTTTCTTCCTTGCCTCAATTTCTTGCCTTTTAGTTTTATTCCTGAACTGAAACCAGTTCCTTTGAACACTTTGACATGCAGTGTACCTTAGTGTTCAGATGTTAGAGCAAATACTTAAGAAATACCTGCACAAATTCAAAATATCATCCTCAAGATGACACATTTTACCACACAGAATCTCCCTGAAACAGTCTCTTTCTACTCTGTCTTTTGAAAGGAAGATTTTCATGTCTGCAGATAAAACTATGGGAGGCTGAACTATCACCAAGCAAAGGTTTCAAGAATTAAAAAGCTTATACTTTAATAAAAGAAATGGGGGCAGGGATGGTGTGTTCCTGCCTTGTATAAAAAAGCAGCTACACGTCAAAACACGTGTTCTTAAAATGGCAGCAAAGAATGTTTATAAAAAATTAAGGTAGTTCTTGTGGTCTCATGAGGATCCCTGAAGATTGTTGCTCCCAAAGCACTGAAAAATAGTCACTGAGGTAAAAATAAAGCACTAAATCTATTTTCAAAGTCCTGCACAAGCACAGATTTATCTGAGAACTGTGGTACTGCAGCCAGGAGGACATCACTTACCAGTAGCCATAATGAAAAATACCAAGTGGTTTAAGTAACTTACCATCCAAATTAGCAAATGTTGTGCTCTGACTGAAAAAAATAATCAGTGCTCATTTTTAAAAACTATGAACCAGCATTCACTAGAAAAGGTAATTCTTTGCAAGAGGGAGAAGACCTGAGTTCATGATTCCTTCTACTGCAGTAAAGGAGAAATTGGTGTCCCTGGAGGGTGGAAACAATGGGAAAAGGACTTTGTCACTCCCCAGAGCTGTCACTGGGTGCTGAAAAGGGCCAGGAAGTCTGTGCAGTCTGTGCCCACTCTGGGGTTGTCGTGGTCACCATAAACAGGAAACAAAATCTCCTTTTGGAACGGCATCTGTCAAGATCCAACCTCGAGAGATCTGCCCTGCAGTCCCAACCGCGGCACCACGTGTGGTATAATGATATACTATTATTATCAATTAAAAAAATCAATATCATCTTTCTACTCCTCAGCTGGTTGACCTTTAGTGATGTCTAAGAGGGATTTCTTATTGATCCCAGACTCCAGACTTTTTTTTTTTTAAACAAGTGATAAGAATTGTAGCAGTATGAGGACACTGCCAGTGGAGCCTTGGCATTCTTGTGGCTGTTGTCCCAATTCCACAGATGTTCCCTTGACACACATTGAGTTACACAAGGAAAGACTCTACTTCTTGACCACAAATAACCAGCTTAGAAAGCTGCTGTTGGGGTTTTGCTAAAACAAGCACCATTCTCACCTCCCAGGACAGCCACCACTTCGTTTTGCTGATGTAGATGGTAGATTCTCCTTCATTTTTTTGTTCTAAAGGAGTTAACTGCACCCTCAGAATGCAAGCAGGAAGGGAGAAAAGGGAACAGCAAAATCCTACTCGCTCAACATGATGACACAAACCATAGGAGCACTCGGGTTTCACGGTCCATGGGCAGAACCCCATTTATTAAACATTATAAACTCAGCAATGTACACCATTTCCTATATACAAATCAAGTTTATCAATTTTAAAAAAAGTGCTGTTTGAAATCAGGTTTTATTTAAAGCACAAGGTAACTGGAATTGCATCTTAACTGGAAGTGAATCAGTTCACGAGTTGTACTGAGGACACAGACACAGCGACAGGGGCACGAGACACCTTTTAAGTCTTAATGTTGATTTACTGAAAACTTGGAGGAGAAACATTCAGCTTTTTATACAAACAGTACATAGGGCTTCCACCGTCTCTAGGAAAATTAGGTATACAGTTTAATCCTTTTAAAGCAAGGTACTCAGAAAACTTCTATTGTAAAATACCAGCCTATTGACCTATTCCAAACAAAAGGCCCAAATCCTGCAACGGAATCAAGGCAGACCGAAGGATAAGCCTGTGTAGAAGGACTGCAGGCACTGAGCTAAGTAAAAAACCAAAACCAAACCACTTTTCCAAGGTACCCTACCACAAAATGGAGATGATTTAACACACTGACCTCTTAAACAACCCGACCAACCAAGCCAAGGACTACAAAAAGGCGGCCGGACAGGAGGAAATGCCAAGTGAGCACTATAAACATGAAACGTAACTGCACAACAGCATAAACACACCAAGGATGTGGGTTCTCTCTCTCTACATGCCACAGTTACTCGTTCTACTCTATGCTACGTTGCATTTTGCCACTATTCTGCATCACACCAGGGACACCATGCGACACTGGATCCGGTCTTGGCTGCTTTTGCTCCAGTTTGCAATTTTAAGGCCAGCCCTGAGGAAGGCTGAAGTGACTGAGAAACAAAGTGACGCTAAGTGGTGGTTTGGCTGAGAGAAGTTCTGTAGAAGACTAGACAAAGAGACTATCAGATCAACTCACAGGGACAAGATGCAAGAACAAACTCCTCGAAGGATTTCACTACACACACAGATGAAAGAACGACCAACAGCTCCAGTTCACACTTATTTTTTTTGAATTTTTCAGTGAAACCAGTGTGAGGGCACTTTTTTTGGTGATATGAATGTGCTACTTCAATCCCGTTTAAAAGTCAGTACAAATAAAAAGATAGTGGTGAAAAATTCCTTTATTCTGGCTGCTGGAAACGGAGGCAGAGAAAGAGCCAGTAGGAAAGAACAGTGCTGAAAGTATCCGTGGCGTTTATGTTGGGACTTCCTACAGCAAACCCAGCTTTGCTCTATTGCACAAAAACTGTCAGTGAAAAGTTCATAGAAATGTAACATCTGAGAAACCACCTCTGAAAAAGGAAAATAAGGGCACTCAATTCCAGAAAGTTCATCCAGGAAACCAAAAGCCATCTCTGGGTAACTGCAGGGCATCAGTTGAGGCTAACGAGGAATTGTTTCAGCCTTGCAGGCCCAATAGCACATAAATCCAGAGAAATCCAGGGAAATCATGTTGTCTGAACAGACAATGCTCTGTCACTTCTCTTAGGCTGCAACTGTGCTTGGAATCATCTGCTAGCAGGAGGTTTTAGGTATTCAAAAGGACTTGCAGCAGCTGCCGAGATCACTTTACACAGGATGTGCAGACAGACTGATCCGCTTTGTTTACCTGAATTTGCATTTGTATCTCCCAGGCTGGATCTCCACATCCACATCTGCGCTGGCTGTGCCGGAATTCTGCTCAGGGAACAACCCCCGAGTCCTCAGGGTGGGAGGACTGAGACCCCAGCAAAAAACCAGGACAGAGGGTTGTTCTAAGGCAGCTGGAATGTGACCAGTGTCAGATAATCTGCATTGCTATCCAAGGCTGTGTTTCCCCGGGATCTCTTAATAGGTTGCCAAATATATTCTGTGCGCAAACAGGTTCCCCTTTGACAGGTGATTAGAGGCTTCATAATTTAAAGTGTGATTAGCCAGTATCTTATCTACAGTAACTACAGCTTCCTGTAGTAATGCAAGCCCTAAAAATCATTATAAAAAATATTTCCTCAGAGCACTTTAAATAATTTACAAAATTCTACAAAAACTATGTATGTTTATCCACGATATCCCTGTTAAATAAAAGCATTTTCACATTAGTGTGTATATGACGTACAGGTAACAGCATCTCCTGCTGTCTTCCCTTTCATCAAGGTAATTACTATGATAGATATTTTCTAAAATGACTGTTACTGTAACAAAAAGTGTACTTACACATTTGAAACCTTTTTTTCCAAGAGGGAATCTGGGTAGTCCCCTCCAGGTAGGTCAGTAAATTTTGCACAGGTTTTGGCTAAGACTTCCTGCCCTTGGTGCACTTCACTAGCAGTTTCCCTGTTCTGCAGGACGGGTGTTTTTCCTTCCAAATTGGAGCTGGTTACTTGCATTTCTTCCTGCCTGTCAACTTTTTCTTCCTTAATGCACATCTGCACACTGTTATCTGCACATGCTCCTCCACTAGTTCTATCCATCGCTGCTGCTGTCACGTTTAATTCCTGCTGTGGGCAAGCTAAACTTGGATCTGGCCTTTTGTCCAGGTGGTTATTCCCTCCCTTACTGCACACATGTGCACTCTGCTGAGCTGTGTCTCTGCTAATTTTATCTGCTTTTCCAGCTGCCACGCTGCACTCGGGGCGTGGGGGATCTACACTTGAATCAGCCCAGCTGCCTGTGTGGGTATCTCTTATCCACATCTGTGTGCTCTCAGCTTTGGATGTTCCTCTGCAAACCTGATCTGCTTTTACTGCTGCCTCGCTCTGTTTCTGACAGGGGAGGCTCGAGTGAGAATGTGACTGATCTCCTGAGGCATCAGCCTTTCTGCAACCCTCAGCTTCCCCTCTGACACACAGAGGAGCAGCCTCAACTCCTGCACAGGTTTCTGCTGCATGGGGACTTGACACTCCCACAGTGACCTTCTGAGAAGAACTGGATGCTTTTGTTGCTGTCGTACTCTCCCCACTAAATTCACCTGCTGGCAAGGGGTTAAGTACATCTCTATCCTGGGAAGCTGCCTCCACTCCCAACGTGCTGCTCTGGGCCAGCAAACTCTTTGCTTTCTGCCTTTTGTTCAAAAGCATTGATTTCTTCCTGTCCCGGGCGTATTTGAGACCTGCAATAAATTTACTGGAAATTTTTAGGTGAAAGGTGTTCTTTCTTTTAGATCTGGGCTTTGCGCTCATTACTTTTCGTACTTTACAACCTTCATTTTTGCTGGGTTTAGGGGGCTCTGTTTTGCGGACATTCTTTTTACCTGTTGCATTCCCAGGTAAGTCACCAGCACCACCTTTAACCCCCCCCACTCCTTGCTTAGCTTTTGACTGACCAGTAGCATGAACATTCTCTGCAGAGGAAGCACATTTCCCACTGCCATGTAACATTGCACTTTTCCCTTCCATTCTCTGGGAGTTCCTCAACCCCTCAGTCGGCTGAGGTACCTCAGTCTTTTTACTCTGACCAGGCACGAGGTTGATCTCGTTCTCCAGCGGCTGCTGCTTTGCTTTTCCTCTATTACCAGTTTGTTTGGTCACTCTAAGTAGGTCTAAATCATCTTTTTGTATCTCTGAATTGCTTGCAGAGTCTTTGGCCTTTTCTGCCAAGAACTTCCTGATTTCTTGCTCGATGCTGTCGTCGCTGTCCACTGAGCTGCTGTCGTCGGTGTCACACACAGCTGGCAAAGTACATTTTCTATTTTTAGCCACCCGCTGGTTCGAAACTGGTTTAGGTTTATTCCCTTTTTTAAGCTGTAAGTTAAACTCCAAGTTTTTCATGGTTTCTGGTTTCTCACTGGGAAGTTTGATGTTCACATTGTCTGAAGGGTTCCTCACCGTGCTCTCTCTCACAGCTTTCTTGGGTTTCGAGAGGCAGCTTTTCAGCAGCGCGGGATTTTTACATTTCCACTCGTTCTGTTGGAGGCTGCTGAAATCATCCAGCAGCTGAGCTTCTGTCTCGCTGAATCTGACTCTCTTCTTGCACTGAGATTTTTGGTCCTTGGACTTCTTCTTTAGCTTTCTTTTCGACCGTAGCAGGTCCTTGATAGCACTATCAAGGTCCTCGTCGCTGTCCAGAGAACTGCTCTCATCATCCGACCCCTCCCTCTCGGGAGTTTGGGACGCACTTTTTAAGAGTTTTCTTGTGCTACTCTGAACCTGCAGAAAAGGGTTTACAGAGTCCAAGGCCACACATTTGCCACCAGAGCCAGACAGTGTGGGAGACGTGAGCTGCTGCTGCTGCCTCGTCTCTTTGCTACTGAGGCTCTGAGCATCACAGGGTTCTGCAGGGCTCAGGGCACGCTCCTCTTGGAGCACGGGAAATTTTGAATAGTTACCTGCTTGGAAAAGTCCCACCTGCAGCTGTTCAGGTGTTTTTGATGCCCCTTGTTTCGCTGTTCTGCCTTCCCTTTTCAGTCTCCTTTTCCGACTCAGTGACAGCTTCAGTGTTTTGGGAAGAGAAGGCTCCAGGGTACTGGTGAGGCTGTTTTGATCGGAAGGCAGAGGCATCTGGATCGAGCGTGACAGGCTGGGAGGCTTTGCTCCAAGGTTTCCCGACTGTGCTTTCAGAGCCAAAAACGCCCTGATTTCCTGCTCTATACTGTCATCACTGTCCACAAGGCTGCTGTCACTTTCACAACGGGAGGAGGAGAGAAGCTGGGGAGAAAAGAAGGAGTCTGCAGCCAGCGATTTGTTGTCACTTCCCATTTGGGATGGCATGATTGTTTTGGAAATATCAAGGATAGCTTCTGCACACATGAGCTCTGCAGATGTGTCTGCTCTGCAAGAGGCCTGCAAAGTGAGCTCGCAAGCAGCAGTCTTGTTTTCTGGAAGTGCAAAATGTCTGGCTTTTTTCAGTGGTTTAAACAGCTTGTTAAAGTCATTGCTGGTGCTTTCTAACCCCGCTGACTTGGAATTAATTTCTTTTCTCTTGTTGCTTATAGGGCTTTTATGGATTTCTGGTGAGGCACTTTTCGTGGAGCTAATTGTCAGGCTGGCAGAAATGTCCGCCATACCCTTTGGATCAAATTGTTCCCTCTGCAAAGGGACACAGTCTGCTGCATCGCCTGCCTCTTTCCTGATTTTCTCCAGCTGGTAAAGCTGAATGGCTTCTTCAATGCCATCATCACTGCTCGAGTCAGATGTGTGCATGCTCTCCTTGATAAGTGCTTCCCTTGGCTCCCAGTAATGAGCTCCACTTCCCTCATTCTGCTCCACGAGCCAGGGCTGGCTGGCGGTGCCCATTTCCAGATACGCTTGGTTCACCTGGCTGAACTCGCTGGGCTCTGCTTGGATTTTTGACTGCAAACACTTGGACTGCGCGCCCGATTTCTGCAGCTTGGGATGGCGCCTCAGGAGCAGCGCCTTACAACCTCGCTTTACGCCACCACAGTTCGTTCTGTTTGTTGTGTCTTTGTTGCATTTGAGGACAGATCTCACCCGGGAATCCTTTTTACCCCCCTCACTAACACATTTACTAATTTCTTGCTGCTTCTTCTCGTTCAAGAACTGCACTATTTCAGCTTGGATGCTCTGCTCAAAGGAGTCATCGCTGCTGATGCTCTGAGGGGAAGCAGGCTGGAGCCTTTTCCGAATTCCCAGGTGGTCAGAAAGGTACTCTTCAGAGAGCATCTCGGCTTTAAATTTCACTGGGAGGAGGTCACCAGCCATTTCGCTCTGCGAGAATTCTCTCTTAAACCTTTTGTCTCTGCTTGTAGTCACGGAACGCTCCGCATTCCTTGGCAAGGACTGGTCACTTCTGCCTTTTGCTTTCAAGTACTCCTGGATGGCCTCCTCTATTCCTCGGTCCACAGAGTCGTCACTGTCAGAATCGAGCAGGAGGGTCCCAAACTCCACGTTCTCTTCCACTTCAGTGTCATCCGAATCCTCAGGGCATCCACACTTGGTGTACGGAGGCCGCTTATGCAGCAACGGGGTGCTGGATGTGACTCTGTTACTGGTGCCTTTTTCTCCCTTCTGTTTCTTCTGCGTAACACAGCCACACTCATTGTTCATACCCAGGGCAGACTCTTGACTCTGCAGGTTGTTTATGATCATCTGAACTTTTGCACTTACAGAGGTTCTCGTGACGTCCCCGTCAGATTCAGGGAAGCAAACGGGGTATCTACAATTCCTTGCTGGTCCAAAGGACTCCCATTTTGTCTGAAAAGCTACCAAAGGAGGAGCATTCATAAGGAACATTCTAGCAGGCAACAGCAAAGTCCACGATGGAACAGCTTTTCAGACTGGTCTCTCTTCCATCCTACAACAAGGAAAAAAAAGGAAAATATTTATTATTATGCATGTACCTTCTAGAGATTCCATGTAATAATACTGGTAACATAAATTGCAAATTATTAGCACTCAGAACTACTGTGCCAGATAATCACAGCAGTCAACATCACTTCAACGGGTAAATCAGTCACTGCTTCCATCAGGGATAAGTCAGAGCACTCATCATTTGTGGTTTGCAGTATTTTCTGGCACAATCATAACCCAATTCAGGTAATTATCTCCACTTCTGAAACTCTTCCTGCATTTTTCACTCCTTTTTGCATGTGGATGTGGAGCAAGTTGGACTGTGATCTGAGATGGTGGGGGACAAACCACCTCTTAATCAAAGAGAGCAGAGTAACTGTGTTAGCAGGAGGCTGGACTCCAAAAACTCAGAATATTCCATGATTCTGTGAAAACAACATCCCAAAATAGCTTTTACTGGCTTGACATTAAACGTGCACAGCTGAGGGACTTGGGGCAGCTCAGAGAGAAGGAAAGGGAACTTATTTCTTCCTGAAACACACTACACAGCAATAGCCCCGAGACATCAATCATCCGGCCTCACCGCAGGATAAAAGCTCTTGGCAAACACAGATCTTTAGGAGTGCAAAATCAGGATGGAGGTTATGAACTATTCTTTGTGTTACAGCAGAAACCCCAGACAGAACGAAGCTTTGTTTCGTGGAAGAGTGAAAAAAACCCATCCAGAAAACACCAGATAACGCCCCAAAGAGTTCTCCACCTCCACATGGCCTCGTGAGGGCTCAAGGGTTCACCTGCAGCATCGTTTGGCAGGACTAAAACAGCATCTGGTTGGCACAAGGCAGTAATTCCTAGAAAAACGACAGCAGTTGGGTGGTTCTTCAAGCCCAGGCTCCACACAATTGCAGTGAGCCCTGACTGGAGAGTGGCACTGGACTCTGCCGACCTACAACTACCCTCTTTTCCCTCTGAAACTTCTCCGACCTTGCCTTCGTCAATTATTCCCCAAGTTCTGGTTTCAAATTAATCAGTGACAACAAATATTTTAAAGAATGAATGATTCTAAACTTTTTGAAACTTCTATTTATTTACTACTGAGAGTAAGATAACAGACAAGCAGGAAAGACAATTCTTTCTTTTCCGCTGGGATAATTTCACCTCAAAACATCATCCCTGCAGAATTAAAATTCTAAGCATAACGATCAAGACCATCCCTCCTTGCTGGGCGGTACCTGGAGCAACACAACATATGCTGGTTTAACTTCCACCTTTTAATCATTTGAAGATAGTTTGGATTTATTTCACTTCTACACATGCCAGCAAAGCCAGTGCTCCCAACAGAACCTGCATTTGACTGTGAATTAACTGAAAGCACCTAAAACGCCTGACTTTTAGAACCACATAGCTGAACACAGTTTCTAACGCAGCCTCCGACACGTTCACGAGGGCAAACAAATTAAAAACATTTTTTCCTTGTAATAAGCAGCCAAGGATCAAAAAGGCAGAAATTAGAATACTTCATTATCTTGAAGAAACGCAATTAACACACTTTAGCTCCCGGCTTCATTAAAAAAAAAAACAACTCCACAACGTATTTCCTATTAACCTATTTCCACAGTTTTCAGGGAAAGGGGCAGGTGCTTTTTGCTATTCCACACCTGGATTGAGGTTGTCCTGCAAGAATTACGTGGGACCGGGGTGAATTTTGGTGCCCCTGCACCGCTTCAGGCCAGGGCACCCACCTGAGGGCACCCATGGGTGCTGTCAGGGGACATCCAGGGGCATGTGCGGGCTGTGTGAGGGGGCACACGAGGGGACACTCGCCAGGGACGGTACCCAGAGAGGGCGTGAAGGGAAATGAGGGGACGCAAATTTAGGAGGGGAGGGATAAGCTCTGGAACGCCGTGAGGGGAGATGAGGGGACATCCACAGGGGCTGCGTGAGGGGACACGAGGGGACACCCACCCGGGGGCTTGTTACAGAGGGGACACGAGGGTACCCCTATGTGGGGGGACACCCAGACACAGTGTGAGGGGACACCCACCCGGGGGGGGGCACCCACAGAAGGCGAACCGAGGAGACCCGAGGGTCCCCCCACCTCGAGGGCACCCACAGAGGAGCGTGAGGGGACATGGCGGGACACACACCCGGGGGGGGGGGG
>JAWMRA010000038.1:2912969-2927290 GCA_035584735.1 Pseudotriccus pelzelni
GCCCAGAGAAGCTGTGGCTGCCCCATCCCTGGAAGTGTCCAAGGCCAGGTTGGACGGGGCTTGGAGCACCCTGGGCTAGTGGAAGGTGTCCTTGCCCATGGCAGGGGATTGAAAGGAGATGATGTCTAAGGTCCCTTCCAACCCAAAATCATTCTGTGTTTCTGATTCCGTGCTCACCTCAGCTCCCACCCCAGCCGCTCACCGCTAAACTCAGCTCCTATTTTACTACATTTTCCTGAGACTGGCACATGAAGGGGCAGTGGCAGCAGCTTCCAGCCTACAAACAAGGCGGTTTCACCCCAAATTGATGAGCGAACAACCTCTTTGCTGCTCCCACCGTGCGGGACCGTTGCCCAGTCAATGAGCAGCCCCGATAAGGATTAACAGCAGCAATTGTTGTGCTTCCCAAAATATCCTGCTTAATAGACTCCGTCGAGTAAGTATTGTCCTAAGTGGCTGGGAGCGAGGAGCGTGGAGGCAGTAACAATGTGGACATGCCATTTGCGCAGGAATTATTCCTCGCTGAGATTTATCGGAGAGCTGAAATCGCTGTTAATAAAACACAGTTTTGCTGGTGCAAGGCAAAATTGGTTTTCGTGGAGGCTGGAGGGATCCACGTAGAATATTCCAGGTGTCATCTCTGGCAGCAGGAAAATGAGCTTCCTGCTTTTGGCGAGGCCAGCGAGGTCAGACCCTTGACCCTGTTGGAAAGGGTTGGGAGGAGCCTCTGAGTAAAGGGCTTCCCCTCCTGGACTGCTGCTGCCTTCTGACAATCACTTCATTCCTTCATGCTCCACTTTGCCAACCCTTAAATCTGCCTTATATGTTTTTTAAATGTATTTCAAATTTCTTTCCATTCCTAAAAGCTCCCTGAGAAGATCTCCTGTCCACAGCCTCTTCCAAGTCTGCCTGGTTTCCTCCCAGATTTCTTTCCCCATGGGCAGACAGGCTGATCCTCGTAGCTCTGTGCTGCTTTCATGAGCTGGGAGAGACCAACTCCTTGTTTTAAAGCACAAATAACCGCACCATCCTGTAATTCCTCCACTGCAACTGTGTTATTTTCCTCCCAAGCCCCCGCGCCTTGTGCATTCAGGGGAGCGGGTGCTATAGAAAATGCTGCAATTTAATTTGGGAATCATTCTGCTCAGAGAAACCGCAGAGGAGGAGAATGGAGATCTCTGGCATCAATAAATCATGACACGTTGGGAATTTCACAGCTCTGCATAGCACATTGTGTGGCATAGGGTGGATGTGGGCATCCCTCATCCCTGGGCCCGTCTGCAGTGGGACCCTCGCACGGAGACGCGTGAAATGGGGGATTAATATTTGTTTAGTTTGTTTGCTTAAGAGGCAAACATTTGCTGATGTGTTCTTGGCAAATCCAGGACATTAATTACTGGGCACCAGAGCACTGGAGTGCTGTAATCCACTCCACACCTCGGCGAGTCCCTGCTCTCATATCTGCTAATCCAGTACTTGGAGGACAGCCCGCATGCAGGGCATCGCAGAGGAGCTGGATGGAGCTTTGGGACTGCCTGTGGGGAAGCACCATCCCAGGAGGTGCCGGGCTCTGTTTACAGCCCCAACCCCTCAGTGAGACCTTCTGCTGCCTTCAGACCTGTGGTGGCCCCGGGAAGCCCAAGGCACTGAGCCCTTGTGGGCTTTTCTGCTCCTCTGTCTTTCCCTGGGGAGGGACAGGATGGGCTCAGCCCTGGGAACGGGCACCAAGGAGGGCCTGGGGATGCCCAGGATCTGCTGCCATCTCCCCTCCCGAGGGTGTCAGAGGAGCTGAGCAGGCAGCACTGACAGCAGTGCCCGGGAGATTGCTGGAAAATTTTAAAGCAGAGGAAAAGCCACATTCCCCCTCCCCTCCTCGTGGAGATTAAAACGGAGATTGAGCCGTTCCAAAGAGCTGTGCTGCCCTTGCCACCGGAATAACAATGGCTGCGAGAGATAATTAGTTGAGCTTCTCCAATCCTGACAATTAATCGAACCCCTCCAACCCCGATAATTAACTTGAGCCCCTCCAATCTTCGTAATTAACTGAGTTCCTTCAACCCCAATAATCAGCCGGGCCCCTCCAACCCTGATCAATAATTGAGCCCCTCTAACCCTGATGTTCAGCTGAGCCCCTCCAACCCTGAGCCCCAGAAACTCCTCGTCCAAAGGGGATGCTGGGCAGCACAGAGGGTCCCAGGGCTTGTTCCCCTGGCTCTGCCCACCCCCAGGACCCTCTGCACCAGCCAGGGCCAAGCTCCTTCCCGACCTCCCCCAAAACCATCACAGCCCAGGAGCAGCAGCCCTGCGCTGGCTCTTCTCGGCTGGAGGAGGTTTAGCAAAGCCCTGAGAGGATCACGGGGAATTTTTCTCCATGATTATTCATGTCTAACAAGAACTGGCAGCTTTTTTATTTTCTGCTCTCCCAGGCTTTTCCAGAGGCTTTCCCCCCTCCCCTCGCCCAGCAAGGGCTTTCAGCAGGTTTCTTAAGTTTTATTGCTTTGATCCCATAATATGCCGTTATGCAACGAGACAAGCTCTTCCCGTCACTTCCCGGGCTTCAGCCAGGCCTTTTGCTGTAATAGGCACAGCACTGGCTTGAAATATTAACGAGTTTTACCTTAATTACCTTTTGAGCTTCTCAGGGCTCTCTTCGTTTTACTTCTCACTCTCATTTTAGTATCAGCCAGGACCAGAGCCAGATGCTGGGGGAAGGTGGGGTTCATCCCCCTCTCCTCACCCTGTGCATTGGATGCCCCAGTGAAGGAGGGTCCTTGGAGGAGTGGGCAGCTCCCTGAGCTCTATGCTGGCAGGGCAATGGGGGGGATTTTTTACCTTATGGTGAAACATTTCCCCCTGGAAGTCCGGTTGCTAGAAAGAAGAGGACGTCCTTAACCTCTTACCAAGTGTGGAGCATGGGACGCCCCAACCTGCTCTACCCAGAATTGGCCTCTCCATCCTCCCTGGCACAGGAGACCTTTCCCCCCCCAGCCCTCAGCCCTGTGTCCATTATCTTGGCATTAGGAGAGGCAGCAGCTTCCTGTGGCACTTCCCCAGCTGTCCCCGCTCTGTCACCGCTGCCAGTGACACTTAAATTCCTGCAAACCTTTATTAGATAAGTGCATTGGGGCAGCAGCACAGCAGTGGAGCATCTGAAGCACTGCTGAAGCTAATTTCCTGATCCATCCGAGTTTCTCATCAGGAGGAGTGGTGGCCCTGCTGGGGACAGTGCTCTGGCTCAGGGGACAGAGGGGGAAGAACGTGGGGGTGGGGCTGGGTTTTTATTACGCACCTCAGCCTTGCAAACCCGGCTCCTTTTTAAGCCACGAGCCAGGACAGAAAACTGGATCAGTGCTTATTTATTAACGTGCTTTTGGGTTCAGTAACACACACACACGACGCGTTTGCCGCCGTGGAATTCAGCGTGGAGCGCCGGAAAGTAGGGCGAGCGAGACACTAATAGCTCCGAACAAGGAGGCTGATTCATGGCTCTTTGCTGCAAAACCCCCGTTTAGCTTCCCAAAGACTAATTTTACGTTTGCTGTCATGTTCCATCAGACCCACGGAAGTGGGCTGGGTGCTGGGGATGGTGGGATGCAGGCGCCGGGTGGGATGCAGGGACCAGTGGGATGCGGGACCCGGTGGGATGCTCAGCACGGCACAGCACAAGCTCTGCACAGGAGCAGCATCCCCCCATGGTTACTGTGTTTTATCAGAGTTTCTCTACCACGTTTTATCAGTTTTTCTGCCCATCATCTGGGAGCAGGGCTGGCAGGAGGGACATCTGGGAGAGGACAGCATTTCCAGGGGCAGTGCCGGGAAAAGCACCAGCCCACAAGCTTTGGTGTCCACAGCATGGGGTGCCAGTGGGTGTGTGTCCCTGGTTGGTGACTTCAGTAGCAGCAACAACACAAGCCTTGGCTGAGTCTCCACAGGGGTTGTTACTCCCCAAAGCTGCTCCTGCAGCTCCTGCCCCAGACTTGGCTGGTCAACGTTGGGCAAAGACAACTTTCCCAGCAGGAAGACGGGCTGTGATTATGTTATTGATGCCAGAGAGAGCTGTGAACCCAAACCAGCCACTTTTTAAATGGTTTATTTTTTTTCCCTCCATACAACTTGATCATCTCTTCTGCTTGAATCTGTGGCTGCTCTAATGAGCTGTCTCACATGGCTGAGCAGGTTGGAGAGAAATGGGGGAAGCAGGAGAGTGGTGTGTAATCCCACAGGGAGCATCGGCACTGGCAGCTCCCAGCCCCGTCACCCTCCACCTGGCACAGCAGAAGCCCCCCTGAGCCCCCAGGCCTTTCCCTTTGGACCTTTCTGGCATTCATGGGTGTTTTTCTAAGCAGCAAAGTGATGGGTGAAATTCCTTGTACCCTGTCAGTGCAATGGGCTGCCACATCAGTACAAAAAAAGGGATAAATCCTGCTTTGAAGAGTCAGTTTCTAATGAACTATCTGCTTTTTCTGCTGCCACATTAATTTTTGGAGTGGTGGGGGATTGTGGAAGTGACTTTGGGTTATTATTAAAACTAAGGGACTGCCTGGGATGCTGAGAAGCAGCACCAGGAGCGCTTGAAGGGACCAAGGCTGGAGTTGAGCACAGAACAGGAAAAAAAAAACAATTCTCCCCCAAATCTCTGCAAGTATCACTGTCTGTGATGCAAAGCAATGTAATCAGACAACTGGGACACAGGGCATGAATTAAACATTCCCCCATAGCTCCTGAGGACTAATTCCTTGCAGCCCAGATCCATGGATTTTAAAACCAGGAGGGACTGTTGGCATCGTTTGATCCCACCTCAGTCAGTCACGTAGGACCGGGGAGGAAAGGACACTGTGTGCCAAGGGCTGGTCCCCATGGCAGAGCTGTCACCGTTCCTCTGTCACTGCCAGGGAGGGGACGCTGCTGCCAGTGTCCCATCAGTATCAGGGGGAACCCACTGTGGCCGTGGAACAGGGGGATTGACCCCCAGGCAAAGCAGGACCATCCCCTGGGGCAAGAAGTGGTGGGGAGACAGGCAAGAGACCCCCCACTTTGCAGCTGGAGCATCATCTTCAGCGATGGTCTAGTGGCCCCCAGCTCTGCTCTTCCAAAGAAGGGGGTAGCGACAGTCCCTGTGGATTTTTGCCGGATCTCTCCTGGTTTGGAGCATCTTTTCCACCAGCAGGTTTTGCTGTGAATGGGTGGGCAGCCTCTGAGAGCACACTGCCTGTGTGGTTCATTAATTACTCACGTTATAAGGCTATTACAGCCAAGAAATTGCATTATTAAAAAGAAATCTTCGCAGACGCTTCAAATGCGTCAACCCATTCAATAGCTGCCACTGGGTCATAATTAAAAGTAAAAAGTATAGGCCAGAAGGGGACAAAAAAATGGCAGATTTCCTGAATATGGCTAATGGAAACATTATTAACATTAGAAAATTGCATGGGAGAAATCACTGGCTTCTGGCCCAGTTTAAATATGCATCAGGCTCCTGACGTGTGCCTATGGTGATTAACAGCATTAACTGAAAAAAAATATTAAATTAAATTCCTTGAGCTGCCTTTGGTGGTGGTTGTGTCTGGCTCCTTTGTTCCCTTCATTACAGCAGGCGGGCAGTGAGCAGGCAGGCTCAGCCCTGGGATGCTCCTGCCCCCAGGGTGTGCATGGCACCACGGGCACCCAGCAGCTTTTCCAGCCAAACTGAAGACAACCCGGAGCCCAGGGCTGGGCATGGCCACCCGTGGAGGGCTGCCCGTGATGGAGAGGATGAGGATGGGGGAAAATCCCCTCTTTGCTCCCATCTGGGCTCTGCTGCCCGTTTGCACCCCTGGGGGATTTGAAGATCCTCCAAGCCTCTGCCCAGGTCTCTTCTACACCCCAAAAGAGCCTTTGGGTGATGCTTTTGCTCCCTTTTTCTGAGCTCAAAGCTCGTAGTTCTGTCATAGCTTTGCTTTGCTTTGCTTTGCTTTCAGGGTTTTTTGGCGTTTCTACATTTGTTCTTTCTGGACGTCGCCGTGAATCAATCTGGCATCAGGCCCATTCCCTGCCTAATATTTCTCAATAATTTATTATCAGCAGTTTAATCCTCCTGGGAGCTCCCTCCACATTAGAGCCTGTTGTTCAGTCAGGTCATGTCCCAGACTGGAAGCACTTCCAGCCCTTTGATTTGTTTGTGTTTTATGTTTTTGTTGGGAGAGCAGTAAAAGATACGAATTTTTCCCCCTCTTGAAATTAATTTATCATCTCGGTTGTTTCCTTTATTCTCTCCAATTGAACCATAACTTTCTGGTCCCTCTCATCTCCCTCTTTAGCAGCTCTGTTCCATACGGATGCAGCGGGATGCAAGTACCTCCCTGCCCCCTGCACATCCTGCTCCCCCTTTTCTCCGAGTTATTCCATGGGAGAACAGAAGTTTAAACAGAGTTGGGACAGCTCACCCCTGGTAACAGGTGACGCAGCACCACTGCCAAGAGGCTGATTAAAACCATTCATGGAGGATAATATTAATCAACACCGTTACCCTCTCCCTGGAACAATCAGGTTGCACGTGCTTCTCCGTCGTGTTCCTTGGAGCAGTTTTCAATCCAACGTGCAAAGCACCACGTGGGAGCTGCTGCATCTTTGGGCAGGGAAGTGTCGCAGCCTGACTCTGTGTCAGAGGTGCCAGCCAGGCTGGAGCAGTCAGGCTGCAGCCTCTGGAAACTCAAGGAATGCAGTGATTTCGGCATCCCCCCCAAAAAAAATGAATCCCAGGTGTAGTTTTCTGCACTCAAAGCAAAGCCTTGCAGAAAAAGGCAAAACCTTCCTTCCTCCCCTGCAGTCATGCTGAAAAGGGCCTTTTTTTCAGCTCCAGGAAAGTGGGTTTCTTTACCCAGGGGCTGAAAGCAGGGTCACTGGCAGGTAAATCCTGGTTAATTCCAGGCATGAACCTGGGATGGCTGTGCCCTGCTGCTGTGCCGTGCCTGTCACGGGAGAAGCGGCTCGGGGATGAACCGCGGGCACAGACAGGGATGGTGGCACTGGCAGGGGACACGGTGCCACCCCAGGTTTGTCACATGCTCTGTCACGCTGCTGACAGGCCAGGCTGCTCGAGAGACCGAGGGGAGGGAAGGGATTCAAAAACATCCGGAAAAATAGGAAAAAACTTTGGAGCACCAGAGGAGCTCTGCACCTCTTACGTCTTTGCACCCCGGAGAGGAACCAGCAGCTTTAGGCAGAAATAGGGACAGCGAGCTGGAGATTTTCCTATGAAATATTGAGATCCTGAGATCGTTGGAGTGGAAGGCAGAGCCGATGTGGCTCCTGAATAAATCATCGGAGCCAACACATGTGCTTCGCCCGCAGTGACGTCTTTGAGGGTAGAGCGTGGGACTTGGAAAGAGGAAAAATAAAGTGGAATAAAATGAAATATAGGGCACTTTCCCCCCTCAGGGGCTTTGTTAGTGAAATAATTAGCTTACCTCAATCTCCTGTTACGTGCCAGCCTAAATCTGCCCCCTTGTTTGCCTCTCACCAGCCCGTCCACCGTGCCCTCCTCCTGCACTGCCAGACCAGAGCGTGCCTTGGCAAAACACAGAACTCAGTTAAAATTTCATGGTCTCCGCATAACCAGTGGCCTGTTAGGAAGAAGCTGAAGCCTGGGGACCGTGGTGCCTCCCTCAAGCTGGAGGAATGCTGGAAGAAACCACACACGGAGATCACCGAGTGTCCAAAGCTTCATTCAAGAGATGCTCTAAAACCTCATTGGGACCTTTCAGTACTTAGAAAAAAGAAGGAGAGAGACTTTTTACATGGGCAGACAGTGACAGGACAATGAGAAAACAGATACATCTACTGAAGGATGTTACTGAGCTTGAGGAGTGCAGGTGATACAACTTCCCTTGTTAGGAATCAAACGTTTCTCAGATGGTTAATTCTTGTCTAATTAAGAGCTTCAGAGACCCACAGAGGACCGGTTTCAGCTGGTTCTGAGCCCTCGCTGGAAATAATGTTTTCCAACATCTCTAACATCATCCCCAGAAAATGTCTCTGGAGTTAAATCCTCAAGACAGACTCGGGTTTTTAAAAAATGCATCGCGAGTGCATCAGCAACACCATCACATGAGCAGGAAAGTAGGACAGGCACGGTGAGATCCTTGCACTCCCTCCCCCCTGCGCTGGGCACTGGGGCTGCTTGAGACGTCCTGGATCCTCTGAGCTGCCTCACGCCATCAATTCCTCACCTCCAGGGGCACTCCAGTGACTGTTTCTCCTGCAAAAGGCCTGGGAGGCATGTCGGTGTGTTTATTATCTTTTACTTTGAAAAGCAGGAGAAACAGAAAGTCCTGTTGCTGGCCCAGCCCAGCAGCACATGAACCATCCTCTGGGCTGGAGGGTGCTGGGGCTGGTCCAGGCTGTGGGTTTGAGCAGGGTCATGCAGCAGGTCTAGGAAATCGCTCCACTTTAATGTGGTTATTAAATTAACAGCCTTCCAGTACCTTAAGGGGCTATAGGAGAGCTGGAGAGGGACTTTCACATGAGCATGGAGTGATAGGACAAGGGGGAGCGGCTTCACACTGGCGGAGGGCAGGGTTAGATGGGATATTCTTCCCTGTGAGTGTGGTGAGGCCCTGGCACAGGTTGCCCAGAGAAGTTGTGGCTGCCCCATCCCTGGAAGAGTCCAAGGCCAGGTTGGACAGGTCTTGGAGCGATCTGGGATAGTGGAAGGTGTCCTTGTCCAGGGCAGGGGGTTGAAGGCAAACTCCTGTTTTCACTCGCCTCATTTTTCCTCTGTTCTTCTCTTTATAATTAATCCCCTGCTGGGGTGTCCACGTAGCCCCTGCACTGCCACAGGACATGGCTATGGCTCCTGAGGCACCACAGGACTTGTCTCTGGCATTCCCTGCACAGCCCTCCCTCTGATCGCTGGGATTAAGTGGCTCTGGGTGGCTGTGACAGGAAGCAATTATATGCAAATAAGAAGCCGCGCAAGTGTGAGTAAACATGAGGGGTTGTTTTTTTCCTGTTGAACCTCCGTGATTTAAAAGCCATTAAAGGCGCAGCCAGTGCACTGATGTCAGCATTTTCCTGGTGCTGCTCCTTGCTCATTCCTCGCTGCTGTGTGGCTTCAGTGGCTTCTCACATCCTTCCCTTCCCACAGCCCTGCGGGAATCTGCTGCCTCTTACACCGTGTGGAACTGCCAGAGGTCTGGGATGAGACGAGCTGGCCACGCCGTGGAGAGCCTGCTGCCCCGCATCCTTGGGAATGTGCATTCCATGCATCCTCGGTCGGGCTCATCCCATGCACCCTCATGCTGGCTCTGGTTGTTGGAGCACCCAGGGCTTGGCTCCCACAGCAGGGACCAGTATTTTTCCATCACGCTCTGCCCTTCTGAGTTCCACTTCTGTGGAGACTATTAGGGTTTGCTGGGTGCTTTCCAGAATTAAGTGGAGGCTCTGCTGCTCGGTGCCTCTGCTAACAAAGTGGCAATAACAACAGCAGCTGCTGTTAGTGGCAGGATGGAGGTGTGGGGGCTGCAGGACCAGCAGCCTGTGTTTGTCTGGTGTTTCCTGTGGATGCTCCAGAACCAAAGGTTGTGCCTGCATGGACCAGACACGTCAGTGCAACGTGGCTGTGGGGTCCCTGAGGGCGCGTCCCGGAGGGTTTCGCTGCTCTGGTCGAGTGCTGAGAGCTTTGGGAAGGGTCAGCCAAGAGCCTGCTGGCTCCTGTTGCTGAGTGAGCGGTGGGATGGGGTCTGGGCAAATCCCCTCCGTGGGAGAGGGAGCTCAGGGGATCGCCAAAAACGCTCCGTGAAAAGGCTGTCGCTGCAATCCCAAAAAGTCGCTGCAGGGGAGGGATTTTTGGGGCGAGGTGCTGGAGGTCCTGATTGTGGCCTGGGAGAGAGGCAGAGCTGCAGCTCAGCAACTCTGCTCGGGGGCAGGGAAAGGGACTTCACCCCCCTGGGGCTGCTCACTCCTGCACCCTGAGTCCCCAGGAGCCAGCCCTCAGCCCTGGGGTCTTGCATAGACATTTCCCCTCGGCGTTATTAGGGATAATTATAATTCCATCTCCCTCACAGCCTCCCTCTGAGCAGCGGCGCAAGATTGATCCTCCCGTCCTGCCCTAAGCTGTTGGTCAAACATTTGTCTCCGGCACCTGGGGACGTGTGTTGGTAAAACTGCAGTTCAGACCGAGGAAATCACGGGGAAAACAAATACTGAGCCCCCATCCAGCCATTCGTAACACGTCACGCTCCTGACAGTGCTGCCAAACAGCCAAAAAAAAAAGCTCCAGCCTTGAAATTTTTCTAGTGCAAAGATAAATGAAGGAGATTCATGTCTCTGTTGGCGCTACATTGTTTTGCTCAGCTGGCTGCAGAGCAAATAAGATGCGGTGGCGCATTGATTTGTAGCCTGAGAGCTGTCCTGGCAAATGGATGGGCTGGGAAAAACTTCATTTGTGGCTTAAACTGGAGAAAGCAGTGAGTGTGGGGAGGGGACGCAGCTCCCAGACCCTCGGTGTCCCTCTGAGCCCCCTCCCTGGGGGCACATGGCACAAGAGGTGGAAAACGGGGCTGTGCCCCCCAGCTCTCGCTCTTTTTTTGGGATGCTTTTCCCCGTGGTTCCGTGGGGTCTTCCCTGTTCCTCTGCACCCCGCTCAGAGCTTGCCACCCTGGTGCTCAGATGCGATGCCAAGAGTGATAAAAACCCAAACAGGGAGAGGGGAGGGGAATGGCTCTTTTTCTGAGCCGTGCCCCACCAGCCTCGGGCTCACCCTGCAGGGAGGTGACAAGAAAGGGTGACCCCACGAGAATTTTGGCAGGCACAGACCCAGGGGAGCACAGCAGAGCCTGGATGTCCATCCATCCCCGTGGGTTGTGCCCAGGGAGGCTCTGAAGGGGGTGGGTGGGTCCCTCACCACACTTTAGCTTGCTGTTGCATGGCTCATCGACATTAAAAAATGCATAAAAATACCAAATCAAGGTGCAAAGAACACTGCAAGGCTGGCAGCTCCACTGGCTCTTCCTGCAGAGGGTCTGAGTGTCCAACCTGCCATCAAACCAGGCTCCCCCTGTGCCACGGAAACATTCAGGAAGAGGGCAGAGGGAGGATGAGGAAGCACAAGGAGGCTCATCACTCCTGTGGCTGCTCCCCTTCTCTCCCCATCAGCCCTGATGCATTTGATGCAACCCTCGCCTGAGAAAAATCCCCCGTTGCTCTCTCTAGACAGGAGGCAATTTCAAAGTCCCGGTGATTCCAAGGAAAAGCGATGCCGGCTGCGCCCTAATGGAAAGACAGCCAGTTTTATAGCAGAATGCAAATGAAAAGGTATAAATAAACAATCTCTCACAAATAAGTGCTCGCCTTTAATGAATATTTCATATACAAAAGGAGTCATTGACATTTTGCTGGATTGCTTCAATTAGCTCTTGAGCCTCGTGTTCATGCAAATAATAAGCTTGCTTTTCATAATGCTTTGTTAATCTGCTTCATAGTGTGAATTTATACAGTAATGTATCACACAGACCTCCTGCTGCAGCCTTTATTGGATATAAATGACTTAGTAATTGCTATTGATCATTAAAGAAGTGTGGTGTTATTTTGGAATTACAATGTGGGGGATCTTTGCAAGGCTGAGGGAACGGGCTGGTTTGTCACACTCAAGCCTGGTTTATATTCAGGGGAGTGACTAATGGGTCCTTGGGAGGAAAAGCCAAAGTGTGCCAAGATTGAGTCTGGGGAAAAACACTGCCGGAGTCATTGCTGCCTTCCCATCATGAAACGCTCCCGGCTATATATTCAGAATACATCTCAACATATTCCATTTCACACATCGATCTCTATTCCAACTCAAACTTTGCTAACATTAGCCAGGAAAATATTAAGGCTGGCTGGGGGAGAGTCAGCTCGGGGAGAGTCAGCAGCAGGATGGATCTGGGGCGAAAACACGGTGACACTCGGAGTGGCATCTGTGGGAGCCCCAGGCAGGGTCCCTGTGCATGGTGACCCCATCGGGGGTGGGCAGAGCCTGCCTGGCAAAGCCACCACGGCCCTTCCCAGGACTCCCAGCAACCCCAGAGAGGCTGCAGGTCTTTAACCTGGGCTTGCTGTTTAGCTGCAGCATTTGAGTAATTAAAGCAAATGTTTTATGACCACCCTGTTTGCAATACCGGGAGTACCGATCACAGCTCCGGATCCTGGAGTCAAGTCAGCGGGAAGGCCTCTGCTTTCCCAACAGGGATATTCAGGCTGAAGCTCCTTTCCGTCACCTCCTGGTTGGCTTCCAGCTTCCAACATTAAAACTTCATGGCTTTGGAATGGAAAAAAGCTGGGGTTGCACTTTAGATTTATATTTTTCATTTAGAAAAGCCTTTTTCCTTCGCTGTTTTTGCTTTTCTTCCCAACTATTTTCCCTCTGATCCTATTTCCTTCCCTGGAAGAGCTGTCCCTGGCTTGCACATTCAGCTACGCTCAGTGCTGGCTCCTGGGTTGCTCAGAGCGCAGCAGAGCTGTGAAACCTCTGCTTCTCCAGTGCCCCAGGAGGGCGCCCCGAAATGCTCCCCCGTCCGTGGGGTGGGGGGTTTCAGCCAGCTCTGACACATACATCCATCTGGAAAACGGTTGGAGGCATTAACTCCTCTCTGCTTCAAAGGCTGTGCTGGGACTCAGTTAATTAACATCTTGAAAGGGCTGTGAGATCTCTCTCTGACACTGTTTTTATTAAAAGCCTATATGCACGTTTTTCCCCTTCCAATTTACCTCGTTTCCCCCCTGGAATGGGCTTTGATTTTTAAGCAGTTTATGAGTCCTCAGGCTTTGCCTGCGAGGTAATTTATACTAGTTTGTGTTTTTCTGTGTATGTGCATGTGCTGCAGTGCGTGGGGAAGGAACACAAAAAGCAATTGACTGTGCTGAGGGTGGTATTGATGGAGTCGCAGTGGAGGAGTCGTTTCCAGGAGCTGAGAGCTTGCTCCAGCCTGCCCAGGCAGATGCTGCAATGCTAAGCTGTGAATCCCACCAGCCCTGGAGGGAACTGTGCAGCAGCAGGACCAAGAGATATTTCTGGGCTGAACTCTGGGAAGTGTGGGGTCTGGATGCCTACCCAGGCTGAGTTACAGAATCACAGAATCATTTACACTGGAAAAGAACTTCAAGACCATCAAGTTCAACCTTTGACCAAACATCACCTTGTCAACCAGACCAGAGTTCTAAGTGCCATGTCCAGTCATTTCTTGAACACTTCCAGGGATGGTGACTCCACCACCTCCCTGGGCAGCCCCTTCCAAGGCTAGACAACCTTTCCATGAAGAAATTCTTCCTGAGAATTGCCACAAACTGTCTGAGATGCCAGTTGGAGTGGGTCACCAAAGCCAGTGAGGGTCCTTTTACAGCCCCGAAGGATCAAGGCAGGCGTCCAGCCATGCGCAGTGTCCTCCCTTTGCTCCCATGAGCCCAGTGGCAAGTCCCTCTTGCCCAGCTCCTGCCCAGCAGCCTGTCTCGTTGGAGAGGCTCTTCTCATTCCCATCAGCACAGCTCTGCTCCTGCCTCATCCCTGGGAAAACCGGAGTGCGGTGCTGACGGCATCGAGCGCTGCTGAAATGTTTCCCGAGTCACCCCAGTGCCCCCCTGGGCCGCTCTGACGTGAACTTTTGCACCACCAAAGTAATTTGTTTCGGGGAATTTTATATATGCAAATCCCTGGTGATATTTCATGCCATCCACATCTCCAGAGCAGCTTTTAATAAAGGCAGGGAGGCGAGGGGACGGCCGGGGGCCGAGCGGGTCAGCGCTCCGGGAGGTGAGGAGCTGCCTGGGATTTAATGGCACCACATCCATTTATGCCCATTGGGAATATGACATCCCTCCCCCTCACCCCCAGGACTGGAGCTGTCTCCATTTCTAAAACTGCTCCTCAGAGCAACCTTTCTCTTTTCATTTGTGATTCGGCCTCGGGAGCGCTGGCAGATCCCTGCCTGCTGCAATTCCATCCCCTTGGGTGTAACACTTATTTCCTTGCCATCCCACCTGTTTTTTACCTCTCCTCTTGCTGTGCAGCAAATCTCCGGGCACGTTTGCAGCGGGAGAAGGTGAGGAGGGCTGAGGGAATTTGGGATCTGGGCTTAGGAGCTCCAGCAGCACCTGAACCCGATGGAACAACCCCTCCAATTGTGAGCAGTGATGTGTCAGGATCCAGAAGTCCTGGAGGGGAGTGTTGGCTGGAAGCTGTTAAATACTGTCTTTTTCTGGGATGAAATTAGATATTTGGGCTTTTTTTTTTTTTTTTTTTTTTTTTTTGGGGGGGGGGGGGGGGGGGGGGGGGGGGGGGGGGGGGGGGGGGGGGGGGGGGGGGGGGGGGG
>JAWMRA010000038.1:2927390-2950585 GCA_035584735.1 Pseudotriccus pelzelni
CTTTTGGGGTTTTTTTTTTTTTTTTTTTTTTTTTTTTTTTGCTCCCCCCCTCCCCCCCGAAAAGACTGAGAGAAGCTGAGATTCCTGAAACATGGACAGGGAAAGGATGCCTGGCTTGGGCTCAGTTTGCACCAGAGTGTTTTTGTCTCTGCAGAAATAATTGCAGGATGTTAGATTCACAGTGATGGAATCTATCCACTTGGTTTTATCCCTATCAGAGGTTCATAGGAGAAAAGGGCCAATGGGATGATGCAGGAGGATGGAGGAGCTCAGAAATTACAGTTTTTAGCCATAAGTCCGCACCCAAGAGCCAGGTTTCCTGTGGTCATGACAGGAGATGGTGGTCACTGCAAGGTCAGAGCAAGGTCACAACCACCCTGTGCATCCACCTCCCATGCCTGGAGCACACAGCCACCCACAGGCACCTGGAACATGCTCTTTGACTAAATGCCCATTGCTGTGAACACCCACTCAGCTACAGAGTGCTGGATGCAGGCCCAGCCTGATCCCAGCTGAGCACTCCTTCCATGTGAAATTACTGGGAATGGGTATTGTTCGTGCTGCGGGTACAACGCGCCCAACTCCTCTGGATCCTGAGTAAACCGGAAAGATTTGCCTTAACTCCTTGGGTTAAATGCTGGGGCATTGAAATGCTGGAAAGAGATTCAAACTCCAGCCCCTACACCCTGGAGAGGGGCTACTCACACCAGCATCCCATGGAGCTCACGGTGCTGTTGGGAAGCACCCCCAGCACCACCAGGCACGGCACCAGGAGTTTTTCCAACAGCTAATGGCTTGGATTTTTCCCACGGCACATTTAGAAACGCTTGTGTTTGATTCAGGCTCTGTGAGCAGGATGAGAAGAGAAAACCCGATCTTATTCAAAGCCCTTTTAGCTATGCAGGCATGGAAGGGCAAATCCCACCTCAAATACAGCAGCCAGTGGATGCTGGGCCAGGGCTAGGGGCGGCTGCAAGCCCCGGGAGAGCATCACTGCCTCTCAGCCTCCGACGGATTTTCCACTTCAACTTTCCTTTCTGTTGCTTTTATAATTTATTTACAACCTTTATAGATGTTTGCAGCATTTTTATTTTTTTTTTAATGGCTTTTCAAATGGGACAAAACAGCAGCAGAGTATTCTTCGGGCTCGTGCTCGCAGAGGAACACGGTTGATGCTTTGAAGAGCGGGGCTTCACACTCCAAGTGGATTTCCATCTGTGGAAAGCCTGACTTTGCTCACCTCCCCACACTGCAGCATCCAGCCCTGCTCTCACTCCTTGTTCACTGAGGGCAGAGGTTTCTTCTTCTGCCTGCTTTGGTGACGCTGCTTGTTGCAGGTTAAACCTTTGTGTCTCGCTCAGACCCAAAGCATCACTTTGGTTCTCACTCAGGACTGTGCGGACTGAGGTTTTGCACCCCAAGTTGCCCTTTGCCCCCTTGGGGAACCCACTGTCCCCCTCCCACACCCAGTGTTACTCCAGATATTGGCATTTCTCATATACCACCGTGCTCTCCAGCAGCTCAGGCAGGTGTGTGGGTCCAAGGTGCATCACCCTGGTCTTAATTCGGTTCCTTCTTTGCCTTGTCTCTGCACCAGGTTGTGCCCTGTGCCTTGAAATGGGAAAAGCAAGGACAGGAAGAAGGACCTCTCCACCTCCCATAACACTCGCTGTGAAAATACAACTGTCACCTCCCAACAAGGGGCAGAGAGTGAGTGGGGAATGCCAGGGCTGATCTGCATTCGAAAGAGGGGGAATCAGCAGAAGGAAGAAGAGAGGAGGAGATAAAAGGGACAGGGGCCTGAATTTGCATTTTGTTTTTCCTTATGGCAATAATCATTTGAAAGCCAATTTATTGCCAAGAGAAATAAAGAAGAGGCCCTTTGGCATTGCCCCAGACTCCTCATTTACTCATTTAGGGCAAGGAATACTTATAAAAACTGAATAAAACATCTAATAAGCCTGTTTGGGATTCCTTGAAAGATGTCTCCATCAAAGCACCGGGGTCAGCCTTGCTCTTCCTGCCTCTACTCCAACATCCATGGTACAAACACTTCCCTCCTCAGGAGGATGCCCAGTGTCAGGGCAGCACATGTTCCTCCCAGTGGGACACTTTGGGATGTGAATAAGCCCTTCCTGGCTGCCTCCTACCCCGGGTGAGGGTGGATTTGGCAGGGAGGTTGGACTAGAGGAGGTCCCTTCCAACTCTAACAGTTCTGTGATTCTGTTAAATCCTTTTAAAGGTCCTAAGGAAGGATATTAGAGTGGAAAAGCTTTTGTGTTCATTTGGAGGAGGGATGACGAGGATGGGGAGAACCCAAAGGGTGGAAGGGATGCTTGTGGGCATGGGTGCCTACAACAGCAAGAGCACAGGGAGGAGGCAGGGGCAGGAGATAGAAAGGTTTAATTACACTGCAAACCCAGGAGCCATAAGCTTTGCAGCGCTCAGCTCGTTAGGCACTTACACAATTTGCAGGCCATTAGATGGGGCTTTCAAACGCCGCTTTTATCCTGCAATTCCAAACCCCTTTTGCTCTGCGTCAGCTTCTGGTTGCAAAGACAAGACTCGTTTCATCCGCACTGTGGGAATGCTGACCAGCAGAGTGTGTCCAGCTTCTGCCTGTGTCCAAGCCCAGCCAGGCACAGGGATGTGTCTGCACCTCTTCGTGCTTCTCACACCCATCTACCCAGAGAAAAACCTCCCTCCTGTATTTTTCTGTGCTAGATGAGCCGGTGTGTGTGTGTTCATTAGCGAGGTTAAATTAACCAGTGATCAGCTGGATCCATTGCCTTGCCAGCTCTGACAGCATCCCAGCGTGGCGCTGCCCTGCTCCACGGGGATCCCGTGGGACAGCCGTGCCCCTGAGCGCAGGATGAGACCCACGGGGCTTCCCCCTTCCCGGTGGGAGCAGCCCTCTGGGAGGGACATGTCCCCATCCCACCAGCTCTCCCCTGGAGGTCGGTAAGCCCCCAGGGAAGCGGGAGCACACAACCAGCAAATTAGCCGGCTATTAGGGAGGCTTTAGGAAAATCCAGCTCATTCTGTGGCAGCGGGTCAGCAGGACACAGGGATGGGGAGGTGGATCGGGCTGCTGATGGGGATCAGTGCCTGTGGTCACCCCTTTTCACCAGTGTCACCCTAATCCCCCCTGACATAGCTCGGTCGGCAGCGGGAGCACAGGGAGCACAAACCTGCAGCCCCCCAGGGAAATTCATGGAGCTGCCCAGCACTGGGGACATCCCGGGACCTCTGCTGTTTTGTCCTTTTCCAATACAAAGATCCCAAGCAGTGAAAACAAGGAAAAGCAGATTTATCCCAGTTTTGTCCAGTTTCCCATACACTGAGAAATTCGGGCAGAAATGGCTGAGTGTCAATGCTGGAACGCAGGGAATCTCCTGAAATGGAACTCTGGAGCTGCCTCTCCTGCTCTGCATCCCATGGCCTGATCCTGCTTCTGACTGACCTCTGGGATCACCTGCTGGGGAATCATGAAATCACAGAAGCACAGAGTGGTTTGTGTTGGAAGGGACATGAAAGATCATCCCATTCCAATCCCCTGTTACGGGCAGGGACACCTTGCACTAGAAAGCTGTTTTTTCCATGACTGGGTTTTCTCCTGGCATTGAAGAATGTGCAGAGCTCTCTGAAAAGCCCCAGCACTGTCAGCACTGCATGAAACCTCTCTTTGCTTTGTGCTTTGCATTAAATTTGGGAGCTGCTGCAGTGGTTACAGTGATGGAAACATCCACTAGAAAAAAACAACCTGGCCATAAACTCCCAATTTTTTAATTATTTCACTCTTTGTGAAGTATCCCCACAAATATCACCACTCTGCTACACCCCCTTTTGCTCTCAGATGGGTAGAGGGGTTGGGGATGGAGAGAAATTGCTGCACTTACCAGGTGTAAATATTTTACATTTTTTAATTAAATATGAGAATCTTGCTGAGGCTGGGAGCAGGACCATCCTGGAATATGAATTATCAAGAATCCTTCTTCCCAGATGTTCACTCTTTCTGCCCCAGACCCCAGGCATTTAAGACGAATAAAATGGAAAATAAATCCAGCTTTAAAAAAAAAATCCCAAACCCACAATGGCAACAGAGCTCGCCCAGCCCCTGCAGAGCCCTCCCAGCCCACCGCTGCTTTGACAGGGACAACTTCCATCCTGATGACTTTTAAATTAATAAATTCAATGCTAATTGTAATGAGGGCTGTCTGGGGGGGAGGGGGTCAGGGCAGTGGGGGCTTTGCTGGTCCTGGCATCACAGATGGAAAACTGGAAGCTCAGCAGCTGGAGACATCCAGGGCAGTTTGCAACCTCCAGGAATTTTGTCCCACTGTGATACGAAAAAATGAAACAGTTTTCAGGGACAAAGGGATGTGCGTCGGTACAGGATTCACCCGTGTCCCTCTGGGATATGCTGATGGTTTTTGGGGCAGCTGGTTACGTTCCCTGCTGGACCAGCCCTGTCCAGCAGAGCTGGGTGCCCGGGTGTCATCCCGGATCCCAGCTGAGCTGAGCTGCTTCTTGGCTCTCCACCAGCACAGGCACTCAGAAAGCAGACACTGCTGAAGGTGTTTCTATTCTGGTCCTCTTGGGAAGAGGTTTTGAGTGGGCACTGAGGATGGAGGATGCCTGGAGAAGGCTCCCTGCGAGCTCTGCACATCGATTAAGTGGTGCTTCCCGAGAGAAGATTAAGTGGATACAATTGGCCAGGATTGACCTCGATGGATCTCTTTTGATTTATACCAGCTGGGGAGCTGATCCAGCGTCTGCTGGGCTGGAAGTTATGCAATGCCTTGTCCTCAGGAACCTGGGGCATGGTTCCCATGGCCAGCATTCCCGTGCGGAGCAGAGCAGCAGACAGCCCTGCTGAGCCCACGCCAGGCACACAGTGCAAATCCAGGTCATGATAAGTCAAAAATTCAGCCTAGAAATCATTTATACCCCTTGCTTTTCACCCTGAGGACAGAGGGGAAACGTGCACTGGACTAATCTCTGTGACCGGCTCAGCTTCACCCTGGGGTTTCCTAGTGGGAAAACACATCCAAAGCTCTTGATCTCTCCTGCTTTTCCAGGCTGGACACACCTCAGGGCCTGTGGTTCCTCTATACTTAGGAAGTCAACCTCCTGCTGATTAACTTACATTTGACAGCAACGTCTGCTTAAACCACCACACCCTACGCCAACCCTCAGTGCAAGCAGAGGTCCAAAACGAGTCCCTGAAAATGCAGCTCAAAGTCTTCTGCCTCCCCTTGCTCTGACCTTGGCCTGGGCAGTGCTGGTGGTCAACCCCAGCTCCAGCCTGACCTCAGCCAAGCCCTGGGTCCCAGCACAGACAGATCCTGATGCGCTGGCAGAAGCTTCGTGCTGAAACTGTGGGATCACGGTGGGGCAAAGACAGACACAAGCTGTACCCATGGATACTGCAGGAATATCTGCACCTTCTCCAAGGAAATCTGTCACCTCCAGCAAGGAGCCGGTGTCTGGAGCAAAGCGAGGCACCAGCAGGGAGTAGATGAGCCTGTGCCATCCTGTGATGTTTATAATTAGACCGTGTGGCAGCCTAACATATATTATTGGCCTCTTCACTAATAGACTTCTCTAATAAGAGAGCCCTTCAGTGCCCTTGGTGAACAGTGGTCTCCTTCAAGCTGGTTTCATAATTGTGATTGATCTCGGAGCTGCTGAAGCTTTGCTTGTCCTGTTCCCCATCTCCACTCGGTCGCAGGGACCTTGTTCCCCCCGACCCAGCTTCAGAGCTGATGTTTTCTCTGAACAGCTCGCAGCAACCAGGCACCAATTAGTGACACATCTTTTGCTTCCGAGGGAATGGAAATTCCCAGGGTGGGTCCAAGGCTCAGCACAGTGGTTTAGTTTGGCAAACAACCAGTTGTATCGTGGAGCACAGATCAGCCCTGCATGGGTGATACCTGTGAAGGTTTTGGGCACTGCTTTGACCTGGTCCTTTCTGGGACCACGGGAAGTTGGTGGATGCCCTCCCAAAATATGAGGATGATGAGCCAAAGCTTGTTATAGAATTGTAGAATCATGGAATGGCTTGGGTTGGAAGGGACCTTAAAGAGCATCTCGTTCCACCCCTGCCATGAGCAGGGACACTTTAAACTGATCATGTTGATTCAAGCCCCATCCAACCTTCCAGGGATGGGGCAGCCACAGCTTCTCTGGGCAACCTGTGCCAGGGTCTGACTACCCTCACAGGGAAGAATTTCTTCCTAATATCCAATCCAAACCTCCCCTCTGTCAGGTTAAAGCCATTACACCTGCATTATTCCTACTCATTGTCCCTACATAGCTCCTCTTCCATAAGTCCTGAGCTCCTAACCCACCTCACAGCCTGGATGCCCACCCATAAAATGATGAGAAAAGCTTTGAACCCTTTGGCTCCACGACTGAATAAGTTATAGAGAAGAACCAAAGCTTCATCCCAAATGCTTCTTGCCCTCCTGCATGGCTGAGCACCTTCAGGGAGAAGCTGGGAGATGTTCAGCACATCTCCGGGGCAGCGTGAGCATTCCTGCCCCCTGGATGCTCCAGAGCCAGGGATGAAGGCAGTGACTCTACTTCCATGTTTCCTCTCACACTCTGATTCTGGAGCTGCAGCATCGCAGCTCGTGCTGGGATGGGAGGAGGGAAGTGAATGCCCTCAAGGTGGATTTTGAAAGAACTGTGAGCAAATAAACAAACAGACTTTCCAACGGTGGAAAAGGGGGTCACAGCCAAACGAGCTGTGAAGCAGCACATCCCCTTTGTGCAGATGCCATGCAGTGGTGATGTGCAGCATAATTTCACATTAAATTCACTCTTGGTTTTGTTGTGAGTATGAATTTTCTGAGTGGTGATCAGCAAGCTCCCAGTGCAGGGAGTGAAATGGGGGCTCGGCCCCACACCAGCGTGGCCATCCAGAGCAAGGGGTTAGTTGTGATCGAACTCTCCCTGCTCCCAAAACAGCGATTCAGAGGAAAAAACCTGTGGCTTTTCTTAAAAAAAAAAGAAAAAAAGATCAGGCTGATTTTTTCCTAAGGCACTTGCTCTGTTGGGGCAGCAACAGCTTTGGCATCGCTGGGAGAGGCTGCAGCTCCTCTTAGCTGAGGATGCTGACCAAGTGCAGACCTTCAGTGACCTTTTATTCTTCCCAAACTGATTCCCATTTGCCCTTGGTGATCTCTCTCCGATTTCATGGCGAAACAGTAAATTTGAGGAGGCATTTTTGGTCAGCAGCTGACATGACTGTGCCACAGCAGCACCTGGCTCATTCCCTGCCTCTGCAATTGCATGTTTGAAAGGGTTGGGAGTTTTCCTGGGATTTTTAAGCACATGCTGAAGTCAACCCTGGGGGAATATTTTTTTTTGTTTAGTTTTTTTTTTGTTTGTTTGTTTGAGTATTGGCTACTTGGTCAATACCTTTCTCATCCTGAGAAAGTCAGTGCAGTTGTGGGGCTGGACTTGTGGAAGGTAGTGATTTTCCATTAGCCTTTGAATGGGAATCGGCTCCCAAGCTGGGGGGGAATTCTTTATGGACTGTGTTTCTCAATGAATCTGCATCCTGGAGCAATAAGCCAAGCTCTTCAGGAAACATCAGTCCGGATAAGTTGCCTCACTCAATACTTCCCTTCCATGGGAGAATCACAGTCACAGAGTACTCGGAGTTGGAACCAACTGAGCTCATCTCAGGGTCAGAGGGAAGGAGGATGGAGGGAGGAAAGAGGAGGAAGAGGAAGGTGGGAGAAGGCATTGGGAAAATAATTTGGAATTCTCAAAACTTCCCTGTGGATGTGCTTCGTGAATCAAAAAGGTTGGGTTTTGTTGGATCAACCTCGTTTCAGGCTTTTAGTAAATGCACCTGCCCTGTGGGCTCTGCAGCAAAGAGTTGTCTTGAGCTCCAGAGAGCTCCAGACCCCTCGGTGGAAGATATTGGGGAATCTCTTGGCCTTGCATGAGAAAGAAAAACATCCTCCTCGGGTGCTCCAGCCATCATGGAACATTACCCTCAGCTCCCTGCCTGCACAGCACATCCCCAGTTGAAAAATGGGTTTCTTTCCCAGGAAAATCTGTGCTCGCTGCTGCAAAATAATACCAGATGAAGCACATACACCAAGCACACTGTTATTAGCCCAAATGATTTGGCTTGCTTTCTTGCTTTCCATTTTTTTTATTCATGCTGTCGGCAAGCAAACCCAACCAGCTCCGTTATGTATAATTTATTCTGGATTAGATCAAAGGAACAGTTTACAGGATCGGTTTGGGCATTATTATGAATTTTTTTTTTTTTTTTAGCTTTTTCCATTTTTTATAAATATATATTTATTCTCCCTCCCCTTCTCCACACTCCCCATTGCCTTTGCTCATAAGCAAATTATAAATTATTCACCAGCCCATACAAGACAAGTGCTTCTCAGGACTGGAAATCAAATCAGCCCCAGTAGCAGCGTGGGATGGGAGCCTGGTGTTTTCAGGGAATGGAGGCAGACATGGATGTTTGTGGGGATGCAGCACCCAAACTGGTGCCATGGGAAGGCACCCCTAGGACCTGTCAGTCCCCATGGGGGTCTCAGGGCTGTGTACCAGAGCTCTGCACTTTGTAGGACAGCTGGAGCCTCCCTGCCCTCACCCTGCAGTGCTGGGACTAAGATGCCCCTTTTATAACTCTCAAGGGTTTTTTTGGGAGCAGGGTCCCTGGGTAGCAGTATGGGCAGCTCACAGGGGTGTGAGGGTTGTCAGCTCCCCACTAATGCCACCTTTCTGGGCACAGGAAACATCAATCCTGCACAGACTTCTGGTAAAAGCAAGGACTTGAAACTTACCCCTATCTCCTGCTGCCAGAGGGGTCCATTGCACCCCTGGACATGCTTTGCTGGAGACTTTCAGAAGGCATTGAGCTCTGCACCTCCCATTATTCTCTAAAAATGCGGTGATACACCTCTCCTGGGTTTGCTGTTGGAGGAGGGCTGCTGGAATCCACCCCGTTTCCAGGCTCTGCCTGGCTGAGCATCACCCGAGCAGGTTGGCAGCACCACTGGGAAGCACTTCGCCCTCCACAGCCAACCAGCCTCGCTGAGCACAGAGCCCACCACCTCTGGGGCCTCAAAAAGCTAATATATTTGTTCCTGTGGCTGGTGCAGGGCATTCAGTGCACTGCAAAGTAATTTTTAACACCCAGCAGAAGGGTGTGCTCTGGGAACGGGGCTCCCGAGCAGGCGACAGCTTGCTGGTGCTGTAAAAAGCTAATGCTAATTTAGCAAGAAGCTGATCTAGGGAGGCATCTGCTCATCTAAACTCTCATAATCTCCCCGACTCTGCAGCATGATTCTTCAAAATTACTCACCCAGACAAGGCTTCCTGCAAGGGGCTGGGGCTGATGAGCCCCCACGGGGCTGCAGGTGCTGGGGGATGTCTGGGAGTCGCTGATCTGTCGTGGGGTGCTGTGGCTGGAGCATGGGGAGGTCTCTGCAGCTCCTCACCTGCTCCATCAGCCCTTTCCACGGGAAGGATCAGGCCCTTTCCCTGCCTCGGGATGTGTGGATCACACAGATATCCCTGGAGCAGCACAGCTCCCCTGCCATGGCTCTAATCAGAGATTTACAGGCAGCCAGAGCCCTTATTTAAAGGTTGATCCACAGTGGAGCCAGGAAAGACTCTCTCAGATGTGAAATAGGCCCGGATTAGTCACAATCAGTAAAGTGAACTGATGCGTTTCCTCTACGTCAGGTCAAGCCGCAGACCTGCCAGCTCGGAGCAGGCTCGGAGTGTTTCCCATGGCAGGAGGGCTGGGATGGGGTTTTCCACAAACTCCATTGCTGGAAGGAGTCAGAACTCCCTCTGACCACCTCCCCAAGGACCCCATCCATTTGGACCAGCCCCACAGTGCTTCCCCAATCCCGCTGTCCCCAAGATTAGTAAGTGGCTCCTGTCCCTTCCAAAGCTGCAAATAGGGATGGAGACAATTCCCAGCTCTGTACAGGCCAGGAAGGCCCAACACAGGCTCGTTTTCAGGATCAAAAATGGGTCAGGATGCAGTAGAAACATCTGCCATTGATCCACAGGAGCAACAGGGCCAGCAAATAATTGTCTCTTTGAAAATCCATTATCACCTCCACCCTCTTTTTAGCTGGAAGCTCTGGGAGCTGACAGAGGCTGTGCTTGGAGTGTGGATGGTAAATATAACACCATATGGCCGAGGTATTATCAGGCTCCTAATGAAATGCCGTTTTTATGCATATGCATTAATAACTCCTGCCCCTTCGGTGGGTGTGTGCGTGCGATTATCGCTTACTGAACATCCTTCCAGGACACCTCGTCTGGGTCCCAAACGGGTGGCTGGCGCCAGAAAATTTCTCTGAAAAGCTTTAAGGGTCTTTTGAAGGGAGAACCAAGTGTCTGAGGACAGGTGAGACCTGCAGGAGGTGATTTCTGCAGCCCGTGCCGACGGGGGGGATGCTCCTGGCAAAGCGCTGCGGGGCTTGGTGGCACCGGAGGCAGCGCCTTGGCAGAGGCAGCCCCGGGCATGCAGAGGGAACTGTTTACTTTCCTTTAATCCCTGCTCCTCTGTGCTTTCCCATCTTCAAACACAGGCTGTTCTGCCAAGGCAAGGCGTCTGCTGGTTGTTTGGGCAGATCCTCCCCCGGGGAGGAGGCAGGTTGGGAGCACATGCAGAGAGCAGGGGGTGTTGGGGACGCAGGAGACCCCGAGGGATGGGTCAGGGTACAATGTGAGACCTCACCTCTCCAGACCTGCTGTTGCCTTCCCAATTCCCTCTTCTGCAACGCTGTTTTTTATTGTGAAATTTGCCTTTTTTTTTATTTTTTTCCTCCTCACCAAAATCTACGAGCAGCCTTTCTTGGTGGCAGAGGGAAGAAGGCTTTTCTCGGGGAGACAGACCACATCCATCAGAGCCCAGGCTTATGCTGACTTTTCCAGGAGTCCATCGTTCACCTGAGGCACTCCCATAAACCCTCCATCTCCCTTCACCCTCAGAAAATCCCATTGACTGAAACATCCTAAAAACCTCATTGAAAGGTGAAAATTGTGTCTCATTGACAGGTGCTGTGCAAATTACCCTGAGATTCATTACTCCAGCAGGGGATGGCTTTAGGGAGACTCTGGAACATTTCTGAAGTGTAGGGTTTAATGTGATTGGATTTACAATGACTTTTTGGTCATTTGCTCTATAACTCTTTACGGACGGGGGGGGCATCTCTGTTCCTCCCTTGCTGTAGATGGAATTTTGTCTGGTTTTTTGCATGGATGAAGCATGGCAGGTGGGCAGAGGAGCAGAACATGCAAGTGGGATTCAGTCTCCTGGAGATTTGTAGAGCAGCTCTCCTCTTTCTGCCTGTTTTCCACATTACTGGATGATCCACTCTGCCAACATCCCTTTTTATCCCCTAACCTTGCAGCCAGCTTGGAGGCAGCCAAGCCTATCCAACATTCCAGCCCCAGGGCAATGCTGACAACCTGCTGCTGGCCATAATTCACAGGGCTCAAAAAGCCCTCCAGAAGGTGGATTGCCCTGCTCTGGGACAGGAAGATGTCACAGAGCTCTCTCAGACTCGTTTCCACCCTGGAGAAAAGGATGAGCAGCAGCAAACAGCTTTGGGCTGGGGCTGTGGGGAGCAGGCCTGGCCGCAAGCCCTCCAGCCTCCGAGAAATCCTGGAAACCCTGAGCCAGCACTTGGATTAGTTTTCCTGAAACACCTGAATTTTAATTGCACTTGTGGACCACCAGCCCATCTCCAGAGGGAGCAGGCAGGATTCACTGGTGGTGTGCAGCTCAGACCTGCTGTATTTTATCAGCATCGCTCCAAGAGCGCTCTCCTGGCGGCTTTTGGTGCCGGAGCCGAGCGCTGCCCAGCAGTAATTAATGAGGCCCTTTCCTACCCCTGAGCTCCACATTAGTGGACTATCAATTATTGAAGCCGGGTTGTACATTTCTGAGCTGGTGAATAACCGAGGGGACTGTTGAGAGTCCAGAAGTGGCTGTCATCTTCTCATTAGGTATTTATTAAAAGTAATTTAGCGCCTGTGCCTGCGTGTTAATGGAATCGCAGCGACGCGGCTGGGACGGAGCTGCCCCTGGTGTGAGAACAGGATCAGCCCCCCCAGGAGGCTGTGGAGACAAGCACTGGCCTCCCCTCCATCCTGCATCCCTCACTGCTCTGGGATAACTGGAGGCTGCCCAGACCTGCCCGTGGTGCTCTCAGGCAGCTCCTTGTGAAGGCTGGGAGGGGGCAGATGGCACAGCCAGGCGGGAGGCACCCAGAAATATTTCCAAACTGCTCAGCTGTGCCGCACTGTCCTGTGTGGGTCACCCCAAAGCTGTCTCCGGTCATCAGGGCTCCCTCGGAGCCCACCAGCAGTTCAGCCTGTCGCTCCAAACCCTTGGGCAAATTACTCACCCGGAGAGAACCGCTATTATTCCTGCTGCTCTCACTTCCCATCTCCCCATCTCCCCTTGCTGGCGCATTATTCCTTGTTACACAGTTCTGAATAATTCCTCTCTCTTTTGATCACTGCAGATCCTTGAGGAGGGTTGTGAGGAGACCAACCACCGAGGGCAAATTTACCATAAACATTCTGAGCTGTGGGTGAGAGTGAGCTGAGCTGAGCTGGGCTGGGAGGGGGCTGCAGGGTGGGGAGAACCTACTGAGCCTGCAAGGCTTAGGGAACGCTTGCAGGGATGCTCTTCCAACTCATCTTAGGCCAGGCTCTGAGCAACCTGGTCTAGTGGAAGGTGTTCCTGCCCATGGCAGGGGGTGGAATGAGGTGATCTACGAGTTCCCTTCTAACCCAAACCATTCTGTGATTCTCAGGCTCTGAGCAGAGTCTCAGGTCCCACCAGCACTGCAGTCTCCAAACCCCCAAGGATAAAACATGCTTTGGGAAACCTGCAATCATCCTCTTACCATGAACCCCTGAAGCTAAGAGGGTTTTGAAGCTGAGAGCAAGGCTTCATCAATCCAGAAACCTGCCAGTACCCAGAGGGGTCTCCCAGGAGAGGTTTGCTGTGCTTGCTGCCCCATGGGAAGATGTGCAGCGACACAGAGGAAAGCTGGGAGCCACACAGGGCAGAGCCATCATCCTGCCGGGATGCTGGAGCCCCAGGAGCTCACCTGGCACTTGGAGCACAGAAATATTTTGGCTGCACTGTGCTCTTCCCACACGTCTTCCTTCCACTCAGCCTTGACATCTGTTTACTGAGCTGATTAAATCACCCCAGCACAGAACCCGCAGGAACGTGTTCGGGCTTGAGCAGGGCAGGGATTGAAAATAAAAGGAAATGGATCTTTTATCACTACATTTTTTTTAGTGGGAGATGTTGGAGTTTCTAATAAAAAACCCCTCCAAATTAGTGTTTTTCTTTCATTCTTTCTTTCTTTCTTCAAGAAGAAGCTGCTTTTCTAATTCTTCCAGCTGTGGAAATCAATTGCCAAATGGGATGTTTGAGCAAGACCTGACAAATTCCTTGAAAACAAACAAGCAAACAAGCAGTGGTTGTGTGCTTGGGGTTTTTTTGTTGTTTGTGCGTGTGTACAGGGACACATCTCAGGGCTGGAGGACGTTTGGAAGGGGCTTTACTCCTCCTGTCGCCTTTATCTCGCCCCGCTGCCCGGCAGGGTTTGATCACAGCTGGGAGCCTGTAAGCTGCCTGTAATCTAGTAATATTCATAAATGACTGGGCATGTTCCAGCGCCTTTGTCCAATCCCTTTTTATCCCAGGCCTTAGGCATTAGCAGCGGAGCTGTAAATCATCTCTGGCTCTGTCCCCAGCGGGCTGGTCCCTGCTGGGGCCACGGGGGCAGCTGGCGGGCAGGTGGTGGTACCCAACGGGATGATCCTGGCTGGGTGTGCTGGGCCCTTACCCCGCTCCTTGCAGCCAGGGCCATGGGGCTTTTAACTGCCCCTGTACCCAGGCCAGGAACAAGCAGATGGGGCCTGTCCACATGGCTCTTTCGGAGGCTTTGCAAGGCCAAACTGCTCGTGGGCAAGGCTGGTGGGACCCAGCTGTGTGTTCTCTCCAGCCCAGCCCTCAGCACCAGCCAAACCCCTTCCACCCTAAGGCAGGAGCAAATGTTCCCCCTCCGTGGAGCTGTGCCACGGCATCCTGAACATCCTCCGTGGCCCCACCCTGGCAAACCTAAAAGCAACAACAACAACTCTTGTGGTTGCAGGTATTCCCAAATATCGCACCCGGGGCAGTGAACCCTGGCTTTGTGCTGGGCTGGGAGCCTGGATGGTGCTTCCCTGAGGCATCCCCGTTTCCCAGGAAGCTCTGCTCCCATCAAAGACGCAGCAGCGCTGTAATTGCAAATCATTTTTGTAATGCTCTCACTGTAAACGCTACTTAAGATGTCATCAATGATTGATATATTTGCTAATTGAGACTTTCACTTGGGCTGATAGCCACGGTGCTTTATTCCTTTTATTATTTTCTGTTGTTTTTATGACTGACATATTTGTAGCAGCACTGCTTTAATCTTCATTAAGCAAACTCCCGTGGGAGATGTGGTGGCAGCAAGGCAAAGGCTGCTGGGGCAGGGTGGGATGATGCCAGAGCCTCTGCCTTCCACAAAAGCATTGGGAGACGGTTTGGCTGAGTGGACCAGTGTCATTTCTGCGGGGGACATTCACAAGAAGGGAAGGTCCAGCCCGAGCCTCAGTTTCCCTCCTGGTAAAGGGCAGCTCAACTATTTAACGCAAAGGGGGAGTGGGAGAGAAATATTTAATCATTTTATATCGGGGGAGTTGTCTGGTCAAACATCTTGTGAAATAAACAACCGCTTCACTAATGCCCAGGTGGAACAACACCTTCTCCCTGAAGCTGCTGCCTCCATCAGGCCTCGGCACTCACTGCATGAATCAACCCACAAATGGAAACCACTGATCTGGCTTCCAGATTCCCAGGAGGGGGCTGTGTGGTGCCACGTCCCAGCACCCAGACCTGCCCAGCACCCTGCAGTGGTGCCTCCTCGCCTGGGGGGCAGCAAATCCAGCTCATTTCGGGGCTGTGCTCTGCCTTTTCCAACACCTTTATTCACAGATGTGCACCCGTGCCAGGAGGCACCGAGGTTCTGCACTCACTCACACCAACAATTAAATAATGATAATCCCCTGAATGGCATCCAGACCCGCTCTCCACTTCCACTCCCTGCCTTCAACGCTGCCCGTCTTGGAGGGGCACCAAGAGCCAACTGCAACATCTGCCGTTCCCTGCCCAGGAGAGCTCATCAAACCTGCAGGAAAACCAGCCCCTGCCACGCTCGGCAGGCACGCCTGGCACGTCATTTTCCTAACTGAGTGTTGGGATCCAGCCTTTATTAACACCCGATCCCGGGGCTCAGAGTGCCAGCCGTGGTGGGCAGCAGCATCCGTGCCCATCTGCCAACACCCGCCTGCCTTTCTGCTTGCAGGGAGGGGAAATAGGTTTGCAAATGCAAATACGACACAAATAAATAAATAAAGCCCCACTGCCTGAGCTATAAAGCAAGAGCAATGTTCTTTCTGTGCAGGCCCATCTGCTGCGCTCCCATCTTCTCCGGTGGGAATGAAAGATGGGTCACTCTGGGCAGTGCCCAAATGGGTGACACTGAGGGTTTTTATGAGGTGGAAGCTCCTGTGGGTGAAGCTCATCTGGGGTTCCCTGTAGCATCTTCTGAGATCTGTTAGGATGAGTGGTGTTTTTCAGCTCCGCTCCTGCTCCCATCCTGGGATGCTCTGCAGCAATCCAGCATTCCACCACCCTTCCAGGGGACACTGCCACCTCCCTTACACCTCTGGCTGCTTTTCCCTGCACAGCAGGCTGGTAATAAACTATAAATGAGGCATTATGAAGGCTGAATGCCCTTTGGAGCACCCTTGGAGAGCTCATTCCCTTCCTGCTGAGGGTGCCGTGTCCCCACCCGCTGGAGCTCAAGTGCAGCAGCTTGATCCCTCCACCCCACTCAGCTCCCAACAGCTTTCACCAGGCTCAGAAGTGCCTGCTGTGTCGGGTGTGAGGGGTGTGAGTGTTTTGCAGGGTGCCATGGTCATCCCTGCACCCCCAGCTCACTGCTGTGCACGCTGAGAGGGGGATAAAGAGCCCCTGTGTGCTCGGAGCTACAGAGGGGATGTCCTTGAACAAGAGGGGGGTTAATAAGGAGCAAGGGAAGGGGGAACGAGGCAGAAAGCAAACCTGATTTACAGCAGCACCGTCCTGGGAAGGCGCTGACTGCGACCAAGGGGGCCTCTGCCCCATCAGACTGGGCATGGCAAGGTAATGGTGTCCCCTGCCCTGGGAATGGTCCTGCTGCCCAAAACCACACAGCCACCTCCTGGAGGTGATCCGTGGTATCCCATGGAGGGACCTGGGATATCCCCTGGAGGGACCTGGTATCCAGTCATCCCGAGGCAAGAGGCATAAAATGTGCAGCTTGCTCTGAAGCACAACTCCACGAGCATCCGACGCTTGTAACACGCAGTGATGCCGACTGTCATCCTTGCCTGATCCAGCACAACTGAAAAATGGGGAGTGGGAACGTTAAGGTTTTGCAGCTCTGGCAAAGAGCAGGTTGCCATGGTGATGCCAGTTTCCCCCCCCCTCCTCGTTTTTTTCTCCTCCCTTTCCCACTCTTTGGGGTTGAACAGAAGGAGGTGGCAGGTTGTTGGGGGGGGGATTGATTAGCTCCAAAATAGGCCACAGTTCAGGGAAGGGGGAGAAGGACTGCAGTGGTCAGCAGCAAGAGCCTGGCCCTAATCCACGTCCTGTGCTCTCTGGGAAGGTGTAAATCAGGGCTGGGCAAACACCGGGGCAGCGCCAGAGCGGCTCGTTTGCCTTGCCTCATCCTCAGAGGGGATCTGTGGAAAAGTCCTAAAGGATTTACTGCCACTGCAGCTGAACAAGGAATAATAAAAAGAGGGGAAGAGGAGGGCAGGCGATTTAAAGCCAGTTGTACAGCCCTGGGCTAGCTGTGGCTCTCCAGGTGCGTTCTGGGTGCTCATCCCTGCTCCTGCCAGCCCTGCCCATCCCGCACAGCATCAGCTCCTTAGTGACTCGATTTTCTTTTCTTTAATCTCGGAACAGTGCACTTGAAATAATTAGCCTGAGTAGGCTAATGAAAGGAAACAAGAAATCCTTTATGGACAATTGGCACGGGAAGGTTGCAGTGTCCTCTGCACCGCTCCTGATCCACTCCAGCTGGAGCTGCTCCTGCCAGCCCTGAGCCCTGCCCTGTTGCTGTGTGTGATCCCCTCCACTCCAAGCTAAAATCTGGAGGAAAGAGAGGTCTCGGGGCAGCCTGAACTCCCCACAGACCCCTTTGGCAATCCTGACAGGCACTGCCTGTGTGGCCCTCCTGGGGTACACAAACAACCACTACCTTTTCCATGGGGACATCGGGGTGGCTTCAGTGCTGCTGCTGGTCCCTGTCCTGGGAGGTCTCAGCAGGTAAAAGGGTGTTTTCCTCCACATGGGACAAGGTACTGGGTAAATAAATAAGTCCAGCACAGTGTCCTAAAATTCCTATTCTCTTGTTTCAAGTGCTGGGAAGAGAAATTGCTGATCAGTCGTGAAAGAACAAAATGAAGAAGGGGGAGGTTACTGGGGAAGATGCTTAAGGATTCACAGCCATGAGCCAGCGTAGACACATGTGGTGCCTTACATCTAATCTGAGCCTCTTCCTAATCACCAGCCACGGGAATACATTTGCTTCAGGTTCCCAAATTGGCCTCTCCTTTGCAGCTCGACCGCAGCTCCACGGATGTGCAGTGACAGGGTCATTTGGAACTGCTTGAAGTCTCCCTGCCACGAGCAAACCAGTGACTCCCCACTTGGGCTGAAGCAGCATCAGGAAGGACTGGCCCTGGGGGCTGTGGGATGTTGGCTGTGACTATTTTGGGCAGCATCTTCAGAGCTCCAGCCCTGCTCCGTGCCCGCAGGAGGAGGCAGGTGGTGGGCAGGAGGGCCAGGGGCAGGCAGGCTGCCTGATCCGGGAGATGCTGAGGTGCTAATTGCTGCAACCTCCTTCTGCAGGCACAGGCTTTTCACTGCACTGGCTCAAATATCCTCCCTGTCTGAATCTGCCACAAGGATTTCATCTGCTCCCAGAGAAGACTCACCCAACACCTGTCTCTCCCCACATGCCCTCTCCTCTCCTCCCCACGCCGAGGCGTTTGCAGGGCAGCCCATCTGCAGGGCTCAATTCCTCCTTTACATCCCCACCCCTTTTCCTTTTCTGTCTCTTTTTGCTGTCATCTTTGCATTTTAGGCTCTGGGAGCATCCCAAGGCAGGTGATCCTTGCCCTGCAATCCATGGAGCGGGACTGAGGGGCCGTGGCACCTCTCAGGCTGCAGGGCAGTCACGCCGTCAGTGTGGTGCAGAGCTGGCACTGGGCTGCTCAGCCTGACTGTGCCTTGGCGTGAGCATCATTAACATCCCAGCAATTAGTGGAGCTGTGTTGATTTGCATCAAGCCTCAGAGCATAAAGAGTTCCAGACCAGATGGTAAATTGGGTCTGTGTGTGTTCCTGAAAACAATAGGAATGTATGCTGGGCTTGGACGGGGCTTTGGTGATGTATGGGATCTCTGGAATGGCCCTGCTTGCCTGAGCTTGGGAACAAGCCCTGGTGCTTATGGCACAGTGTTTTGGCTTGGCCTTCAAAGCCCCCGTGTGGGTGTTGAGGAGTAACCCCCAGGAGTGCCCAGCCAGCACGGGTCAGGCTTGGATCAATCACCTGATCCAGTTGTACTTTATGTCCTTGAGTAAGTTACTGCCCTTCTGTGCCCCACCACTTGTCCGACGTGTAATGGAATTACCCACAGCAGAGCTGCCAGTATTTGGCATCTGGATCCCCCGTGCCCCTGGCATGAAAGTGCTGGACCATGTAAGTACCTCATGCCTGCCCAGCCGGCACCAACTGCCTGGAAAAGCTCTGCCTCTTCCCAGTGTTTTGCCACGATTAACTGGTCAGCTGTCAGCGCCCCATCCGCAGGTTCGCACGTGCAGGCAGCCTGTCTCCGTCCTGGACCTTCTCCAGGCCTTGGTCCAAATGTGCTGGCTTGGAGCCATCGCTGATATCTGCTGTTCTGCCCTGAAATACAAATCAAGCTGATAAAGAGATTGTCTCCAAAGAGTATCCAGAAACATTTCTCCAGTTAAAAGTGAGACCGTTCCCAAGGACATACTGGAGCTGGTGGACGAAAAGTGGAGAATGGCTGGTGCCTGACCCAGCATGGACCCATTCCTTGTCCTTCCCTACAACATTCCTGCTAAACTCATCTTCTCCTGGGATGGGAAGAGAAATGGTCTGGCCTTGTGTTGAGCTGGGCTGGAGCAAGAAAGGCTCATTAAAGTGTGCTGAATGCAGGAGTCCACACCTGCTTAGGAGCATCTCTGAAGTCTCCGGGGTCCTCCCCATCCATGTCCCAGGAAAAACTCTGATTACTCTGGATCTGTTGACTCCAACCATGCAGAGAAGTCCCACAGCCCTTACTGGAGGTCAGTGTTGGCAGGCAGGTTTCAGGGATGCAGAGGAGGGGAAGGACCCCATGGCTGGGAACCCGGAGACCCCACCATGGCCAGCGATTCCTGGGAGCTGCTCCGGTGCCACCCCAGGAGCCAGGGAGCGCCCAGGATCCACAGCACACGCACAAACACGCGTGTGATCGCCGTGGATCCTCCTCTCCTTGCTGAACTAAGGCTCCTCTGCCCACGTCCCACCCCCCAGCTTTGGAGGGGCTGCAGGACTGTGGTGGCAAACAGGCACCTAAACCAACAGCCAGGCTGGATTATTCATTACTGCTCTGCCTGTCCCTCTGATGAAGGCAGACAAAGTCACCTCTCTTTTGTGCGACGCGTGTGTTGTCTTTGCTTTATTTTTTATTTGTTTCTTCCCTTATAAAACTCATGTGAATAGGCCAGATGCTGTTGCCATAGCAACCCTCTCTCTTCAAGCAGCAGATGCCGGAAAAGGGTTTTGCAGTTTAATCCTCCTGGAAATCTCCCCATCAGAGGTTGCCGGTATAAGATGATACTAAGAGATGCTCACCAGCAGTGCTTGGCATATTTTAAGTCCCATGTGCTTCTTTTTGCATGAAGAACCTGCCCTTTCACCCTTTGGAAATGGCACATATCACAGGAAGAGCAGCAAATGTATCCTAATGCCTCATCATATATTTAAAGAGTCTTTCCCTGCACAGGTCCCGAAGCATTCCATGGGGATTAAGACAGGAGTGCAGTATCCTGTTCTTGATGAGTGGGGCAGAGACCAGGGCAGCTGCCTCCATCACACCTATCCAAGCCCACCCCAAGCTGCCACCAGCACTCAATGCACAACTTGGGTTGCAAAAACGAGTGCCTTCCATTAAAAAAAAAAAAAAAAAAAAGGGAAAAAAAATCAGCATTTGAGCTTGGCAAGAGCAGCTTCCCATTCTAAATCCACGGATCAGTAACTTGTGACCAGCATGGTCACAACGGAGAAGACATTGAGAGCTGTTTGAAAACAGCAGTGACCTGCTCTGGGTGCACACTGACACACACATCCCTCTTTCTGCTCTGAAAGTGGGGCCCTCCATGCAGGATTCCTGCTTCCCTTTCCATCACCTTGCTGCTCCTGCTTCCATCACCCTCCGTCCCTGGGCTCTGTCCGGGGTTGCATCACTCAAGCTCCTTAAGAGGACGGATGGAAAAGGCAGGATTTCAGCCCGGCTTGTTTGACAAAGATATATCCATTTGAAAGAAAAAGCTTAGGAGTGGAAGGCGGATTTTAACTAGTGCAGAATGAGCTGTTCAGCCTCTCTTAAAAAAAGAAAATCCTGTAGAACTTGACAGAAAGTAATAGCCATTGTATTTTGGCTTTCTCATTGAACAGATTTTGTGTAGGCATAGCAGGGAACTTTGTGCTGATGGATTTTAACTCAGTTTAATTAAAGCAGTTGAAATGCAGTCAATTCCCTGCTTTCTAGTGCAGACATGCACAGAAAAGCAAAGGGTCTATTCAAGACAAACCTCTTCAGGAAGGCATCTTCTAAAGGAAGCTTTTGCTTGTGTCAGGTAGTCTGTGCCTCCTTAACCCCAGATCTAACCCACAGTGTCAGGTTTCTCCAGGAAAAATGTGTTATGTTTCATGTTTTATTGCATCAGGACACAGAGTCGTCCTCAGAGGGTCAGTCAGTTTGGTGAGTTATCCCAGAGCCAAACCACTGGTGACCCAGAGGCTAGTGGGGGCTTTCTTAAAAATAGCAATGCAATGGTGTGATTTTTGGGGGTTGTCCTGTGCAGGGCCAGGATCTGGACTCAGTGATTTTTGTAGCTCCCTTTCAGCTCAGGATATTTGGTGATGCCATGATGCTGTGTGACCACAGCACGCTGTGATGTCCCAGATTAATTCTGGATTATGAAGCTGGTTTTGGGATGCAGGGAAATCACAGGGCCACGGGCAGCAGAACCCTCTGCCCCTGGGCAGAACCAGCACCTCTGGCAGCAGTTAAGGTGGATGTAGGTTAAACTGCCTTTGAAATTTGTAGGGATGAAGATCCCCCAGTCCCAGTAAGCAACATATACTGGTCAAATGGAAAAAAAGCTCACGTGTCAGTGGAGGACATGGCTGAGACTGGGCTTCCAAAATGCCACTCAGCCCTCCATCCTGAGGACTGTAAATCCCAGCCAGAGTGAACTCAAAGGCTCCTGCAAAGCCACATCCTTCATTTTCCCTTTGCAGGCTGAGACGTGGAAGTGAGTGAAGAGCAGAAGCCAGAAGATACTGGGATTAGCAACTCCAGTCTGGGCAACAGTGACAACAATTTGAATTCATGGCAGAGCTCTGCTCCAGTCCTCCTCTGTTTGCTTTCCATCAGGAGAAAGCTTTGCCTTGTGATTAAATGAAGGACGCAGGGATCAGGACTCCTGGGCTCTTCTGCTCTTAAGTCTGCCACTAATTTTCCGTGTTTCTTCAGAGAGGTCACATAGGATTAAACGCTCGGAGACGGTGCAGGCTCAAAACTCCCTCTGACGTCAATGGGGACAACGGGTTTCCAGCACCAGTGGGAAAATGCAGCCTGTAAAGCATCCTCAGCTTCCTGGGTGCACAACTCTTCTGTCCAGTCCTGTGCAGGAATTTACTCAGATTTATGGGAAGGAGCCTGCAGGGTTCCTCCGGTTTGCTGGGGTGGGGAATAAAAGGGAGCGCAGCAACTCAAAAGGGAGAGATCCCCCCATCCGCCCCACCTCTTCGTTGCCAAGGTCTCAGCCTCGTCCCCAGCTGCACAAACAGCCTGCACAGCCCCTCTGCCACGCTCCAGCTGTCACTGTGGCCTCTGGGCTTGCTGAACTCACTGCAGGAGTTTGGGGTACCTGGCATTTGGTGGCCTTGGGGCCGTGGAGGTGTGCAGGGAAGGCACAGCCACGCACCCGTAACCGTGCTGGCCCTGTCTCACACACTGCCAGATGGCACTGTACTCATGGCATGCTCCTCTTCTGGCACAACCAAATGTCCCCAATTACCACCACAAGGAACAGATAATTCCTTGCATCAGCAAGTGGTGGAGAGGAGAGGAGACCAGGCAGGAGTTGCAGTGCCAGCTCCTCCACCGCAGCTGCTCCAGGTCCATTTGCCCTTCCCCTTGGAGAAGACCCAGCTCGTTATTTCAGGTGCTCCTGCCAGACCCCACTTGTTTTGAAACTGGTGGATAGAAACAGCTCCTGACCCTGTGGCCGTAGCCCATGGGCTTTCTCTAAGTGATATCCTTGGCAGATAAATGAAGTCCATTTTAAGTCCTGCCCTGCTCCTTCCTTTGGGCTTTTCCTGATGCAGGTGCCTGGCAGAGGTGAGGAGTAGTCCCATCAACCATCCCTTGCCAAAGGGCTGCAGGTACAGCAAATCCTAGCCCAGGGAAAGCTGTATTTACATACCTGCTTTTCAGAAAAGGAAACAGGCTCTTAAGGGAAACACAGAATTTTAATCACCTGGTTCGGGCTTCTGCACAGCTCCTGGGGCGTTGCCAGGGGTTGGACACGGTGGCACCACCGTCTGTCCCTTTATTTGCAAGCAGTCATTAGGAATGATTAATTATAATGATGCTATTAGATTAGATATTAGGAAGAAATCCTTCCCTGTGAGGGTGGGGAGGCCCTGGCACAGGTTGCCCAGAGGAGCTGTGGCTGCCCCATCCCTGGAAGTGTCCAAGGCCAGGTTGGACGGG
>JAWMRA010000038.1:2950685-2964853 GCA_035584735.1 Pseudotriccus pelzelni
CCAGGGATGGGGCAGCCACAGCTTCTCTGGGCAACCTGTGCCAGGGCCTCACCACCCTCCCAGGGAAGAATTTCTTCTTAATATCCAACCTAAACCTGCATTAGGATGACCAAGATTTGCAGGGATGGAGGAAGCCTGTAACGTGTGGAGGGAGCAGGAGGGGCGAGGAGCAGCAGATGAATACATACAGTGCCTTTTGTGCGGGCACTTCTAATGCAATTTTGCCGACGGGTTCTTAAATCTGTTTTTATCGCCGCTTAAAGTGCCGGACTGGACTTTAAGGTAAATGCAGAGCTGGGTTTCCTGTCCCTTGGCTGTCCCCGCTCCTGGCTGGGAGGGAATGGCCATGCCGGAGCGATGTTGGCTCCACCCTTCAATTTGGGGGAAATAGAACCTGTCAGGGGGAAGATGTTCGGCTCCCAGAGACTTTTCCCAGCAAAGGGAAGGGAATAAAGGGCAGGCAGCTCTGTCAGAAGCATAAATGTTTCATCAGTTCTTGCTTAACTCGGCAAACCTTTCTCGGATAGAAAGTTTGCAATTATTACCTGGATCAAGACAGCTTAATTAAACAATTAGGATGTAAAGTTAACAGCCCTTGCAGAATGAGTTGCGGTGCTTTAATTTCAGAGTTGCTCGTGCATGCAGGAGAGTGACGGTCTGGGAAAAGGCAACTCTTCTTTTTCTCTTCCTTCCCTCAAAACACAACCACCATCAAATTAATAGGATAGGGCACATCCGCAGGCACCGATGGGAATTTTGCCTGAATCAGGATGCAGCAAATCGCTGAATAAAGCCCCACCACCAGCCTTGCACCAGCCAGAGACGACGGCTCCTTGGAGAGCCCGCGGAAGGCAGGACGTCTCTCAGACCGACCTAAAGTCCCTCCTGTGGCTTCCCGGGAACCACACGAGTAAACAAGGCACTGAGGTGGCTCCAGGGAGTGATGTGCTGGACAGCCTCCAGAATCTGCTGGATCGGGGCTGCAGCTTTCTAACGATTTTCAGCCAACACCAAACAACAGCCGGAAGGGGCAGCCAAGGTCGGGATGCGGAGTCAGGAGGCGCAGGACACACGCCTGGACATCTGCCTCATTTGCATGCTGTCTCCATCTGTTCGGGGAGGCTGTGGACATTTTGGCAGCAGAAACACCCCTCTGTCCCAGCCACGAAATACTGCTGGACAAGGGATGGCACGTGGAAGTTCCCCACCTCCCACCTTGCTGGACCTGACTCGGTGTCCTGCGAGTCGGGCGCCTCGATGTCGTGGGCCAGCAGTTCTACACGGCACAGCTCCTCTTCCTGCTGCTCTGGGGAAAGCCTGGATTTTAAAGAATAAACCTGCCAGGTTTGTAAGCTCCTTAACCTCCATCTCCGGTGACCTAGAAACACCGTAGCTCCCTTGGTGTCCCGTGTGCTCATATCCTCCCCTGCCCACGGATGGATTTGACAGCTCCTGATGCTTGGAAAACAGGCTCAGCCTGAGGCTGAGCCGAAGGAGTGTAACATGACTGGGGAAAGTATAAAGCTGAGCGATTTTTGACTTGGGTCATAAAATCTTTATGGTAAGTAAGACGAACCCCTTGAGGCTTGAAATTGTAAAATTCTGGTTCCGGCCTGTTGGTCCTGGAAATTAAATTCCCGTTCTGCAGTCTCGGAGGTGCCTTATGCAATACCCAGTGGTGCCAGCCAGGAGGGAGGAGTGATGCTCGCAGGCCTCCATCCCACCACGACCACCGGGGAACAGCAGGGGCTTGTTTGGTCCAACGTTCACTGGTGTGGAGAAAACAGGGGAAAAAAAATGATGGTTTTGGAGCTCGCGGTAGAAACTCTCAGTGAAGTGTAAACTCTGAGAATATGGATATTTCTCCAGTGCTTTCACTCCTGCAGTTAATGGCATGAATTCTCCAACACATCCATCTAAATGTGCCTGCCGGAGAGGCCTCCAGCTTGGACTCTGACCAATCCTGGTGGTGTTTTTGTTGCTTTGGTGGGTTTTGAGGTTGCCCTCTGCCTTTTGGGGTCTGATCTAATGGCAGCTGCAGTCAATGGGAACCTTACTAAGGACAATTAGACGAGCAGAAGGCTGAGAAAGGAAGTGGGTTTTCATCTCAGAGTATTAATTTAAACTGCTCCCTTGGGGCTGTCCCTTTAAGGAAGCCTAAAATCATAATTAAAGACTGCAGGCACAAAACACGGCTTTTTCTTAATATCTTTGGGTAATTAAAACTGTCAGTGGGGGAGGATTAGCACAGGTTAGACACAGTATTTCAATTTAAACTTCTTCTGATCCCTTGAAGTTTCTACTTATTATTTTTTTAGCAAACTTTAATCTAGCTACCCTAGATCTGCAAATTAGACCCAGCGAGGTCCAGCCCATGTGAGACACTGCTGACATGTTCGATTTGGAAGATGATGGGCTGATGGAATAACCTGAGCTGTGTGGACTGAGGATCCGGCCAGAAACACGCAGATGTGGGAAAGACTGGAATTAATGCTTTGAAAGCAGCGAGGACAGGCTGAATTAGCTGAGGTTTCAAGCCAGAGGTGCCCAGACATAGTCCTGCCTCCACCACAGGCCTAATTACTCATCTTCAAACCACGCCCAGGGTTGTGTTTCCCTGTTGAGGAAGGGAGGAAAACAGACGGCCCTGGGGATGGCCCAGCAGAAAGCTGAGAGATTTGGACAGCAGGTTTTAAGCAGAAAAATCAGGATTTCAGTAAGTTGTGGTGAAGGTCAGAAGCCTCACCGAGAGCTTGCAAAAAACAGGTCACGAGGTGACTGTCCTGGTGATCACCCAAAAAGAGGAGGCTGGTTCTCAGTGATGCTGTGATGGCCGTGTCCCCAAGGGGTGCTCAGGGACTGGTGTGCTCCAGGAACACCCCCAATCTCAGCATCTCCCTTTCCTCTGGCCTTACCCACGCGGGGAAGAACAGCCCTGAATTCAGCAGGTGATGATGAAGGCTCTTTTGGCTCCCCTGACAGAAAACCACTTTAATAACGGTTGACTGAACAGGGAAGAAGCCAACAAGAGCACAACAACCCAAATCAATGCTCGATGGCAGCTTATTATTTGTTTCCTCCAGCAGTCCTACAGGACAACTCCTTCCCCCCAGCTCCACCTCGCCTCAGAAACACCACAGACCTTGTACACAGGGAAATCTGAAATAAAACACCCAGACTGGCTACCCCGGGGAGACAACACCACAAACTTTTGCATATCATTGGACATTCCAGCTGGAAATAAAACATCACCTGCAATTCATCACCGCGAAAATACGGCCTCGTTTTTTATTTTATTTTATTTTTTTTATTCTCTGTTCCCCCTCTTTCCACCCGTCCACAAAAGGGGGTGGAAGTCAAAATTGCCGAGCAAAAATGTAATGTATGTACATAAGGAGAGGAAGCAAACGACTGGGATTACAATTTATTGCAGAGACCGTAGGCGGCGTGTGTGATTGCCCACAAGGAAATTGCCAGAGATGCAGATATTTTGCAGAGCTTCTTATTTACTTTCTCCTCTACTTTGCAACTAAATAAGATATTCAATAAGAGCTGGCAATTTTCTCACATGCAGCCTCCAAACAGCCCTCTATTTTTGATGATGAGTAGTAATTCCAACGTTTTGCCTTAAAAAAAAAAAAAAAGCCCCACCGAGCACACGAAACCACCCAGTCTTCCACACTTTATATTTTCCTAATGGAAACGGTTTATTGTAGCAAGAAATTACCCTTCATTTAGGGGAAAAAACATTTGATTACGTAAAAAAAAAAAAATCACTGCACAGGCTGAGCCAGAGTAATGTGTGGTATTGTATTGTTGAAATGCCCCTGCTCTTTTTGGGAACTCTTTGGTATTGATATAAGAGTCAGATGATATTGATGGTCAGGGAGCTTGGGAGAGCTGTGAAATATCCACCCCAGTGGCATCTGTCTTCTTTAGCTGCATTGACTGAAAACATCAGATCCAATTTCTTTGGAGAAGTGGCCCGGAATGACAATTTGGAGTGAGGGGATGTGGTGAGAGGGGTGAGAAGTGAACCCAGCCACGTGGATTGTCTCCAGGACAGGGCTGGGAAGCACGGGTGGCACTCCCAACCAGCTGCTCAGGGACGCAAAGCCGTTTGCAAAATGGTTTTTCCAGATGGTTTGGAAGCAGGACATCACCAGGCCAACCCACCGTGGTCTGTCAGCAATGAATATAAATGGTGCTGAGTATCACTCTGCTGAGAGGAGCATTTATCCTCATAATCAGTGGCATGTTTTTTGTCCTCTCTCCCTCTTGGAAGGGACCTCCAGGGAAGTCACTGAAATGACTGCAGGCAGCTCTTGGAAGGCTCCAGCTCTGGGGACACGGGGCAGGGACACCTTCTGCTAGACCAGGTTGCTCCAAGCCCTGTCCAACCTGGCCTTGAACACTTCCAGGGATGAGTTTTCCAGAAGTTTCCCGTACACTATCAAACTCCAGGTCCTTTATGGAAGCAGGCTGCTATCAGGGATATTTGGGTACCACATCTCATCTGCCCCTGAAGAGACTGGGCAGAAGAAAGACTCTCGTCCAAGCCAGTGGTGTTAAACACGTGCAGATGAGCGCATGGCTGAGAGAGTGAGGGCAGGAGGCTGAACCAGCCCACAGGATGCAGAGGTGGCTGAGTGCTGGGGCTGTGCCCTGTGCATGGAAAACTCCTGGGAAGATGCATCTCAGATCCTGAATCAGCTCCCCACGGCTTCAAAAAGGCACTGAATAATGTAGACAGGAAAACGAGCGCAGGACAATCTGGCTGTCATCCAGCTTATCCAAATATTGCTATTTTGGGCTTTGTTTGAGTTTCTTTGCAGCTCAGAGGCACATCCCAAGATCCCGGTGCTTTTGATCTGGAACGCACTGAATAATTCCCTTTAAACAATAATAAAAGGGGAATTTTTGACACCGCCTCCATAGCAACCACTGATGTCATAAATGCAGGAACATGACTTCATGGCAGGACCCGAGCTCAGGAGGAACTTTTACTCAAGAGCAAATATCACCTGCAGCAGAGCAGGGAATACAAAAAACTGGGTAAACAGCAGATCATTGCTTTGCATAAATGTCCTTTTACCTCAAGTCCTGCTGAGGATGAACATCCCTTTTTTCCGAGGCATCTGGTGGGTTGTTGATGAGAGCAGGGCTCTCCATGTAGAGACAGCTTTGGAGAAGGGGTTTTGCAGGCACTAACCTGTTCCCAGCCCTCCCTTGGGAAGGTCTCCAGCACCGGGCTGCCCAGGCTGTGAGACTGCTAAATGACTCCAGTGAGATAAAGGATTTTTCTAGATTTTCTTGGCGCTCACAGCACGGCAGAGACCTGAGTGAGAGTCCAGGGGTTGTAACCCAGCCTCTGTGGTTGTGGAAAAAGCCGTGCTGTTATACAGGGAGCCTTTGCAGTGGGTCATGCTGGGTCAGTACAAGCTATCTGGGTAAATGAATTCCAGTGCTGGTGAATACAAGCCACCACTGATGGCTGCAGCAGCAAAAGGCTCTGCTGGAAGAGCTCCTCGAGCATCCCAGGGACCACTCGCAGGATGGCTCAGTGCAGCGGAGCTGAGTGGCTCTTACAGGGCTTCCTGGACAAAAATAAAATGTACTGAGGCATTTTCAATTCAGCCTGGAGGCGATCTCTGTCTGCAGCCCTTGGTTCACATCACCATCTGGCAGGAGGAGCTGAAATCCATTTCCATCAGAGGCTTTGCCAGCGAGCGAAAGAAAGTGAAGGTGGGAGCTGGTTTCTCGAAAAGCGAGGGCTCTGTCAGAGCTCCTGCTGCCTGGCAGCCCCCAAGCCCAGTGCCTGGGGAAACAGGAGCCTTTTACTTGAGACCCTGTTGTCACTGCCTCAATCTGCAGCAAAAAGCAAACCCAGAGAGGGCTTTTTCTCTCTCCGCGGCCTGGGGAACCGGCCAAGGCGCAGAAAATTCAGCTGCTCCGAGAGGGGCGAGTTAGAGGGTCCTTTCCTCTGGTCTGTAAGTCTAAAAAACAACTCCTTGAGGGGCCACTCTCATGAATAACTGGAATTTGCTGCCAGGACCAAATCCCAGCGTCCCACTGCAGCACCTGCGGATCCAGCACCCGGGGAAAGAAGAAACCAGTGGCCCACCTGGATATCCAGGGTGTCCTTTAGCCTGAGCCCCCAGCAAGGCAGATCAGATGAGCCCCATCCTGTAAAGATGCTCCATGTCTACACACATATTTCACACAATATTTTGTCAGCCAACGCCGCAGAACAGACACGGCTGTGTCTACTGGGACTCTGATTTTCCTGCTCGTGCTGGTGCCTGCCCTGCCAATAAACAAATAGATTCATTTATAAAATCTCTGTCATTGTCACCAGCCGAGTTACTGCAGGGCCACTGAGACATGGGCCTCAGGCCAAGTTATATTGCTCGCTTCATCATCCCACACGCTTGTGTTGCCTGCACCAAATTTTCAAAATCTATTATTCACATCAGCCCGGGGTTGGAGGGAACAGATTTCCAATAGTTTGCAAATATCGTGTTTGGAACAAAAGCCATTTCCATTCTGCAGAAGAAACAGAGGAATGTGAGTTAGAGGCTTCAGGAGGTCCCCGCTATGAGAGCAAAGAGCGATTTTGCTGTTTTGTGGGTTTCCCATGTGGCAGTGACAGGCAGAGGACACAGTGGAGACCCTGGAGAAAAGTACTGGATGATCCAGTGGTGCCAACTGGGATCCTTGTAGTTTTACCTCAGAGGTGTGAGAGCTTTCTCTGCCTGCATAGGGCCAAATAAATGGCTCCAAACCACCAAAAAAAAGGGCTCCAAACCACCAAAATAAAAGGCTCCAAACCACCCAAAAGGCTGCCCTGCAATTATAAATAGCAAAGAGCATGTCTGAAGTCCTGGAGTCGTGTGTTGTTCACCTTAAAATCAGAAATTGCCCAGGCTGTGACAGGGATGGAGAAGCTCAGCTTTCCTGGAGACAAGGCAGGGAGAGGGACTGAGCACCCTCTTCTTCTTTTTCCCTTGCCACAACCTTTTATGGCACCGAGAGGTCAAGGGCACAGTTCAGAGCTGAGTTTATTCAGGGAATGTGCTTGAACAGCCTAAATCTCCCCAATTTCTCATCCCTTCCTTGCAATCAAGCCCAGGAGGGGCTGTGTCCTCTCCAGGGGAGGGCTGGGGGCTCATCACAGCTCCCCTCAGCCACAGACCTGCTGTTGGTTTCCCTTCTTACCACCTATTTCCATTTCCTGATCCAACCTTCCTCCTCCCTCCCTGACAACAGCAGCCTCTCAGCCAGCAAAGTGGGACAAATGGCTCGACAGCGATTTCATATTTGTTTGTCGTCCTTGAGATTAAATATTCTTAAATAATAACACCAAAAAGGCTTAGAGCTACGGAGGAAATTCTTCTGAGCTCCCATCAATTCAGCACAGCAAAGGGACATGGGATTACAGGGAGGGTCAGGCTCTGCCTACAGCAAGGTACAGGATTTGTTTTGCCTGAAACAACGGGGGTTTTTCTGAACCAGTTTCACGTGGAAGCTTAAAATCAGGAGAATGTTAATCTGCTTTCACGGTCCCTGCTTTTAATCAAAGCCTGTTGTAATTAACGTGCGCGCTGATAACTCTGTAAACGCAGGACAGATTTAATGGGAAGAGTTTGCACAACGGGAATTTCAACCAGAAAAGGCAGTTTAGGGTGTTTCAGGCTTTCTGAAGAGCCACCAGCCCGCTGCTGCCTTGGAGGGCTCCAGGGAAGGGGCTGCACCCTCCTCGCACCATGGTGAGACAGTTCAATTCTTCACAGGCAAAATTCCAACTGGATAGGGCAACAGTGAATTCCAGAAGGGGAAAAAGGCAGCCTGGGTGGGCCTTTTCCCCCACCTGCAGCCCCCTTGGGAGCTGCCACACTGCACAGAGGGCTGGATCTGATGGAAAGCAACATACTGGCATCACACCCCTCGGTGCCAGCACAGGGATGGAGAGAGCCGGAGTCTTGCCCTGCCATTAAATATTACATTCCCTAAGGAAAGAGAAAAAGGGGGCTGGGTGGAGAGAAATGCGGAAACTTGTTGAATTAATCCAGAGATTTAATGTCCAGCTGTTGTGGAGTTTACAGGCATAAAAGATTATTGAGCTTGGAGGCCCTATGCCACAGAGACCAACAATTTTTGCTGCAACGGGGCCATCAAGGATTGGGATTGTGTTTTATGGGGCTGATATATGGCTCCATAAAGAAGAGACAAGATCTCTTTCTTTTCTTCTCTTTGAGTAGTTAGTGAGTCATGTTACAAAACTACAATAAACTCAACTGGAACATTCAGGGATTCCAAAGCAGCAATGCCAAAGCCTTCATATTATTACTATTAATTATTACTATTATTACATTAATTTCTAAGACATCAATCTCCATCCTATCCGGGCACTGTGACTTAAATTTAGCACAAAATTAGCATACATTAGCTAAATTAATGTAACATACCATATGTGGCAAAAACTAACGTAACATAATGTGGAATAAATTACAATAATTTAACATTGACTCGCAGGACTTGATGAGACTGTAAATCTTCTTTAAGAACTAAGATTAAAGCAAGAAAACATTAAAAAGTAGATCCATTTTACAAAGGAACAGCCTTTGCAAATGCAGTGTTTTGAAAACACAGTTCATTTAGTAAAAGGTTTCATCCAATTTGCCACTTAATAGCGTTGCTTTGCAATTACAACATTCCCTTTCACCCAGAGCACCTGCAGCGCTTTACAAATAATAATTCATTTGCACTGTGTCTCGCGAAGCCAAAGAGTATCAACATCCTCAGGTTTTACATGGAATGAAAATGAGCCGGGGATAAATTAAACCATTTGGCCGAGCGTGGCGGAGGCAGGGACTGTGCCTGAGAAACCCTGACTGCCTGGATCATCCATCAACACGCTGCTGCTGCTCGTGTCAGCCACGGAACCTCCTCCCGGCTCGCTCTGCTCACACACCAGGCTCTGATTCCTGCACGGGATGGAGGGCGATCCACTGTGATCCCCGGCAATTCCCACCCCACTGCTGCCCTCCCTGCTCCTGCCATTCCAGTGAGGGTGTTAAAAGCTTGTCCCCACCACCGTGGGTTTTGTTGGAGGTGGCGTCCAGCTCTAAGGGAGGGGATGCTTTTACTGCACTAATCGCGCAGAGCTCAGTTTCACCCCTGCTGGAACCACCTCGCTGCTGCTGCAGAGCCGACAGCAACTCGGCTCTCAGCGGTCCCCATCCACCCCCTTGGGCACCAGACAAGAACCAAACCACACAGGGAAGCTCTTCCCCCATTCCTTTGTCCCCCTGTGCTCCGCATTTCACTCAGGTAATCAGAGGAACACAGGCAGCACCGGGAGCTTTGCTGCAGCTCCTGCACTCGGGTCTGCTGGGAGGAAACCCAACAGCATCTCCCCTCCATGGGAAGCGCTCTGCTGCTGTCAGCTCTGGAGAGCTGGACTCCTCTGTGCCTCCAGGGGAGGAAGAGAGAGAAGGGAGAGTCAAGACATTGTCCTTGAAGAACGCAGGAGCAAGTATATTAGTCATAGAAAATCCATTACTCAAGATGATGAATGTCCTTTCCTGCTATGTTGCTGTTAGTTGCTGGAATTAAAACCCAGACCTGTGTTGCAGCTCTGTGAGGACACTAATTTACATGACAAGTACACAGATTAAAAAACTAGTATTTTGCTGGATTGAGAGTTGGTCTGGCCATTGAAGAATTGCCCCTTTCCAGCCTCCACATTGAGAATCCCACCAAACCCGAAATCCCCCACGGCATGTGATGGAGCACAGGCATTGCTAGAGCACTTCTTCTGCCAGGGGAGCCCCATGAGGTGTCAGTGAGCAGAGCAAAGAGAGGATTTGCTCATTAGAGACAGTTCAGGAGTGGCCACAAGATCCAGAGTCACAGAGATGCTTGTGGGGGAGATGAGGGGTCTGGTGCCTCCCCTGTGGACCGTCCTAAGCCATAACTTCTGAGCTCCAAACTCACCCTCCAGCTCAATTCCTGCAGGACAGCAGCAGATCCTCACACAAAAAGCCTCTGAGCCCAAGCCAACAGGGAAAGCAATTAGGAAAGATAGTTCCCAGTGCACTGAAACAGGAGAAAATGGATGAGGCAGGTAAAGTCCCGCTTTCCCAGGGATATGCCCCTCTGCCCTGGCCACGGGCTACCTGCCCTCCATCCCTCCATCCCTCTTTCCTGCGTGGCGCAGCTCAGCGAGGCTGTGGCAGAAACCTGCTGGTGTGCTCCTACTGCTGGAGTAAGTCCATAGAAAGCAGCAGCCGTGGCTGGCAATGCTCCACTGGAACAATATTCCCGTGGAAATTGCCATTTTCATACACAAAAGAGAGAGGGAAAAGGAATTCAAGCCTGGCAGAAAGATGACGAACGCACCGAGGTCCTGGGCACCACCCTCAGCAGGAACCTGCTGATGGAGGGAAATATTATTTTTCAATAATAAACCAATTTTGAACTGACTCAGAATCCAGTGACAGGGGAGTAATTTAATCAACATCTCCAAATCGTTTCACCTTTGGAGTAAGAAAACGCGCTATTGGAAAAACCACAAATGAAACGTTCCCAAGCGTCTGAAATCCGGTTTTGAGGTTTTTTTCACACCCCGTCCTTTGAGAAGTTATGACACGATGCCAAAATGTGAAAACACATGGATTTTCTGAGGAATAGAACAATTTAAATTTTGCTCACTCCTGGTCAGCCGTGAGCTCAATATTACGAAGCAGGTTTTAAAGCCGTAGAGAAGGTGATGAAAGAATATTAATGACATTCTTAGATGAGCAGTAAAATGCACTGATGCTGCTAATAAATTGTAGCTGCTTTTGTGGCCGTTGGGATTTGGGATGGATACAAGCTGATCTGAGAGATAATTTTTGTTGTGCTTTGCTGGAACTGGCGGAGGAGAAAGGTTAAAATCGGGGACAGTGGCTGTGCTGGGAAGACACAACGAAACCCGGTGGTGATTCATCACCTTAGAACAATGCAGACCATGAAGGAACTATTATAAACCCAGGAAGGGTAACGTAAAGCCTCCGAATTATTCATCAATCCCCAACCCAGGCTGCTGCTCGTGCGTTTCATCTTGCAAATAAGATGTCAGATCTCAGGAGGCTTAATTCAGTCTCTGCTCTCCCAATTTGGTGGACCATCTATAACGATTTGCCATTAAATATCCCACATTCACAAATTTCTACATTTATTGGCGTCATTTTAAAACATCACGGCCATCTTTTTATGTCGGCAGGAGATATGACAGAGCCCTTCAATGAAGAGAATTGACTATAAAAGGTGCTAATAAAGAAATCAATCTAACATTATAGCACATATTTAGAATTAATTCTACCTATTCTCCCCCAACCCCCCCGAGCAATAGACGGCACCTAATAACAGCAGGATCATCTGAAAAGGTACATCCCTTGATTTAAAAACTGATGTGTGTCAAGGTAATGGGATTAAAAATGAATTGCCATTTTTTAATAGCTTCCCACCAGCATCTATCTCGCTGTCAGGGCTTCCCAAACAACAGAACGCGAAGACGCAGCCTGAAATTAGCCTGTCTCGTTGTAAAACTCTCCCTAATGATCCTCTAAATGAATCCCTGCTCTTGGGCGACATCATTTCGGAGTTAAATATCAGCTAATTTATTTTTTGGGGTACGTCCTGATGGCGCACAACGGGTCGTGCGCTTGGCAGCGGTGCCTCGTGGGATAAAACGGAGTGAACTGTCAAGGGGACAACCAGAGTTTTGTGTTGCTCTGCCACCGAAGGAGCGGCACGAGCAGCCCCTGGTCCTGCTGGGGTCTTGATGGAACGTGAAGCTGCACTTTGGAAGCCTTTTTTGGGGGGATTTGGGGCAGGCAGGGCTGTGCCATTCCCAGGCTGGCATTCCCGTGTGCCTCAGCCTGCACCACACGCTGACAGCCGTGTCCCAGTTTAACTGCGGCGCTGACACCGCTCTGCTCCTCCGCCGTACAAATCTGTCAGGGAGCTCAGAAAAGCAGCTTCTTTTTTGTTGTTTTTTTTTTTTTTTTCCCTCCCGTTTTCTCGAGTCTTGGAGTTTTACATATCAGGAGAGAAGGGAGGAGACGCCGAGGCTTTGATATTCCCTGGCGCGTCTCGTGCAGAGATCACTTGATTTCTTCGCGGTGTCACCACCAGCTCATGATATTCCGCCTGCCATCGGAAGGGGGGCAGAGAGGCAGCTCAGCTCCCTGCTGCAGATGCCTCCAAAGAGGGTGTGGAGGGAGATAGACCCGAAATAACTTCAGGGCTTTCCCTTTTTTTTTTTTTACTTGCAGGGCAGATTCCCAGCACACAGGGAGCTCAGGGTGATGCATTCACACCCCTTGGATCTGGGGACCCTCACAGGTACCACTGTCTGCATCTCTCTGTGCAGGTCCCAGTGCCCTGATCTGACTCCAGTTTTCCCAGTTCTGGGTGCAGGCTGGGAGTTGGGATTCTTATAACTGCAAGCACCATCCCTGTGGGTACCAGAGAAGACACTAAAAGAGCTGATTTCAATTTCCATCTTCTAAGGGGTTTATTAATAAACAGTGTGGGTAAATATCCACCATCCAATTATGACAAACACCTTGAAGGTACAGTGTCCTTTTAAGCAAACATTAGATGCCTTATTAAATCTAAATTAAATGCTCACTAAGGGCCGTTCATTGACAAAGAAACGCTTCCAAAAGTAATGAGCAGGTCACCTCACTGGTGTATTACTGCCTGACCTTGGCTCTCTGAGAGACAGCCCCGGATAAAGCACCAAAGGCTTGGCTGATGAATGGCTGTGCTGAAATGCTCTTGACCTTAGGAGACACTCCAAAGTGATGAACAGTTAATGATGAAAGGCTCCAGAAAGAGATTGTTTTAATTTCTGGCCATAACATGCAATTTTCAGGCTTGGTGGGGGAGGGAAGGGAGGAGAGTGCGAAGAATGGAGAGAGAAGGTCGAGAGGCACTGAACTTCTGGTTCAGAGATGCTGTAAGGGATGAGCAGTGCTTTTCTGAATTCATGACAGGTGGTAATCACTGAGCTTTTCCTCAGGGTGTTTGGCTCCTCACACACCCTCCCGGGCTTCCAGCATCCTCCCAGCTGACCTCTTGGTCTCCCAGCGAAAGTCCCTCTCCCCCTTCATGTCCAAAAGGCCACCAGCTGATGACCCATCTCACCCCATGGTCCTCCACCTGAATCCCTTTTTCCCAAGCTCCAGCATCAGCCAAGGCACCAGAGAGAGCCCAGCACCTCCTCATCAGCCTGTGATTGTTTTGGCCCCTGAAGCAGTTGCTTTTCTCCCATTCTGAAGGCAATAAAAGTAATGAGAAGAATGATGGTGCCATCTGCTCCCAGAGCTTTTCACCTGTGCTGGGAAGGCAATTTATTTTCCTCACTCTGTCAGACACATCCCCTGGGCAGCAGCAGGAGAGCTCAGCAATCCAGGAGCCTTTTTCCCTGGCACGGGGAGCTGTGCAAGAGGTTTGAAAACTTGGAAAAAGAAGCATCCAGGTGCATCCCTTCACTTGGAGGGGCAGAGTAAGGGATGGAGAAGTTCCTTGTGAGCTGGAGATGAGACTAGCCCTGGATCAAAACGTCTTCATGGCTTGGAGACCAACCCAGGGTGCTTTGTACCCCAGAAGTCATGTCAGTCCTTCAGAGTGGTGCCATTAATGGTATCACTGGAGTGCCCAGAGAAGGATGTGAAGTTTTTACTGCCCAAAACAAAAGGGTGAACAAAACAAGGTAAGGGGAAGGGAGAGAATGGCTTGAGAATAGTAACCAGGATTTTGTTCTCTCGGTGGGTTGGCTAAGAAATCAACAGAAGAGGTAAAAAAGGGGGAAAGAAAGATTTGGCTGGAGAAGTCAGGCCAAGATTCACTTGGAATCACAAGTCAAAGCCCCCATAGGGTGAGGCTGGAGCAAGACTTGCCAGCAGAGCTGCAGGTCCCCACAGGGCCAGGCTTGGTGACAGCAGCAATTTGTACCTGGGGCACTTTGTTCTGGGTGCCAAATGACACCCAACCATCACAGCTCACCCTGTGAACACCCAAACATCACAGCTCACCCTGTGAACACCCAAACATCACAGCTCACCCTGTGAACACTAACACTGCCCACCTGACCCTTGGGCAGCCTCACATGG
>JAWMRA010000038.1:2968381-3014073 GCA_035584735.1 Pseudotriccus pelzelni
CCTTGGCACAGGTTGCCCAGAGAAGCTGTGGCTGCCCCATCCCTGGAAGTGTCCAAGGCCAGGTTGGACGGGGCTTGCAGATTTCTCCTGGCAATGTACACAAAAGCCACCAAACAGCAGAAACTCAGGATCTTATTGATCAAAACAACAACAACAAAAAAAGGCAGTAAAAAACTACCTTTCAATCAGCCAGAGCCTTGAATCACCAGACAGCAGTGGGAGAGGGAACAGTTGAGCTTGGAAACAGCTTGTCAGGAATGTACGGAATGGCCCTTTTTTTCTGAAATTTGCAGGAATAAGAGCACATTTTCTTCACCTGCATTCCCATGCTGGTGAGGCAGGGAAAGGGACACAGCCTGGATCACATCTCAGCTCCAGGAGCCTGGAATGGTAATGAAAGCTGGTCTGAAAGCAATGCTCACTGGGTCGGGAAGGGCATGCACCCCCCCTTTATGTTCACCCTCAAGATCACAGGCTGGGGGAAAAAAAAAGAAAAGAAAGGAAAAAAAAAGAAAATTAAAAGGATCTTCTGTTCCTCATTAACTCTACTTCTGGGTTTATTCTTACCAGGCAGCATCTGTGCTTAGGACAAATCCCCATCCAAGCACAACTAAGATATTTGGCTTATAGAGTAGTTAAAGTGATAGAGAGCCAGGCAGTTCAGATGATACAGCTCTGGGTGATTGTGCTACTTAAGGACTCTTGTTCTGTCTCTATCACAGCTTTAATAGCTGTGATTCCTAACCCGTCTCCTGCTTTTTACACCGTGCCATATATACACACACACACGTGCACAGCCACAGTTCATCTTGAAGGCAATGCCCTCGGAGTTCTTGAGAAGCAGCTCCTGGTGCTGGAGAGATCTCAGGGTTTATCTTCAGCCTCACTGCCCTCGTAATGTCTTGTTATCCGTTTGGTTCTGTGTCACATTTTGCTCAGCTCTGAATGCGAGAAACAGCCAGAGAGGTGGGAATCCTCCCCAAACTGCTGCTCTGAGCCAGGCTGGATTCCCAGAGTAGGAAAAGGGTACAGCTCTTCTCCTGACTGCAGGGAACACAAGCCTTCTTTGGCACATGTCAAAACTAAGGCAAAGCTTTGCCCTGCGATGACACGTCTTCCTGCACCAACTTTTGTGGCTGATGGGACCTCACCAGAGCACCAGCACAGCCCAGTAGCTTGCAGGAAAAAAATATTGGCTAATTTGATGGCTTTTCCCTTGGAATAACCCAACATCTGGCAGTGCTACTAAATGCACGTGTAAGAACAAAGTATGCAAGCCAGGAATGAGACTGGGAGAAAAATGTGTGGGGAACAGTCTATTAATACCTGCCTGTACTGCCATTGGCTTTAATCAGCACTAATAATCCCTCACTGTCAGGAGCATTTCTATTCAGCCTCTAATTTTAAATAATTATTATAATAAAGATTCTACTACCAAATGCTAGAAACAGCATCCTTGTCACTAGGACTGTACCTAGTAATTGAAAAACAAACAGGCAGAGGATCTATCAACCACACACACCAAAGAAGGAGAACATTAACTACCAAGCTGCAAAGCCCTTTACTTGTCATAATATATTAGGTGTTTCATTACACATCCTGCTGGAGCTGCAATCACAGGATAAGCCAGATACGGGAAGGGAAGACCTGAAGAGCCAACATATTCTAGGGAAATAAGGTTTGTGTCAATATTGTTCTGCTCAAATACAACATCTGTCATAAGGATTGGCCTCATCTCCTGTTTGGAAACTTGAGGGTCATGTTTTTGGGTGCCTGGGAGAGCACCCAGCCAGCTGCACACAGCTCACAAAGGGGTGAAATCCTTGATGCACATCCGAGTTCATTTTGCCCGCTGATTTTTCTCTCGCTTCATTAATTCCATCTTAGGGAGGAAAACCATCGAATCACAGAACGCTTTGTTTGCGTGCTTTTTGTCTCTGAATTCAAGTGAGCAGCTGGAAAACACCCCTAAAGAGGCTCCCTGGGGAGGTGGTGGCTGTGGGGGCAGCTCAGTTCCTGGGATCCTGCTGGTTCCTGGGATCCGGCTCGTTAGGGGTGGATGGGCCATTGACTCACTTAATGAACAGATCTTGAGCTCATACTCCATTTCCCTGGGCTGCCCAACTCCCCAGCTCTCTCCACACCCATCAATGTGCTGCCTAATTGATCAATTGATTAACTGACTGAGGACACAACGGACTTTCTTCCACTATGTCTTGATTAGACTTGCGCTGCTGCTCTGGTCCTGGCATGGAGGTTCCAGCACCACGAGCCTTGGAGCTCCCTTACAACGCTGGTGGCTTCCAAGGAAAAGGACCTTCTGTGGAATTCCTTTGAAGTTTATAGCACTGCTCAGAAGAGCATTTGCAGTGTTGATCATTAAGCTCCTTCCAGAGAAGCTGTGGCTGCCCCATCCTTGAAAATGTCCAAGGCCAGGTTGGATGGGGCTTGGAGAAACCTGGAATAGTGGAAAGTGTCCCTGCCCATTGGAAGAGGTTGGAATGAGGTGAGTTTTAAGGTCCCTTCCAACCCAAACCATTCAAGCAGTCTATGAAAACCGACTTTTTTCTTTAAAAATAACCACAGGGGTAAATTTTCCACCACCCCTACCAAAAGCATTTAAGTGCTTCCCCACGTGCCACCGTGACATCACCGCAACAACATCAAGAAAATTCATCCTTCTCCTTTCATTTGAGATGGCTGTGAAGCCCAGAGAAGATAAAATTCACTTCAAAAGAGAAAGAACTGGGAGAAGGACCCAGAAGCCTCAGCTCAGTTTCTTTTTAGCCTTTCCACAATCTCAGCTCTGTTTCATAAGAGCTGCTGTTTATGTGCCACCAGCTGCTTCTCCTCTGCCTTTTACTGTCCTTGAAAGTGGAAGCTTCAAGCTTTGGTTTAAATTTATTATTGATAATAAAATAAATAAGCAATCATTGCAAAAAGCCCTAAAACACTTTCATGCTTAATTTAAATGCACCAATATAACATTTGGAATAATCTCATGAATAGATGCAGGAACTAAGATCACGTAAAATAACATCAGCAAATTATCTAGTTGCCAACGCAACTTTCTGATAATAAAAGGCAGCTCAGGACAATTTACCATTGTTTAACCTAATTTATTTATCTCCACATAATCACAGCACAGCCCTGGGGGGAAACAGAGGGGGAAAATAATTGGGAGTTGATTTATTTGTATTTGTTTGCTCTAAATTGGAACAGAAAATAAAAAGGTGGAATATTTTACAGGGGGAGGGGAAAAAAAATAAAATCATTCCAGAAAAATTAAATCTCTTTGGAGGGAACCAGTTTTCAGCTGCATGTTGTCCACCTGGCTGGTTCTTCTGCAGGCAAAAAGCAAAGCAGACAGCAGCCATCCCAGTAGGCACTGGGGAGTTGCCATTCCCATTCCCCCAATGGAAAAATCCATTCTTTTATTCAATAAATCCATTTTTGCAGCTGAAAATTACAATCTTTACGGAAAGGCTATTTTCCTGTTAAAATGCCAACTCGATGCGGAAAATAACAGTGCAGGCCCGGCTACTGAAGAGTTTGAAAAGGTTAAGGAAAGTCTAAAAGCTGTTTGGGAAACACATGGCCACTTCTGTGGGAGAGAAAATGCATCATTTCAGAGGTGAAGGCGGAACACCTGGACTCCACAGCCTGCCAGGCTTGTTTTGGAGGCAGCAGAGGAGATGCATCCCTTCACCTGTGGCAGACTCAGCGGGAAAACAAAACGTTCAGGGAGAAGAATGGAAAAGCTCCTAATTTATCACGGGGGTTGATGCATTCCCACACCTGCTCGAAAGGGAGGCAGAGGAAAGGGCGCATTCAGCAAAGCCAGTGCAGCACTGGCATGTCCAGGGGCAGGAGGGCTGAGTGCAGGGTTTGGCCTTGGTTTATAGCTTAGCAGTCCTTCACTGGCCAGATTTTGGCGGCATGGAATGTCCCAGATGTGCAGCTGCCAACACCGACTCAGCAAGGCACTAAGGCACAGTCTCACCTCGGAGCTCCCCAGATCCTGGGAGGTTCCCTGCCACATCAGGGCATTTAGAGCTGGTTTTCTCAGGGAGAGTGCAAGATCAGTTCAGGCTGGACTTGCTACTAGACCCAGATTAAATTTAGCCTGAGAAACGCTGTGCAGGAATCCCAGCAAAGCAGAAGGCAATGCTTTCGTTTGCCAAGCTGGAAGTACGATGACAAAACCAGAAAAAGAATGAAATGTGACTTTCAATTTTTGATTGTAACTTCTGCTGAGCTCCTTCCTGCAGACACCTGCCATGTGAGACAATGTCCTTGCACCCCAGCTGGAACAAGGCTGCCAAGCCTGGCACCAGAACCAACAGGAGGACCAGGACAGGAGAGCAGTTTTCATCTCTCCTGGGTCAGGGGGGGTCTCCCAAATCCTGGTGCCTCCTGGATTTGATTCCACAATCTGCATGTGCATAACAGAAAGTGGGACTTCGGGAAAAACACTTTGCTTTCTACTCAGAAAGGAGCCACTTTAAAATTCTGCATTTGTTTTAAATTGCACTTGAAACACGAATTATTTTGCTAAAGCCTTGCCCTATTGGTCATGTAAAGACTTCAAGCCAGAGGCAAGTTTCCTTACCTAATTCCCATGTCTCTGCTGACCTTCCCTCTGTCCCACCAGCTCCATCCCAGCAAAGCCAGCTGAGGACCGGAGGGGATTCACTCCTGCCCTGGCATTTCACTGGAGCATCACTCCTGCCACTCAACCCTGCCCTTAGGAACTGGGAGCTGTAAACGCTTTCAATGTTTGTTGTCTTCCTTCCTTTGTTATCCATTTAGCATCTTTATACATCAAAGCAGCCTATTTATAGTCGCCTTCTCCAGGAGGATCTGAGCTGCTCCTTTGGCTGTAGAAGGATCTGTAGCCATGGGCCACATCAAGCAAACACACAAACTGAGAGAGATCTGTCTTTGTGTTGCAAATAGTGCTGCTCTTTTAACTCTGTCTGTAGCTAAAGCTGAGCAGGAACAAGGAGCCCAATTCTCCCAAGGATTCTCCACCTCACATGTGAAAACAGAGAGTGCCTCCTCGCATTTTACTTGCACTAGACTCAACTTTTAGTATTTTCTTTGGCAAAAATGGGAAGAAGCATCTCATGGCCAGACTGAAACTGCAATTAATGGCTTAATTTGGGTACAATTTCTCACATGGCCTGGGCCTAATTATTCCACTAGATGGACCCAATACCATTCCCGGTGTCATGTGCCCTCCTGGGACAGGACTTTACACAAGGCAGCCCTTGAAGACACAATGACAACATCCCAAGACGTAAAGTCTCATTACAACTTCTTCTTTTGTCCCACACCAACATCAGGTCGATAGGGAAACAGTTTCCTTCGGTTATTTGCTTTAATTAACGTGTGTAACAACAATCTCTCCAAATAAAGTTACAGGAAGAGAGCAGAGCTCTGCTCCGTGGCTGTAAAAGCCGACAGGCAGTGCTGGGTGTTCCCAGGGCTGCCTTCACCTGACTGTGGTAGTCACAACTAACAGCCAAAAAAAAAAAGGAATGCAAATTCCAAACAAACTCTGCCATCTGTCATCCTGGCCACCAGATGTGTACTTTTCCTACAGGATGGGTGTCCATCAAAGCGGGACAATCATCTCTCTTGCTCTTGGCACCTGGGTGAGCTGCTCAGTTGGTGTTTGTGCTCCCTGCTCCACTGGGAGTTACAGATGGCAGCCCCCTTCAATATTTTATCAACCTCAGCCACCATCTAAAATCCCCAAGCAGCTTAATTTCTGCTTTCCTAAATCTACTGAAATGGAAAGTTTACCCAGAGTGATTTTCAGGCAAGATGACTCAAGACAGAGTCCTCAACTGAACTCACCTCACTCTCCAGCAGCAAAGCCATCCCAAGTTCTTTGAACCTGCAAGGAGAAGTGGAATAAAAGGCCTGTGCTCTCAGAGGGCTCAGCAGAGCACAGCTGATCTCTGACAGTGCCTGGCCCCAGCAACAGAGGCTGCTGAAGCTTTGCCAGATATTACTACGTGCAAATATACCGCTGATCCCTGTGGCATCCCACAGCCCAGCAGAAGATTCACTTGCAAGTGAACTCCAAGTTGCTTTTGAGCCTCTTGGAGAATCACTAGAAAAACAGCAGCCTCAGAGAGAACAATCCACTCCAGGTTGTCTGGGACACTATGGAGATTCACAGGGATGCTTTAGGGCACTCCAATCATCTAATCATTAGGTGTGATTTATATAAATGCACCTATAGGCAGCACCTTTGCACGTGCAGCTGGATGTTAAACTGGCACAAACGGAGCCCCCAGAACCCAAAGCAACAGAATCCTCTGGTTCCTCTTGCCGGCTTCTGGATATTGGTGTTTATTTGTGTATTTGCAATGTCTCCTGCACTGAAGTTTCCACTTGGCTCCCAAACAGGGGCACTTAATTTGGGCTCCCTGCGTGGGCCTGGCAGGGTGTGCAGGGCCCCTGTGCCAGCACAGCACCCTGCATTAGCATTCCGGGACTCATCAAGTCTTCCCTGCAATAATTATCAGGAATCTAGAACTGATCAACGAGGGGGTGACACGGCCCGAGAAAAATACCCAGCTGGAAGTGGGCCAGTGTGTCTGATTTCTCCAACTTGCATTATAATCCTACATCATACTTTATAATGACGAACCCTCCGGCTGTGTTCGCGCTCCCGAAATATATTAACGTCAGCTGCTCTGCCCCATCCCAGGCATTAAAAGCACTGCTGGATTTGAGCTGTAATCCTTGATGCAAAAGTGTAATCCATGCAGGACTAGTGCATGTGTGTATAACTGGCCAAAAGACCAGATTAAAGGAGCAGTATCTGCCTCCAAACAGCCTTTGGAATTCCTGTGCTGTTCGGCGCAAGGAAATGAAACGATGCACCGGTCTGATTTTCATTTCAAGCTAACCCAAATCCTCCTGTCTCATCTTCCCCCTGAATTTTGGGGAGGATTACAGCGAACCTTTTGGACTTGCTCTCCCTCCCCAGCACTCAGGTTCTCCCTCTCACACTCGGACTCGCCCCGCAGTGGGGGTGCCAGCAGGGTCCCCCACACCCCAGAGACACTGAGCCCCCTTCCCCAGCCCTGCTCTCGCAGAGGGTGCAATGAAAGGCTCCAAAAATCAGTGGCTGTTGGACACTTAACATTCCTCCCGGGTTTTGGGCTGGCAGCAGGAGGGATGCGTGAGAGGCGCCTGGAGTTTGAGGAGGCTGCAGGACCAAGAGGAACAGCTTTCAATTATCACGAGCCTCAGCCACGGTAATGAAAATTGCATCATCCTGCTGAGCTGCAGCCACCACCAGCAAGGACAGCTTCCCAAAGCAGAAGCAGGTTTCTGTTCTTCCCACACCCGAGCCACCTTGGCTGCAGAGTAACGGATATGAATGAGGACAAACTCCTTGAAGCAGAAGGAACAAGACCAATTTGCAGCAGTTGAGGCCCTGCCTGCTGGGTGTCGTGCTCTTGCTGGATCTGGGCAGAGGTGGCTGTTGCCTGGATCTTCAGGACGAGACGTCACCCCCACTGGAGGCATTCACACCTAGCTTGGGAAGCTCACCTCAGGAAGAGACAGGGATTGCTGTCTCTGCTCCAGGTTTTACCTCTCCCAGCTCGGAGGTTGTGAGCTGGAGCCCTGGAGCGAAGCTGCTCGGTTGTCTGAGCACACTGTCCCAAACCCCATCTCCTGTCAGATGGTAGTGGGAGCAGGACCCGTTTGCACACTCTCATCACAACCCCTCCTTGTCTTTCTCCTGTGCTCCTCCCAGCACCCTTATTTGCAATTTTCGCATGTTTCTGCTCTGTCTCCCTGGACCATAAATCATACAACCAAGAAAGGCAAGCTGGGCTGACAGAAGACATCAGCAATAAGTCAGACAAGAGAAGAGATACCATGGCAGCAGAAAACAGGACAGTGCTGTAATAATAGCATCTATTTTATTTATTGTGCCATCTAAAAGTTCTCGCTGTCTGTGTCTCAATACTCTGTGCCAGGGGACAGGAGGGACAGCTGACTGTAATAAGAGCTGACCTGAGCTGTTGTGAAGAGCTTAAACAAAAGACAACTAGGAAAGAACCCAAAATAGTCTCAGTAATAGAGTTCTGCTATTGCCTTGTCTTTCTGAAATCTCTTCCAGGTGATACTCACTGATCCAACATCACTGCTGGATTTGCCCCCCCTTTGGGAGTAAAGCCTGGGATGGGGTTATTGGGTTATCCATCATACCCGGTGTTGCACTGGGGTCAAATGGGTGTGAAATGCCTGGCACTGGCTTTGCCTGGGAGAAGATGAGCACCCAAAGTGCCATGGGACGACAACCAGACTCCTCAGGCTCACAGACCTTCCTGGAAGGACGTGCCATGTGTTGACCTAGACGTCCTCATGCAAAGCACTGTCCTTCCTCAAGCTGTGCTGCTGCTTGGCACACAGCAAAGTGGAACAGGACCTTCTAAATATAGAGCTTTTTTTTTTTTTTTTTAATGGCTGCAAGAGGGGAAAATATCCTGGATCCATTTATCTTTGCAAGGGAGCACCATGGGGATTTCATAATTAAACTGTGCACATCCAGTTGCTATGGAGCTTTTACCAGTCCCTGTATCCATCAGCCAGAGGAAAATGGGTCAGTGTAGCTCTCTGCAGTCACCAGTGCCCAAATCTGGTTCCTCTCGTGCAGTTCGTGGTGTTGGTGGCCATGGCTCGCACCAGCAGCCAAGTCAGTGCTGAGCCAGGACCTTGTAGAGGTCTTTTGTAGCTCCTGACCTCACATTTGCACCATGGCCAAGCCCATGGAAACCTCCACCATGTCACAGCGATGGCCTTGCAAGGAGCCGTTTGAAAATCTCGTTTAATTTTTCATATCACATTCAGCAGTGCCAGTCCCAACTTCAAAAAAAAAAAAAAAAAAAGTAACTAGAAGAAAAGCCAGGCTTGCTGAAGACCCCAGAGCAGGCTGATTGCTGTTTCTGTCCTTCGTTCCCTGGCCATAAAATTTCAATTCCAATTTTAGCCAGGGATGTTTTTCCTGAAGGTATCCTGCCTCTACTTATCTTGATTTTCCATGAAAAAAAAACTCAAATCAGCCAGGTGCCCTCCCACCCTGTGAGTGATTCTTGGAGAAGGTTGTAATGACAAATAAAACACTCCACAGGCACTTCCTTCCAACTGCTCTGGGAAATACATTATGTGCATTTCTTGGTCACCTTTAAGTAGGTTTATGTAAAAGGTCAGAGCAGCTGTGTCCTCCGTGGATCCCAAAGAGGAAAAGCCAGAGCAGACAGCACAGCAGCTGTCCTCAAGGTGGGTTTGACCTTATCAGATGGAGGCAATGTAGGAAAGCACATTAAAAAACCCCTTGCTGGTGCAATTAGGCAGATGCCTCTGAGCCTGGGACAGTGAAAGCTCCTGCACAGCCAGCATGGGCCTGGGACGTGGGCTGGAGCAGCATCACCTCCAGAAAACATCAAGCAGTGGAAAGCAGCAGGGGTGTGTGCATAGATTAGGGATTTAATTATAATCTCCCAGCCCACTGTTTGGAGCAGAGGGAGGGAGTCGTTATTATTACTCACTTGCAGGAACTTTCAGGTCTCCTCACTTTTAATCAGTCAAACTACTGGAGATGATTAGCGCTTTGCTGCCTCAAAAATACGGTTCTTGGCAGGCAAGGTCATCCTGCATCAGCTCATTGCCTCCAGCAAGGGCCAGTCACCTCTTCCTGAGGACAGCCACCAAGACCAGCTTCTCCGGGGCAACCCAATTTGGGTTGGAACTATGACCTTAAAGCTCATCTCATTTCAACCCCCCTGCCATGGGCGGGGACACCTTCCATTATTTTTACCCTTGGCTCGTGTTTGCCTCAAGGCACTGTAGAAGCCCTCCTGAGAGCGCACAAGGGAGAGGCACCGAGGGGATTTCTTCTCTCGCAAACACCCAAAGCTCCTGGGCGAGGTGGTAATTCGTCAGCCTCGTTATGCCATCAAAACGAATTGCCTCAAAACACAACAAAGGGCTCTTCAGGCCCGTTAACAGCGAGAGCTTGAGGAGGAAAAAGGGCCGTAAAAATAATGATCAGTAGTTTTATGGTAAAGACTTCCACGGGGGAAGAGGTGATGGCTGTGTGTGTCCAGCAGCCAGGAACGCTCAGCCGCTTGCTCAGGGTGGGAAAGTGTCAAGCAACCACCAGCAGTTTGCAAATCCTGGGAAACTCCCACATCCACACCCCAAGCTGTGGATTTCAAAGGGAAAAAAAAAAAAAAAAAGAAGCCAAATAATTCCCAACTCTGAGCTCTTGTTAACTCACTCCTCGCTCCCACCGAAGGACTAACGCATATCTCACCACTTCCTGAGCAAAATGCAAAGCCCCTTTAATGAGGTTAATTAAAACGCGGGGCCTGGGGCCGGGTCCAGCATCTGCAGGAGCATCAGCTCGGCCATCAGTGCAGCAGGGGCTGGTAATTAGAGCAGCACCAGCAATTACTTGCTTACTGTTTTCCTTGGTCTGGCTGTTGTTTTTCACTCTCTTCCAAAAGGGGATACAGACCCCATGCACCCTTCGATCGAGCTGGAAAGCAGACCCTGCTCTGAGTTAGATTCAGAGAGTTATCAAAGCCTCAGCATAGCTGAGATGCAGCTGAACTGCAAAGAGAAAATTACCTAATTCTGATGTAAAAACTAATACCACAAAAACACCAAAAAAAATTTATCCCATTCTCTGGTATGTCTAAAGAAAGGGGTAGTCCCCGAGGTGAGCTCCAGCCCTGCCAGAGAGGGGAAAACCATATTGTGCATTACTGAGGTTTTCCAGTGCTGTTCTGTGCTCCCGAGGTTGGACCTTCTACGTTTATTTACATGCGGGTGACTTAATTAGATGTTCTTTTGTCTCAAGTGGCAGCGAGATGAATCAGCACTCTCTGTACACATGCAAGGTCCCTGCTCAGGACTAGGGCTCCTCAGCAACTCACATCTCCAATCCTTCCAAAAACCCACGGCAGGGGAAGGGGGGCTGCACTCCCCCTGGCCCAGGACTCTGGCCCGAAGCCTGCAGGGCTGCATTTCCTCAATTCGCCTTTGATAACTCTGCCACAGAGGTTAAAAGCAAGGGTGTCCTCTCAGGAATGCCTCAGGATGAAGAACTCCAAGCCCCAGTGCGTTCTCAGGAATGATGGTCACTCTCAGGGCAGAGAGTGGGGTCACAAGTGGAGCTGGTCCTGCCTCACTCCTGAAGGACCCACCATAGATAAGCTGGGGCTTGCGTTGCCAAGAGGTGTCAGGCAGAAGAGCCAGAGAAGGCTGATGAAAAGGATTCTTCTGATTAATTTTTTCCCTTCCTGTAGCCACATATCCCAGAAGAGAGTGGTTCCCCCTCCAGTCCTGCATGCCCACCCTCAAATCCCAAACACTCCAGCCCCCAGGGGATTGCTCTCACCTTTCAGCACAAACAAGGTGTCCTCTGAGACCGCTGTGGAAACTCTCCTCTTTGCAGGGCTGAAATAATTTATCCAACACCCCATTAGCAAGGCCAGACAAGCACCTGCAAACTCAGGGCTGTGCTGGGGGTATCCACACCCTTGCTCAGCCCAACCCAACCCCACCCAGCTGAGCTGGGTGGGTTACCTGTGCCACCCGAAGGATCTGGACAAGATACAACCTGGGGACATTTGGGTCCTGAGAGGTGTTGATCTGCCTCAAGCCATGTGTGGGTGTCCCAGCTCCCCCAGGCAGGACTCCAAGGCTGGTCCATCACCCAGTGGAGGAGCTGGTGCATGGGCAGAGCCCCCACACGTGTCAGTGCAGCTGCTGCAAAGAGGCCCCGACTTGGATGTTGATTTTTGCTTAATTTTTTTTTCCCGAGCAGCAGAACTGGTCCCTTGCTGTTCTACACACTGAACCCACTCGGCCGTGCTCGAAGTGATGTAAGACTGAACTACAAAGTTTTACACATTTCCCCCCAGTGTCTGGCTTCATTTTTCAGCAATGTTTTCATATAACATTGCCAACATCGCATCATAAGGGAAACGCACGGCTCTGTCAGCCAGATGTCTGCATTCCAGCACTTTCATTTGCAGCCAGCAGTTCCTCCTGGCTCGGGAAGAGCGCTGCCCACCCCCATTCCAAGAGCAGAGCGTGGAAGGTGAAGCAGGTGCTGATGCCCAGGGGACAATGCGGGACGCGGCGATTCCTCCCGGCTCTTCCTTGCTTTCACTTGGGCAGGATTTTTTTCTCTGGTGGCAGATGGGAGTGGGCTGCAGCATTATTTGATTGCTACCTATTCCTGGCAGTCTCACAATATTCTGTTCCACCAGGGCAAGAAGCCATTTGTGGGGGGTTGGATGTATGAGTGGGAAGTCGTTATGAGTCGCTTTTCTTCAGCCTCAGTGGTTATGCAAGAGAAGGTGGGGTGTCTGACCTGCAGCTTCTGGCTGGAGGTCTGTCCTGCAGAGTTTGATCTGCTGGAGGGGCAGAGAGAGCTGTGCCATCCCCCAGCAGTGTCTGGTGGGATGAGGTGGAGGTTACAAACCACTGTGCTCCCCTTGGCCCTGTAATCTGCTCCCATCTCCTCGTCGAGCCCAGCGTGGTGCTCCTCCAAATGCAGTTGGATTTAGGGCTTGGAGAAAGTCTCTTGCATCTGTATTTTCGGTGAGAAATGGTGATTTAGCAAGGAAATTCCTGGCTAGCCTTGCACAGCACATGTTGCCTCCCCTTACAAACCAGCCTTCCTCAAGCAAACAACCCCATTCTGGAGTCAAACAGCTCCCCAGGGTAAAAGCTTCTAAAATAAGAAAAGAACAGTCCAAGCTCCAGCACAGAAATGAATCCAATAGGAATGAGGCTTCCCAGTGCCAGGCTCACAGCTAGGACACCTCAGGAATGGGTGTCAGAACAAACTTTTCCCTCTACCTGGGGTTGCTGGTGTTATTGCTTCCGTGGCAGGGACAATATGATTTATTGAAGCTTCTTTTATTTCCCAGTGGCTCACCCAGTGCCATATGTGGGGGGAAGATAAACTGTCTCATTACTGCCCTGATCTCTAATCATGTCACATTTTTGGCTGCTCTGTGGTGACAGTGACACGTTGGAGTTTTGGCCTCCTCTGACGCCAAGATGAAAACAAAGAGAGGAAAGGGGGGAGTGGAAATGCAGTGTGATGCTGACTCTAAAATCACGCTGTCCTGGATTTCCTCTGAGAGCAGCACATACATATGTGACTCTGCCCAGCTCTGTGGTGTCACTGGAGGCATCGTGATGGCAGTGTGTGATATCTGCATTCACGTAGGAAATTTGGGGGGCCCCAAGAGGCAGGTGCACCCTCCCAGTGAGGGGCTGCATGTCCAGAGTGAAGGGACAGGGATCACCCACAGCAGAGACTTTTGCTGCTCAGAGCATCCACCCCAGAAGGTCCTGAGCAGGGGCAACACAGGCTTGTAAAGGCTCTAGGAATCTTATTTCACTTTGTAGTAGAAAAATGGGATATTTTTATCCTTCCACATCACAAGATAACACAGAAGAAAGCAGGGAAACCCTCCTGAAGCCACCTGTCCACCTGGAAGCTGGTGTAAGGAGGGTGCTCACAGAGAGGTTACAGGGCCTCTTTGTTACCTGCCTCAAATGTGACATGTGATATGTAGGGCAAAAGCTTCACAGGAAACTCCTGGGGTTTTTTATGCTATGGTTAAGCAAAGGAATAATATGACCAGATGCTCTGAAAGAGGCTGCTGGATTCATCAGTGAACAACAGATACACCTGAACGGTTAAAAATATTAGAAAGTGAAAGAAACAGAGATTAATTTCAGCACTTAATTAGAATACCTCTGATCTTCCCCTTCGTGACTGTCTTCCTTCTGTTCCCTTCCCTAGTTCGTCCACATGTGCTTCCAGGGAGCATCCTTCAGGGAAGAGGGAGGTGCGAGATATGCCAATGTTTATTTTAACAGCTCCTTTTTTTAGGGCTCTGCTGTGAACACGCTCCTCCTGTTGAATGGGCTTGTTGCTATGGGATAAAGCGATCCAAGTTCCCTGGTTTTGTCCTTTTTCCGTAGTAGAGCAACGCTGTGGACTATCAGGTCTGGTAGCCTGTATTCCAGCAGCGTGTTTTCAGCGGAGCATTTCGGCTCCTAACACAGTCCACTAGATACCATCGCCCCCAGGACGAATTTCTTCCCGACCCTCAGCTGACAAGCCTCACGAGCCCCGGCTGCACCAGGGCCGATTGCCCTTCCGCAGGTTTTTAGTCTGCTTTGACCTCAAAGGCTGTTTTTATGCCCAAGGCCGGAACACTTTTAGAGCTCTTTATCCCGGCTTTGTGCACGCCCGAGGCTGGGGCTGCTGGCCCTGGCTCCCAGCCGGGACCGGGCAGCTCATCAGACGCCGAGCTCATCACCGCTGTAACGAGCCGGTGTGTGAACATCTGGCAGTGGCAGAGCAGCGTCGATTCGCTCACATTATGATAACACAGTAACGATGGCTGGTAATTAAACGTCTGACAGTTTTTCCTCTGCAAAACGGCCGCTTTATTGAGTTTTTTTCTGAAAGCAAGCGCTACGGCTGGAACCTGGGCACAGAGCTCTGCTCGTTTGCAGGAGTTTACCCTCCTCTGCCGTTGCAGTGGTGAGGGTTGTGCTCCAAACCCCTGCACCTGAGCATCCATATAACCTGTGTCCTTAACATGTCACGGGCTTGGGGATGCTCAGCAGGAATGCGGGATCTCCTCCTGCATTTCCTGAGGCTGATTTCCTGGCCAGGGATCCTAAAACCTACAGAGGAGAGCCAGCACCCAGCCCTGTGTCCAGCAAGAAGACAGGCACACGGCTGGCCTGGTGTCATCATCTCCATCACCGCTGGGTCAGAGGATCTCACCCCTGTTTGCCTCCATTCACTGCGAATCCCCAATACCTCTGGACTCTGCTGGTTCCGTGAGATGTGCTGACTCTTCCAGATGTTTCAGGGGAAATGACAGAACTGACAAGAAATGTGGGAAGTCTGGAAGCGTTTCTCCACTGGGAGCTGAAGGCTGCCAGCTCTCAAGTGCTGTTTGCACGAGGAAATCTTGCTGGAGAGCACAGATATTTGTGATCAAAGGCAGCGGGCCTAACCCAACACCTTTTCTTCAGGCAAACTCCTCCTGGATGGCAGGATGCCTGGATGGCACCCAAATCTCATCTCCCAAAGCGCTGGCTGAGCCCCGTGTGCCTCTCACCGTGGCAGATCCTTTCATCCTTCCGCAATATCTGCTCCCAGTTGATCCCATGCTGTTCCTTGCTCATCCTGCTAGCCATGCAAAGCCAAGCCAAGTGCACAGTTCCGCCACTGTATTTTCCCTGGACGTTGCTCCTGCAGTGGAGCACAGTTGACTCTCTGCTGCTCACGCCCTGGGGTCACTGGCGAATTCCTACTCAGCTGCTAATTTAAAATCCCAGCACAGCCACTGAGCCTCCTCCTCGTGGCATCACGCTGCAGAATTGCAATAAAACTTTAATTGAATGCCTTCTTCAAAAAAGGACCTCCCTGAGTTAATGCCAGCCTCCCCCCCCCCCGAGTGACCCTTTGCAGCCACAGTATGTCTATTTTATTACAGCATGCCATGGCCAATTTGATGGGAAAGGGAGACTGTTCAGGCCATGCAGAGGAAGTGCTTTAACATTCATTCAAAGTGACAGTGCCCTGGTGCAATATGACTGGTAAATGCTAAATTGCCACAGATGGCAGATTTATGTTTCCTCTCCCCAAGGTCCCTTGCCTGTGGTGCTGGGGGCTCACTGTGAGCGTTTGAGGAAGGACCCACATTGATGATCTGCCTGAAGACACCTTCTTTTTCATTAGCTGGGTGCTCAGAAAGTGCCGCGATGGGACAAATGAAAAAATTACCCTGAAAAGTGATGAGGTCTTTAAAAGCCAGATCAAAAAGCCAGAAGGAGGGTGAGAAGGAGCTCAGCCCTTGTCCGTGGAGAGGGAGCCGATCCACTGCAAAGCAGCCCCAGAGCTGGGAGGATGCTGAGAACCAGGAGGGACGCAGCAGACTATGGGCAAACCTATGGCCCTGAGCCCCTGCTGGGGTCCCAGCTGGTGGCCTGGGATGCTGATCCCTGTTCCAGACCTGTTTCTGAGGGACGTTTCTCCCTCCTCTCAGAGGACACCAGAGCCACGAAGCCCGGAGTGACCACGGCTGCCAGCGCAGCCAATGCCTTATGTAACCCCTCCCTTGCATTCCTCTTCTCATTCTTTTTTTGGTTTTATTTGACAGATATGCTTAAAAACCAGCGTGGGAATACAAATGACATGTTCAATAGATATCAGCTCATGGCTTTACAACATCCCAAAGAACATAAGTACTGTATTATCACAAGTCTGAGAACAAAGTCCCAGCTCAGGTCGTGTCAGGGCTGTTTGTCATTGCTTGCACGGGTCTGCCACACACCAAAGCCACTTCCCTCAGTGGTACATGTCCTCCTGTGATGGTTACACAACAGACTCCTAACTCCTTACTCTTCCTGGAGGATCCGGGACTGTTTCACCGGAGGAAGAAGCCGTTTGGGGTTAGTTCAAGCTCTGAGGGCTGTTCTGCTGCAGACAACTGCATCCCTCCTTTATGCTCCTTGGATGCAGTGTGAAGGTGACCATTCTTTCCAAGTGGCTTGGGAACCGTGTTTAAGAGGTTTTAAACAAATCATTTAATCCCTCTCCAGGTCAGCAGAGACGGTGCTGCTCCCTTTGCTTCATGTTGGCTCTGCAGATTTTAGGCAGAGCTCATCCCTGGGCTTGTCAAGAGGCCTCCCACCTCCCCATTTTTTTTTTGGGCCACCACAGTAGATCAGGCCACAGATTCACCTGAGGAGCCCAGGGGAAGCCTGTGCAATTCCATGCTTCATAGGAGACCCATTTTTCTTCTGTGTTCATATCTGGTAGCTGCACTCCTCCAGCTCACAGCTTGTGTGATACAGTGAATATAATCCATGCCCATCTGGCTTTTATTTATTCATGATGGTCCTGATCCTGCAATGTGCTGAAACGGAGGGTCTTGGTACCTGTCAGCTGGCAGGAGCATATCCAGGGTAAATTAATACAGAGAGGGATGTGTAGGATTGTTTTTACAGTGCTATAAAAGTGGAGCTACTAGGAAATCAGCCTTTAATTGCCCTCTTAATGATTCTAACTCCTCTGCACTCATTCAGAGCCATCTCTATTGTATCAGGTACAAAAAGAGCAGCTTCACTGACATGGTTTATGGCTTTATTAAACCCAAGGATTTTATATTAATAACTATCAGCTCCTCAGTTATATTTCCCCAGTGAAGGAAATGTGTGTATTGGTGTAGGTCCAAGGCAATTTGTAAACACAAAGTATTAAAAGGCTCAACAATTCGAAAAAGTTTTAATTGGAAACTCAACAAATTGCTTCGGAAGTTCTTAATGCTTCAATATGGAGCTCTCCGATAATGAGGAGCTAATTAAGGGGCCAGGATTCAGTTTTTTATGATAACTGTCTCCATATGGGCTCAGCACTCGGTGCTTGCAGAACTAATGAAGGTCAGAGAAGTAACAGCGAAGGAAGAAAGGAAAATTTTGAGCTCTCAGTGCTTGTGATGATGCTAAGCAACAGCCAGTATTTCTGCCTGGCTTTTAGGCCAGGTGCTGAGTGAGCTTCATTTAATTCATGGGACAGCCTGTGTAAGTGCTCTTAAAGTCCTGAGCTGCATTTCACAGCCCAAAGCTGCATTTCACAGCCCAAAGCTGCATTTCAAAGCCCAAAGCTGCATTTCACAGCCCACTGCTACCCCCGTGGGTTTCACGGCTGGTGGGGGAAGGATGAGCTCCAGTTTCCAGAGGTCAGGCTCTACCCTGCACACAGAACCAGTTATACCTGTTGATAAGCATGGCCTGGAGAATGGCAGAACTATCACAGTGATGAGTTGCAGGGAGCTGTGCTGGCTGTGTCTGAGCTGGGCAGACAAACATCTGGGCTGCATTCGAGTCCTACTCTGCCCAAAAGCTATCCAGGCATCCCCTGGGATGGGCCTGAGGGCTGCAGGAAAGGGAGTTGTGTCAGAGCCAGGGGTAGAAAAGGTGAACTGCAAGAATGAGAGCAAACCCCATCAGGTACCCCAGTCATCCCAAGGCAGGTGTGAACCAGCTGGAGAGCACTGGTCCATCTGACTCAAAGGATGAAGGACAGCAATGGCGTGACAGGAAAAATTAAATCATAGAATGGTTTGGGTTGGAAGGGACCTTAAGGATCATCCAGTCCCACCCCTGCTATGGTCAGGAATATCTCCCTCTAGCCCATATTGCTCCAAGCCTTGTGCAACCTGGCCTTGGACACTTCCAGGGATGGGGCAGCCACAGCTTCTCTGAGTAACCTGAGCCAGGGCCTCCCCAACTTCACAGGGAAGAATTTCTTCCTAATATTTAACCTAAATCGCCACTATTTCAATTTAAATCCTTTCCCCCGTGTCCTTGTAAAAAGTTCCTCTCAATCAAATCTGTCCCAGCTATGGAGCTGGGACTGGCAGGGCTGGTGGGGCTGGGAGCAGGACCTGTGTTCTACACCAGACCCTCACAAATGCCTAATGCAGCTCTTTCAAATTAATGCCTTGTGAAATATTAACAACACCTAAACACACACACACACAGAACTATGGTCAGATGTTTCTCTGAAGTAGCTCACTGAATCCCAGAACTAAATTTGGACCAACAAGCCTCGTGCATCAAATAATTAAGTCATAGGCTATAGAAAGCAATCCTCTGGGATGTACTTGCCTTTGAGTGGCTCATCCACTTCCAAAGTAATACATACCATTAAGTATATGACCATATGGCATCCATTTATAGAATATTGCACTACAGGCAAATAGGACAAAGGTACACCCCTTAAAGCACTTTTCTCATCTCATTAACTTTGGGTACATGTTACAGAGAAGCTGCTCTGTCTTTGTTGTGTTCAAGGACATTTTGTGCTGTGGAGTCTTGTCTTAAATGAATTGCACTAGGAAAATTAGAATCTAAATGTAGCCGTGCCCTAAAGCAAACAGCATTATTTTGCCTTTCTGTAATTCGATTTATTTTTGCCGATCAATGTTTTCAAGCAAACGTGTTCTTTTGTCCTCAGATCTTGCTTAATGACCAAGCTGACTTTGGGTAATTTGTGTGTGTGTGGCAGTGTGCCTGGATGGGTTGCTGACAGATTCAGGTGGTGCCTTGCCATGTGCTGCGGTCTACCTGAAACATCTCCCCCAGCCTGGACAGGTTGGACGTGTGGACACCTGCAGAAGAACTGTCTGGTGCTCAGGGTCATTAGCACATCTCCCAAGACAGAGGACACCAAGCCCAGCTGCTGGGGCAATAATCTACACCAAAAAGCAACTCAGTGCCTGCTCGAGCCAGGATTCACATCCATGGCAAGGCTGTGCCTGGGAATCACCCTGAAGCTCTCGAGCTGGGCAGGAGCTGTCTCAGCAAAACCCAGCCCTGGTGTCAGCATCAGCTTCCATCCCATTGATTGCAGCGTTGCTGGATCCAGCTCTCAACCTTACAGAAAAACCCGTGCTGCCCTTCAATGAGTTTGCTCATTAATTAAATAGAAATTACTGTGGGTGCCTTTCTGCTTTTTGGCTTAACAGATTTCTCTTGCCCATCGAAGATCAATATTTCTGCCAGTTACACCATGGGGCTCCAGACCCCTTTTTTAGCTTCTTGGGGAGAAAACCGCTGCTAAATATTGAAGTTCTCCACAAACCTGGCAGTCCAGAGGGCTGGAAATACAGTGTATAGCAGGGAAACGAGTCCTCAGAGAGCTGTCCCCATTCTGCATTCAGCCAGCACTTCAGTGAGAGCAGCAGTGCTGACACAGGGCAGCAGCTCAGCCCTGTGTAACTGCCTCAGACATCTACGTGTGGAGGATTGCTCGTTTCTTGTGGTTTAATCCAGCTCCGAGAAACCACATTACACCACTTTTTTTTTTTTTTTTCTTTCCTTTTCCTTCCCTCCTCCTGTCGAAGAGCCCAGCAGGGAACTGCTGCAAAGGCCAAGAGGTTGAAATGAGTATGTGCAGTTTGCAGCAAACACCAATTGCTTATATTCAATTTCCTGACCTTGGTGATCCGGGCTCCTTCCAGGGGCCTTCATGCATCCGCCTGCTAAGTCTGAAGGCTGAGCCTCATCAGGCCATGTGGCTGAAAAATCATATCCTCTGGTGGTGCTAAACATGGTCACTTGCTGCTCTGTGTGGAAAGGAGACAATGAGGTTCTGATGATGCACCAGAGAGCCCTTTGCAGCTTGCACTGGTACCAGTTACCCCAGATGCCAGTGAGATCCAGCTCAGAGGGCTCTCTAGGTGGGCAGTGGGGGGAGGAAAAGTCCTGTCCTTTCACCTGGAGCTGGCTCTGGCATGGGAATTGCTAAATAATGCTCTCCTTGGGGTGGAGGGGACAGATAGGACCCCACGTCTCACGCCAGAGGGAGGTGAGACCCCACATCTCACCCCAGACAGTGGAGGCAGAATGAAGCTGCCGGTGGTGCTGGTTTCCTGGGAAAATGAGCCCTGCCTTGGGGGCAACATGCTGTGGAAGTGCATAAGGAGAGAGAAGGGAAGTGCAGGAGTTATCAAAGGTGGTCGGGAGGGACAGGTTAACATACAGTGTCTTAAGCTTCAAAGTATCAAGAAATTCGGGAAGAGTTCAGCTGGGAGAAAGTGCCTTGGATCATCTCAAGGTGCGTGCTGCTGTACTGCTGCATCCTGCAGTGCTGTGAGGGCCCTGCCTGGGCCAGACCAAGGGGAAGGATTGTGTTGGGTGCTCCCACCCCAGCAGTGACAGTCACTCATGTTAAGTGCTGGCTACATTACCTGGAAGGACATTTTTACCTGCATAAGCCCACGGCGAATTCAGGATGGGGGGCACTGCAAGCAGCCGAGGAGGAAAATGATCCAGCTGCCCTCAGCAGTCCAAGGCACTGTGTCTCCAGCTCCACTGAAGGTGACAGATGACAAGATTTCCTCCTGTTGAGGCACCAACACCAAACACTGTCAATCCTGGGGTGGCTGGACCCCTGCCCACAGCACCAACAGCGATGCAGCCGCAGGAGCAGCGGCAGGGATTTATCTCCTGGAAGCAACGTCTGCTCCAAATGCAAACAGAAAGGGAATCCCTAAAGCAGAGAGCCAAATCCTCCATCTTCCCAGCCCCTCCAGCTCCCAGCAGCAGTAATAGTCCCTGGAAGGAAATTCAGGACAGGTGTTCAACACTTACCCAAAAAACCCCACAATAAGTCCTGTTATCCCTCCCCTGCACTCGCTCACTCATACAGAGAAGACAATAAACAAAGCAGGGAAGTCTCCTAATATTTTTATTGTTCCTTAGATAACTGTGGATAGTACAAAGTTTTCCTCTTAAAAAAATTAATGACCTTCACACTTCCATAAACAAAGCTTCCCATGGGAATCTGCTGCCACAGAATTTCCACAGAAGCGATTTCCAACCACCATAATGCTATGTAGATAGTATAACAGTAAGAGAATATTCTTGTAATTATCAACATGAAATTGGTTATCTGTGTATAAGGGTGAACACTGATCTTTTTTTTTTGTTTGTTTTCTTTTTAAAAACAAAAAAACCATCATTTATTAATCCAAACTACATCATTGCATTTACAACATTCATTGCATAAACTGGACATACAAAGTTTTGCCACCTCTGGTAAATAACAGACATACATTATACAATATATTTGCTGAATACATAAGTTCAAACAATATGGGTACAACAACTTGTTCATAATACATACTTAAACCATCGTGTTTAATAGTTACTAAGACACAGATCCATGAGCTACTTCGGGTCTCAGCACAGTTAATCTAAGTGACAAGAACACAGTTGAGAGAGACAGTAGCTGCAATGGAAGGCGAAGAAAACTAACCTGTGATAGGTCTTGTTCAGACAGCGAGAGCTCCTCACGGGTCAGCTTTTTCTGCTTAAAAATACAAATCACACATCCATCACAGCTGACCGCGACGCCGGGGGAATGTCCATGCAACCCACACACAGAAGAGAGCGAGCCTCCCAAGGATAAACTTCCAACAGTCATTGCCTTACTGCTTTAGTATGTACTATAGGTTTGCTATCAGAACAGAAACAAAACAAAACCCCAAACTTAAGTGGTTCTTTAAGTGCAGTTCCAGCTGCAAGTACATGGTTACTCTGAGTCTATAACACAGGGGCCAGACTTCTAGAAATGTAGAGGTAATGCTGATCTGTCAGGTTTATGCTGAATTATCCTCCATGACGTTGGTCTTAATTTTGGCAGCTGTTTATATATTTACTTATTTAAAGTGTGTTTCCTTATTAGCATCTTTTTTGTTTGTTTGTCTTAAATTAAGTTTCTCCCCCTTTTTTTTTTTCTTAAATCCTTTTTATGTTTATTTTATCCCTTTTTTTTTTTTTTTTTTTTCTCCTAAACCAGTCTCTACGCAAGGGCGGACTACAACTCGTCAGATCGGATGACGTGGAAGAGGGTGACATTGTAAAGTATCTGGTGCCCGTTGTTCCAGGCGTAGAGAGCCCGATCCTTGGGGTTGTAGTCCAACATGGAAATGTGGGAGTACTTGTTTTGGAAGGGGATGTCGATGTACTCGTAGGTGGAGGCGTTGGTCTGGTAGGCGTAGTGCACCTTGGTGCCCCCCGAGTAGCCGTTGGTGACGTAGAGGGTGCCGCAGATGATGAAGGCCTCCCCGGCGCTGCGTTTTGGGTAGCTGGTGTTCCAGGTCTGCAGGCTCTGCAGGGTGTTGGGGTCCAGCTTGCTGATGACGATGTTCCCCGCGTTCTGGTTGGTGGCGTAGACGGCCCACAGCCCGTTCTCGTCCACCATGAGGTCAATGTCCGAGTGGCCGCCCCAGGCGTAGTGGTACATGTTGTTGTAGCCGGCATAATCCAGGCTGCGAGTCTTGAGAATGGTCTCTGTTTTCAAGTCAAACCTGATAATTATGTGGCTTTGGTATTTGTTGAAGTAAATGGAGCCGTTGTAGACCACTTGACCGGTGCCCGACCACGGGTGGGGGAGGCGGTGGGAGGTAAAATTGTCAGTGTTCATGAAATCTGCCATGGATTTGTACTCGCGGACGAAGCGGTTGTTGTGGTAGCTGTCCATGTACCAGACCTGGGGCAGCGACAGAAACGCAGGGGGTTAGAAAACAACAGACACTGGCTGCACATCACCCTGAAAACCGGGCTGGGAGAGAAATCCTGAGCAAGAAATCAGGGAATCATCAGAGAATGGGTTTGGGTTGGAAGGGACCTTAAAACTCCTCCCCTCTGACACCTTCCACTAGATCAGGTTGCTCCAAGCCCTGTCCAACCTGGCCTTGAATCCAATGATGTCTCCAACACCTGCCACCTACGCCCAGAAATAACCCCAATTTCTGAAACTCCCAATCAGCCAAGAAATCAGCTGAATAGCAAATCTTTTCCCGGGGGCGGGGTAACCTGGTATCTCCCCAGGAGGACGAGAGCTTAAGAGCTCCCCTGGGAATGCTGAGTGATTGGCACCATCCTTGCAGAGGACAATTAACATCTTTTTTTTCCTCTGGCTAAACCCAGCATTTTATGTTGATGCTGCTTTTGCTTCCTGTAAGCCCCGTCGTGGTAGCACTCAGTAAATTATCCCAGCTGCTGTGGCCAGCTCCATTCATTTGGCACGCAGGAGAGAGGGATGCAATCACTCATTGTCAAAAAAATTCAGGCAAAGTACATATTGGCTTAAAAATCATACACTCCTGCATTAAAAGCTTAAACCAAGGCTGCTAAAATCTAGAAGAGAGAGAAAAAGACATCTAAATCTTGCTGTTGGTAGATTGGGGTGAGATTTTTAGATCATCGTAACAGTGCCAGTTCACTGGGGACACTGTCTAGACTCCTTAAAAAAAAAAAAAAAGCTTTTGTTACATGAAACCAATTCCAAGGCAAATGACCAAGCTGTACAGTTAACATCCAGAAGAAATATCCAGTCAGTGATGACATTAAGGATGCAGTTCCTGTCTAAAAATAAGAGAGCTGCTTTCTGTAAAAACTGTTTAGGAAGGAGAAAAGGTAAATTTAGGAAGGAGAAAAGGTAAATTTAGCAAGAGGGAAGCCTTTAAGGCTGCAGATTTGGGTGATGCAGCGCAAATTTCTTCTGCAGAATCTGACAGTGTTATCTCTGCAGTGTGACTGTCTCCAGGGTCCCTGAGAAGAACAAACCAACATTTGGCTGCTGCCTTTGAAAGGCCAAGTGGGGTCTCCAAAAACTTTGTAGGGAGCTTCAGCCCTGCAGCGTTACCTCCCTGGAAACGCTGCAGAGGTAGGGAATGAACACGTGGCAAATGGCTCTGATCCTCACACCTCCACCTTGGTGGGCCGGAGGGATGTCTGCAAAAGCACCAGAGAACACCCACACATGTCCCTGAGCCCAGAGCAGAGAGGTGTCTGCAGCCTGGGAAATCTGCAAGCGAAATGCCTTCAACTAAACCAGCTTGGGAAATTACTGGGAAAAAAAAAAACCACCAAACCCAAGACCAAATTGTCTCTCTGCTGCTCCCACTTCATTATCTGTTATTAAAACTTCAATACACCAGCGTGTTGTGCTCAGTTTCCAGACAGAAGCTCAGCAGAGCCCCACGTCACCACGCCGGGGCTGCAGGGCGGCAGAACGCTCCTCTCCAAGAGCATTCCATGCTTTGGAGAAGCGGAGATGGATGGATGAACAGCGTCTCATCACACCAGCTGGCTTTGAGCAACCTCCTCCTGCCAATGCACATCAATCCCAGCACTCAGCATCCACCTGCTGGCCTCGTGCCAGGCTGCTCCTGTGGGACTCACAGTCTCCCCCAGTTGCGTTCCATGGTTTCCTGACTGGGACAAATGGCCACGTGACCCACCAAACACCTCCCGGGGCGTGGGGACAGAGGATGGGGATGATAAACTGCCCATCTCTCCCCATCTCCACTTTCCCACTCTGCTGAGCAGCCAATAAAATTCCCTTAATGGCGTGTTCCTAATAAAATTCCCAGTAGGTTTATGCATTAGATACACAGAGATGCTGGTGAAGCTTCAGCTACAGTTTACAGTCTATTTGCATGACAAAAATACACTGCAGAAGAAGGCAGGGGTAAAAAAATATTATTAAAAAGAGTGGTTTGAGACCAAACTCTCTGAGGACCTGGAGGATCTTGAGCATCTGAACAACCAGCTTCAGCTGTAAATGATGTCAGCGGCAGGGGACACAGCAAACCTTAAAACTCAAACCTTAGAACCACAGCCCAAAGGGGACAATTCTGTCCTCTCTCTCGAGCGAAACGAGATGTGATGTGGTAAAGCCTTCCCATCTCACCTCCAGTCAGGGTTTTACTGGGGCTATAGGTGAAGTTTTGCTTAATAACACGAAAATATGGAGGTGCTGAATTGGGGAACCAGTGCCAACCAGTTGGCTGCTGGAGGACAAGAGCCCAACAAATCAAGTCACCTTCAAAGAAGCCACCCAGGGGTGGCTTCTCCAGAGCATCCCTTGTCCTCTCTTAGCTACAGAGCTCCCAAAATAGCTGCCCCAATACAGCCCTTGCTGGAGCCTTTATCCTTTGATGAAGGATGCTGCATGCAGGAGGGAATTACATGCAGCCAAGCTCTGTGCCTTTTGTTTTGTTTTGCTGCCTGCAAATCCTCAGCAAACACTCGAGATATTTTCCATTCCATCAGTCATGGGAAGCCTGGATTGATTTTCAGCCATTGGCCTCCTACCTCCTTGGGATCAAAATTGAATGGTCTGAATGGAAAAAAAAAAGACCAAAACAAAGCAAAACAAATCTCTCTCTCTGGCTGCAGTCAGTTAATTCCTCACAACAATGAAAGTGGAGGATGGAGGACAAATGCAGTCAGATGACATTATCAGAGGCTCTGGCAGCAGAAGAGCAGCAGGGATCAGCACACGGGTCCCTCTGCTCAGCCTCAGCTCCCTAACACAGAGGAGAAACTCAATACTTGTTTATTTTCCCCCTGTTGGGGGGGGGGGGCACAGACCTCGTGGTGACACTTCTGAGACCATGAATGCTCATCACTGCAAGCAGTTTCACCTGCCCAGGGGAGGGACCACTGCATGGGGCTGCTCACCCCCTCCTCATCCTCCCTCCCTGAGGGATGCTCAGCCCCTCCTGCTGCAGAGGAGGCCAGCAGAGCCCTGTGAGATGAATTAGGACCTTCCCCAGGTTTCACAGGGCACTCTGGGCTTCAGTGCTCGGCTGTGATGGGTTTTCAGTGCCCTCAGTTGTGTCGGTGGAGGTGGGAACGGAGACGAAGCTGTTGCGGTCTTACCTTGTTCTCTCCCTCGGGAGCGAGAGGATCCGTCATCCACGATCCGAACCGGGACCCCGAGGTTTTAATTGTGATCGGGTCACTTATTCCTGTCAGCTTCCCACAAGCTGGAAAAGAGGGGAAGGAGGCTGGTGAGCACCACGTCGGCCCCGAGGCCCCGGTGAGGGGCACCTGAGCCGGCCACCACCCACAGTTCTGCCCACTGCTCTGCCCCGCTGCTGGCAGCTCTGGGGTTATTTAATTAGAGGGAATTAAGTCATGAACAAGTGTTGAATGCTTTTGGCTGTTTCATGCCTCTTAATAACATTTGTCCTTATCACGCTGTCCCCAGGAAAACAAGCTCTGCTGAACCAGCCGGGCTGCGAACGTCACAGAATAGGGAATGAGGGGAGCGAGCCAGGATGCAGCAGCCAGGTGGAGGAATTAGCTGAATAGCTGCTCACTTCTGCTCTAATGCAGCGCGTGCAGCCAAGATAAAAAGACAGACGTGTCTATCCCAGCCCTGCTGGAAACACGCGTTTGTTACAGGTTATGCAGGGGAGGGAAAAAAAAAAACCAAGTTGGGAAATGATACACAATATAAATCTCTTCCCCGCAAAGACCATTTACCGGCATCTACCAGCCACCTTCTCTGATCCCTCTCGTGTCGGCACACTTAGGAGACACTAAAGAATTCGCCAGCCTCCTCCCAGCCAGCTCCCGGAGAGGAACCCAAAGGCAGCAGCATGAAGGCAGGAGGTGGAGTGTCCCAGGAGCTGCCCTGGGAATTCTGCCCAGACTCAGCATCACCACAGCAGGGACGGGCACCCGCTCAGTGCTGTAAGCCAGGTTTGGAGCACACCCAGGTGCCCCACGCCTATCAAATTCAGTGCATCTGCAAGCCCAGCTCAGTGCCCTGCTGGGTTTTCAAGCCCTAAATCTGAGGGGAAGCAGCAGCTGGACACAGGCAGCTCTTTTGCCATCCACGGTTCTGTCCCCAGCACCGAACCCAGCAGCCCTCCAGGGATGCCCATGGATAGATGCAGCCTCGGCACAGCAGGTGCAGCCATACTGAGCTCCTTTCTCCAGCAATATCCCCAAGTTTCAGCAAAGCTGCCACTCCTGCATCACCAACATTTTATCGCAGTGAGGAATGACAGGTGAAGAGACAGAGATGCCTCGGGAGGGGCTGGTGGTGGATGCTCTGTTGCTACGGGAGTGCTCATTTAAAACCTGGCCACATTCAGTGCAGAGCTGGTCCTGCAGCAGCATCCCCAGAGCAAGACAAGCTCAGATCGGTGCACCAGGGGGACAGGCACCACCTGAAGCTCAGAAAGCTTTTCCTGACTTCCCCTTTTTGATGTGGAAGCTGCTCTGTCAGGTTGGGAAGGGGAAGGTGGCGGTGCTGGGGTGGAGAGGCTGCTCTGGGTGCTGGATTTGAGGGCCCAGCAGAGCTGCAGCTGCACTGCAGTACCTGCTCAGCAGGGCACCCAGGGCTGGGGCTGCAGGTGGGAGCCCCTGCAGGTGCTGCTGAAACATGGGCAGAGCTCTGCCAGCTCAGGACAAGGTCATTCTGCTCAAAATTACCAAGTAAAATCACGGAATAGTTTGTTATAAAGGGACCATTAGAGGTTATTTAGACCAACCCCCTGCAACGAGCAGGGACGTCTTCAACTAGATCAGGTTGCTCAGAGCCCTGTCCAACCTGACCTTCATAGAATCATAGATTCAAGCCCTTGAATGTTTCCAGAACATACACTCTGCAATCTCTTTAGCTGCCTCCCTCCTCAGCCTGTTCTAACCTGCACCTTTCTATCCTCATCACAGCCACAGGACACATCCTGCTCCCTCAGCTCTGAGCTGTGGCCAGAGGGGTCACCTTACCCTGGGGGGCACCAAATAGATGAAGATATTCATGATATGCATCAGCATGACATGACCAAGGGGACCATCAATCTTCCCACAGCCTTCAGAGCCCAGCAGACAAAGAGAGTCCCAACCAAAAAGCAGAGAGTTGTCCTGGCCTCCCCTGACACACGACAGACAGGAATTTGCCCTCCTGCCTACCTGATGCACTCAAAACCTCTCAGCTCAGGAGGAGAGCAAAGTATTGGCAAAGGGATGCAGTGGGTTAAAATAAGAAATTTTAATGTCTTGCAAATTCCCCTTGCAGAGGTCCAGCCTTCCTCTAATCACAGATCTGCTCAGCGCTGCCTGCCATTATCACAGCCTTACACTGCTGTCACTTTATCTCTTCCTTCCATTGCCCTGGAGAGAAGTCTTGTATAAAAGCTCATTGATTTAAAAAAAAAAAAAAAAAAGTTAAAAAAATAAAGCAGCAGCAGCTGATAAGGGTAAACTAGCGTTGTTTGCAACATCTCACACACGTATAGCTGGAGGCACATTCACAACAGCTCTTCTGCAATGCAAGAGGGTTGTTCTTACACAGGGCAAGGTGTTCTCTCTCCTGGTGTAAATCTATCCGAGGCACTCAGATGCTGGGGGGAAGTTTCTTTAGGGTCCCTACTTAGCCATGCCCTTGCAGCTTTCCTGGGCTTACCACCCAGGGGTGGATAACTACAGCCTCTGATCCTCATCCATCCATCCCTGCCGAGATCCGCACCACACTCCGAATATCATCAGCGATATCCCCCCCATGGGTGCTGAGCCTTTTGCAGCAAACCCTGCGTGCTGTTGGGATGGCAGGAGCATGGGATGCTGGGGGCATTTCAGGTCACTCAGGGACAAATGTGCAACAGAAAAGCATGTCCTGGTGCCCGTCCAGGAGGCCAGGGCACGGGGGAGACCTGTGAGCAGCAGCTTCTAGGGCGTCACAGAGGAGCTGTTTTCACTCCTCTTTCCCCATTGCTATTCAGGTCCCTCTTGCTGGAAAACAGCACAAATGAGCCTCTTCCCAAGTGTCCCTCCAGGCTGACCAGCCTCTGTCCTGCTCTCCTGCAGCTCCTCAGAGCAGCCACGGAACACCCCCCACACACAAACAGCCCCTTCCTCGAACTGCGCGAGGAATTTTCCAGCAGGAGAAGACACGCTCTCCTCCTGCCAGCTAAAACAAGCTCTACCATCCTCCCAGGATGCCAACACCTCCGCTCCATATTTCTCCTCAGATCCAGCCCACAAGTGATGTTTAGCAGCTCAGCAGCAATTTATCCACCAACGCAGCCACCGGCTCCTTCTGGACTCCGTGGTTCTGCTTGGACTGCTGCTGCCACAGCCAGGATCCTTCCCTGCTGGGCCTTCCCAGGAAGCCAAGGTCTCATCCCCAAATCCCAGTCCCAGCCCTCCACAGCAGGGATGGGGTTGTGGCAGCTGGGTCATGCCCTGTCCTCACCTCTGTTGCCTGGCTGGAAGCACCCCATCCCAAAAACATCAGGGACAGGCTGGCAGGGCTCTATCCCCATCCCTGCACCGGGATTTTTTTCCCCCAAGACTCAGGGAAAGCTCAGGCTAGCAGGCAAACATGAGCCTGAGTTAAATTCCCCCTTGAGCCAAGGAGTGACAACCTCTCCACTCCTCCAAGGCTCCTCTTAGGAACATTAATGGGAACGTTAAAATCCCTGTATAAATAGTGATCTTTGAGAGTGTAAACAGAAACACAGATTGAACCTGCCATTATCGATTTTTTTCTTTCCCTTCACACACATGCCAGGGTCAGGAAGTGTTTTCACTATTGATCCATCAATAATGCTTAGGAAACCCAAAATGCAAAACAGGACAAGGTCTAAGGAAAATGCTGCTGCATTGTGGAGCATCAGTGCTTCCCAGGAGAGGTGATCTGGATGGGCACATCTTTCCCCTTCCCTTGCCCTGTGCTCATTGCAGCAGCTCCCTGACCCTGTTCGGGGCACCCTGAGCTGTAGCAGGTGAACACACTCCAGCTGAGCAGCATTTCTGGCCCATGCAGGAGCAAATCTAAATTCAAACGTGCTCCTTGAAACATCAGTGAACCCCTCAGAGCAGATAACCTGCAGCAAACAGAAATCCTCAGCAATCAGGGCCTCACTGTGTGGCAGCAAAGTGTCTGTAAGGTTGTTATTTGAATTTAACTCAATTAACTACCATTTTCACTGGTTTACAGGCCGGAGCCATAAACAGCACTGGAAATTCAATCCGTGCTGTTTGCTGTTAAGTGACCAAATAAATCACCCTCCTGGGTGAGCAGCAAATCCTCCTGGATTTGCCTCACCTTTGTGAGACACGGCATCCATCTCTGCAAGCACCTGGGAGTGCTGCACCATCCCAGGGCAGAAGAGCTGCCCTGACCCCACAATCACAGAGAGAGCAAGAGGAGGAAGCAAGAGGACACAGCAAAAAAAGCCCAAATACAGACTCAAGAAGATTTAAAAAAAAAACAACCAACCAACCAAAAGTTTCTGGACAAAGTTGCCTGTTATGGCGTGACTTTCCCCCACTCCCAACCCAAACCTGGGTGCACCAGCACTCATTAATAAATGAGAAATCAGGCTCTGCCCTCTTGCTTGGCCAGGGGGTTATACCTGCCCCATGGGTACCTCAGTGCCTTACTCGCTGCACACTCATAGTTCAAATACTCTGAGCATCCAGGCTTAGGTGGGAATTCACCTTTCCTCTCTGAGATTTCAAGTCAGATGGAGGCTGTAAGGGATCAACATGATATCAGAGGGCAGGATGGAAATGCAGAGGGAAATAGAGGGTCAGCGGCTGCTTACGGACGTGTGGAGGCATCTAGAAACAACCAAAAGCAATCCCGCCGCCAGAGCCAAGAGAGAAACAAAGCATTACCTTGCCAAGGATATAAAGTGCTCAGAAGAGGTCTGATCTTCCATGAAGTTACCTGAGAGTGTAATTTCGTATGTGCTACCAAAATAGACTGCAGAGCAGTTAATGTGTTTAGATTATCTAAAGTGCGTAACAAGAAAGTCAATAATGTAAGGAGAAATTAAATCAAGTCAGAGCCGGCCCAGCAAATGGTGGGGAGAGCTCTTGCAGCTGCAGAAGGCAGCGCCCTCCTTCCCCCTCTGTTTGGGGTCAGATGCCGGGTTTGGAGACAGCAGCCCCACGGGCCCTCAGTCAATTAATACTCTCCGAATGAGATTAGAGACGAATCACTGGTGTTTTAGCACCAGCCTGACGGAAAGGGCTCCCTGCTCCCTGGGGGAACGGGAGAGGCAGGGAGATTTATCCGCTGCCCAGCGGCACAGTCCGGACCGCGCCGCGAGCCCGCACCAGCTCCATCATGCTCTTCTCTGCGGTTGGGGGGGGGAGAGGGAGGGTGGTTTGCAAGATGCAAAAAAAAAAAAAAGGAAAGGAAAGGGGGAAACCAGGAGAACCAGGGAAACCGAGTCACGGAGCCTGCACGCCCCCACGCACCCCCCTCCCACGCCCGCCACCCCCCCACGCGCAGAGACCTTTGCCGTGGGCCGGCTGCGGTTCGGCAGAAAGGTGGGGCAGGGATGCACGAGCGAAAAGAGGGGGTGCATGTGTTCGCTTTGCATAAGCCAGGCCCGCGCCCGGCCGCTTATGCAAACGCCGCCCCGGGCGCCTCATGCCCGCTCGCGGGCCAGATCCTGAAGCACTTGCACCACGAGCAACATTGCTCATTGCGAGTAATCCTCGGCAGGACCACTCCCAAGACGAATGTTACTGATAGCATAGCTCTTTACAGGATCCAACCTGGCTGTTGCGAGCTCATCCCTTCCGGCCGGGCACGGCACAAGATGGCCAGCGCGGCATCTCTGCCTCCGGACGGGATGAGGGAGATGGTTTTTTTTAACATCGATGGTGTTTAGCCAGCGCCACCATGTTGTTCTGAGCCTACCTAATTTTTGCATGCATGCACGAAGCCTTTCTTCAAGATTTGACACTCTGTTCTGAAGCTCTTCGTAGTCATAGGCGCCAATCTCCTCCTGGAGTTCGTTTAGAACTGACGTCAGATTCTGGACCTCCTCTTTAAACTGCAATACCAATTTGGCATCGGCTTTGTACTCTTCCAACACTGGTATCAAAGGCCTAAGTTCCTCCATTTTCGCTTTTATTGCCTGCAAGGTTAAAATAAGCTCGGTTCAGTGCTATGCGTGCAAAAATCTGCAACACTCTGCCTTGACCTGGTTGCTTCCTACGTGAGCGCAATGTTCATATCCCACAATTATTAGCATTAAAACTAGTTTAATTATTATTTTGGTCCAAATGATGTCTTGGAAAGAACATATTAAACAGGCTGCAGAACACCAAAATATTTGGGAAAGGCCTTTATTTGTCATTTTTAGAATGCAACATCTTAGGGTTACATGCTTCAGATCACATACACAAAGAGTTGTTGTTTTTTTTTTTTCTTTCCAAAAAATAAAAGAAAATAAGATATATATGCATTGACAAGGGTTTCAAACTATTCATGAAATGCATCTACAATTGCATGCAAAGGAAGATCTTGGTTGTGTGGTTCAAGGTTCCTTAGTGAGATATGGTGCTAATTTGGAAAATAATCAAAAAAATCAATGCATGGTGCAAAATGCTCTGTGGCCCTCTTTTCATGGTTACATGGGAGTGAACTGCTTCTTCAGTCACTGCAGCATTGAAAAAACTTGCTTTTAAGTTAGCCCTGTAAGCAAGAAAATGAAATACTGTTGAGGATCTAGCTCACTAACCTGCCTTATATAGATAGCCATTCATAGACAAATACTCTAACGGAACTAAAGAGAAAAAAACAAAACCAACCAAAACAAAACAACACAAGAGCTCCAAACCACTCACATTTTAATGCTGGCATTAGCAGAAACAAAATGCTGTGGCTGTTCTTTAAAATGGTGCTTTGGCAGCAAATTAGACAAAAATTCCTTCCTGTTTTTAGGCACAGACCATAAAAATCAAAGTCATTATCAAATGTATTTCGCAGAAATGAATTTTTTTCCTTTTTTTTAATTTTTTTTATTTTATTTTAATTAAATGAAGGCCTCGTTTAAAGGCTCGGTATGCAGCATTTTGTTGAAGATGCTTTGCTCCAGCAGCTAATGAGTAGACATAAATATGCATGCACCTACCCGTTAATGAAGCATGTTAGTACACACAGAATACCTGGTGCTGCTTAAACTACTGCACAGTGGCCAAGTTCACAGCGCCCAGGGCTGTGACATCTGCCTGTCTGCTGAAGCAGCTCAGGGCTGAACAGCATCAGAAATTGGTCCTCAGCCTCACTCCTCTCCTTCCCATCCATCCCCTCCTATTTAAGTCAGGAGGTTTTTCCCTCCTGTGCTTCGTACGTGGGGGATATATCAATTTTATTTACTTGCACTCCCCTGTGCAAGCTCCCTGGCAGATGATGGGGAGGATTAAACTCATCAGAATGGAGGGGAAAATAATAATAATAATAATAGTAATAACAAATTAAACAAATAAATAAAAAAGAAAGTCGTGCTCAAGTCAGAAAGATGGTTCTTACATCCAGACTGCAGAGCTAAATTTAGGGCCCTGCAGTAACTGGAGATGGGGAGCGGAGGAGGTGAAGTTGGTGAAAAGTTTTAAAGAACCTTCTTCCCAGCTTTTTATGATATAATCTTGGTATTTAAGTATTTAACATTAAAAATTCTGCTGTAAAATACCAGCCAGCTGGGCAGCTGCCTGAAAATGAGGGTGAGAATCAGCTGGGTGGCTGATCAGGAACATCCCCAAATTTCACTAGAAATCTCCTCAACTTGTTTTTAAATCTGTCAACCCAAAGCATTACTAAAATTTCAGACTCTTTTTGGCGACTCAACTTGTTCTCAACTGAGTCCTTGAGGGCTTGGCCACCGCTCCCAGTGCCAGCTGCATTCCAAAGGCTGGCAGCTTCACCCCTCGTTTGTGCGGCACCAGGACACAACACACAGAGTCCCTCAGAAGGTGCTGCCCCTGCTGCCAACACCGTTCCTTCAAAATTGGACAGGATCCTGGAGATGTGCAGTTCTCCAGCCTGAGGGCAGCTGTAATAATTGTACTTTTGGGAGGTTTTTTTCTGGGGGGGAAGGGGAGTGATGTTTGAGTTATTAGTCCCCTGTTACAGCCACCCCAAGGGGGGGTGCGGTTTGGTGACAGCCCACTGCACTTTGCCACGTGCTGCAGAAATGGAAATGGAGCCCCAGCTCCTGGCTTTTCCCGAGAAATGGGTCCTGGGCATGGCATGGGGAAAGGCTGCCTGGCCATGGAGGGGAACCCGCCTCGCCCAGGCCTCAGCTGCCCCGGGGTCTCCCTGCAGACCCCCCCTTATGGAACCATCCTACGCTGCCCTGCTGGGGCACCGAGGTGGTTTAGGGGTGTGGGAACATGGAGGTTTATGCTTCTACCCTACAGAAAAATGTACTGAGGATGTGGTACCACAACCTGGATCAGGCTGTGCTCTGGAGAGGGGAGGAGCCCATGGATGGTCCCCCTGATGGGAACCAGGGCCACAGTCCCATGCACACCCCGAGAATTCCCTGGCCACGGCTCCATTAGGAGTTTGGAAAGCAGACATACCTTAAACTGCCTTGCCAGGTGCTGCTTGTGGCTTTCTTCCACTTGCTTAAATTTTGTTTCCAGTCCCCTCATCTGGTTTTCCATCTTCTCCACGTACTGCAGGTCTCTCTGGGTCCGCCTGTCCAACACCTCTATCGACTGGGACATGTTTTGCACCTGTCAAACGAGAAGGGACTCATTAAGAAGGTGCTTCCAGCACCAAGGCAGCCCCTCTTGCATCCCAACGCTGACCTTTTCCACGCAGTCAGCAGAGCTAAAGGGCAATCAGCCCATGCATTATTTACTAGTTAATCAACAGCATCTCACAGATTATGACCCCGTGCTCTAAACCAGAGTAAATGTGTTTCAGAAACATTTTCTTCTGCTGCAGTACAGAGAATAATTTAACAATCTCACATGCAAAAAAAGCGTTGTAGTCGAGGCTAAAACATGTCACTCGTGATGGCCTCTCTGAGAAGCTGGAGTGGCACCTGCTGTTGCACAAGGGAAGCTCTTAGTTGAGCAGAGGCCCACCTGGGTACGAGAAAAGCTCCTGCTCAGGTGCACATTTCCATTTCCTCGTGCGCGAGAGCGACGCTGATTTGCCTAAATGCAAACTTTACTCCCAGCTCGTAAAACTTCATTATCCAAACAGCCCAACTGTTTACACAGCATCTGCCACAACAAACCCAGCTGCGGGTGAGGGCATCCTGGAGCTGGGAAGCTCGGTGGGAGCTCCCACTCCCCACCGGTTCCTGCCCGCTCGGGCGGTTGTGCCGCGTCGGCAGCTTTCGGAGCCGCAGCCCCGCAGCTCCCTGTGCAGAGCCCATCTGGCCTCGCCCAAGGAATGATGCAAAGAAGGTTGGCCGGGCTCATCGTGAGAAAAAGAGCTGAAGGTGTAAGGAGGGGAAGGAAACGCCAGCTAGGCTGACCTGATTTTGAAGGTTGGCTGCTATCTGATTTATTAAGATATTCCCTCCTCCCGTTTCTCAGGCTTGGGAGAGGGGGATCGAAGCTCTGACGTGGGCAGGCACCGAAGCACCTATTTAGCATGAGGCAACGAGCGATCTTTAAGGTCCTTGCATCAGGGACGGATGTGTCTGCACCCCGGCCGGTACATTACGGGGCTCAGCCCACGACTGGTGCTCCTGCCACCGCCACGTCACCCGTGGCAGCGCCGCCGTGGCACCGTCGGGATGACGTCCGTGGCTGAAATGAATCAGGCACCCGGGCGTGCTGCTGCGTCAGGGCCCTCGCAGCAGAGCCGCCCTGGCTCGAGTCTCCTCAGCTGTGGGCGTCTCAGCAGAACCCAAATGTGAGCCAGCGCCGTCGCCGCGGATCCGCTCCCCGCCGGCCCCACGCGCTGCCACGTCCACTCCCGTCCTCGCCAAAGCCAGGCGCCGACAGGCCGGGATGGCGAAGGAACGGTGCGAGGGGCAGCATCTCCTCGGGCCAGCCGCGCTGGGCTGCCGTGACTTACCTCAAGTGACAGGGCGAGGGCACGGCGGGACGGCCGCGCGCAGCCGGGGCTGGGAGACTCCTCGCTGAAACCAGCCCGGGTCAAATGCCAGCTGCGGTGCCTGCAGCTTGGAAGCCCGTCAAAGTGCCCGCTGCTCACGCACGACGACAAGAAAACTATTACAGGGATCCATTAAAAATGTATGGATGACCTGTATTTCAAAGGCCAACAGCGAGGAAACGTTCTGTACAACTCCTCCGGGGGTCTAATAGTCTTCCTCGGCAAAGGTGAAGCTATTTTCAGTCTCTGAGCCCCAGCACATCACCTGGAGATGAACCAGCACCCACCCTGAGTACCCCCAGGGACCTGCTCAGAGAGGCCTGAGGAGCAGGGAAGAGCAGAACAAGATCCTCTCGGTATGGAGAAGAAAAGAGCAAACATGAGCTCAGCCTGAGACTGTTCAGCTCCTGTTTAGCCGTGCCACCCCCAGGGAGCTTTCAGCGGTCACAGTTGGGTGCTAATTCACCTGGGCTGGATGTGGAGGAGTTTGAAGACCTCTCTCTACCCTGAGGCAGGAGCAGGGACAAGCGTGGCTGCTCTGCAGATATTTTTATTCTAGTAATCCAGCCTATTCTCATTGGAGATGAGCTGTATCTACCAAGCAGAATTGTTCCAATGGGTTGGGACAGGAATGACTTGTAGGGATCACACAAAATTGATCTAATTCCACTAATGCCTCACCTCAAATAAAGGCCAAGCTGCAAGCAATCAGAAAAGAGCATTAGAAAATAGGCGAGCACCTGAGTCCACAGGGGTTGAGTAAGACTGTGGGGGGCTCCTTCCATTGCTTCTTGGTTGGTGGAAAGGGAGAGACAGACTCTGCTGTCAGAGCATCTCGCTCAGGCTGCTGCTCTGAAAACACCTCTGGAGTGTTCCTGCCTCTCCCTGACTGCAGAGGAAAATAACCTCCTCACATGTCTCTAAATGGAGATGCCTAAAATAGCTGCTGAGCTATTTTGAGGGTGGATTTTACAAGCCCAGACTCGGTATTTGTTGCCCGTATTGTTTTTCAACCAGGCAAGACTGTGGCCAGACTTGCAGCATCACCCCCCTGGTCCCTGAGAGCAACTTGTGCTCCAGCAGCTGAAGATCTGCTTGTTTGCCACCATTAGCATATCACACCCTTTCCAGCAAAGTACTCTGGCACATGATTAGGTTTCAATGAGACTGCTCATGGCTTAAACTTAAGCATGTGCAGAAGTGCTCTGATGAACTCAGGCCCAAGAATCCTGTTTCTCAAATTCCTTCAGCTTCCTCCATTAACTGCTGTCCTCAATCATTGGCTACAATGCTTTTTGCCCCCCCTCTCAACCTGAAACCTCATTTCATCCAGCTGATGTGAGACAGGTACCTGTGATTGTCCTGGGGAAAGAGTTACTTTTAGCATTTGAAATAGAAAATTAATACAAATGCAACTGCCACTGCTGTCCTTGTCATCTTGTTTGAGAATTCAACCAGAGTAACAAAGAGTCAATACTGGCCTGATGACCTCAGTGAGATCTATAAGGTCAAAGCCACGGTTTAAACCCTGCTCAAGCTTCCCTGTGGATCAGCCTTTCATCCCAGCTCCAAAAGGCCTGTTCTAAGCCCATCTCTGGGGTCTGAATTGGGATGAATCCTTAGCTTTGGGCAGCTGGACAAACTGGTGGAGCAACAGCATGAGGCACCTTGAGGGAGATTTTCATGGTTTACGGGAAAAATTAGCAGAGAAATGGACTCAACTGACGGTTCAGAACATGAGAAGTTCATCTTATAAGGTCTGTAGGAGGCAAAGGGAAGGTTGAGAAGAGATGGCATTGCCCTTCGTAGATACACCTCAGAGTGACCATCAAAGGAACAGAAAGACCTGTTTAATCTGGAAATTGGCGCTGGCAAAGATGAAGAATTGGCAGGAAACCAAAAATGGTTTACCCATCAGAGGAGGAAGCCCTCCCTGATAACAGGGCCAAAATAAATAAATAAAAATCCGCTTGAAGATAAAAACATAATCTGTTTATGAGCAGGATTGAGGTGATGTCTTGGTTTGGAGGCAGTCCAAGATCTGGACTCAGCACCTGACACATATAAGGCTGGAAGGACTCCGTGTACTCCAGCCAAGGATGAGCTCAGACACCTCAAGTGTCAAAACCCGGGCTGAACAGTTTGTGCGGTGGCGAGCGGCCCTGGCTCCCCTCACCTCCCTGAACGCTGCTCTTTACCCTGACTCGGTGCCCAGCACTCACTCCCGAGCCACAGGAACTGCACTTCCTACACAGATGCTCATCCCCGTGAGCTGAGTGTAGATGGATGCAGCCCTGGCAGCTTTGAACCTCAAAACTCAGCTGCTGAAGCCTCTGGGTGGAGATCTCCACTTCAGCCGCTGTAATCGGTCTGTGTAAACACACACACCCCCACCCCACACACAAATGCAGCTTAATTCTTGCAACGCCTCATCCTCCCCACAGGCGACTTCCAGGTCTTGCTCCTTTGAAAATCCAAACACAGTTACCTCTTCGACACATTATGCTGCTTCATCTGCTGGCAGAGAGAAACCGGGAGCTGGGAGTTTTCCCCGTCACAAAGCTAGAGTTAAAACATCAGATGACGAGGGAAGGAGTTTTCAGGCTCGAAATCCTTCCTGGCAAGCTGGAAGCTCTTCGCTGCGGTCGGTTTTTCCTACAGGGATTATCATTTCAGCCTCCCTCAAGATCAGATGTCTGGCACTAAGAGCCTATTCTTTATTTTGGGGTCTTTTTTTTTTTTTTAATCCCCATGTAGGTTAGCGTGGGAGTGAGATGCAGACAGATTAGCAGGCAGGTAACATCCCCAGAACACATGCCTGGAAGTACAGCTCCTCCCTCACTTTATCCATTGGCAGCCGGAGAGCTGCATCCAAAAAAAAAAAAAATATCACCACACACTCACTTACATCCTCCTGATGTTATCCTAGGTCTCCTACACCCAACTCCTGTCCATTAGCAGAGGGCATCGGGTCAAATCCTGCTCATTTTTAATGTCTCTGAGCAGTTCTGGGAACACAGAGGCTCTCGGACACCCGTGGCAACTGCTCATAAATATAACGCCTGCTGCCTCTCAGGCAAATGGACCCACTGCGTTATCGCTCAGAGAAATAAAAGCCTGAGTGGGATTATTTTTAGAAGCCTCTGACATACCAAGGAATTGTTTTAGGGCTAAATGTTTCCTGGCTCGCTTTATTATCCTTATCACATAGGAAAATCACTTAAGTGTAGGTTTAATGTTGTTACAGGGAATTAATACATTGGCTTCCCCAAAGCAGCAGGATAAAAATTCTTTTGTCATGCACAACACATGCCAATATAGCACTAGGGCATGGGGTTTAATTATATATCCAGCACAGGAGTCAGCTTATATTTTAAAGAGAAGAGCACCATTTCACATGGAACAGCATTTCTTCGGTGAAATCTATTATGTGGAAAATTTCTTGTTATTGGGAATGTTCCCCTAATGAGATTCTTTGATCTTTTTGGACAGCAGACTATTAAAAACTAATCAAGTGGATGTCAACATTAGAAAGAAAACCACTAGCTGTCATCTCTGTGCTACTTGATGTTGACAGCTTGTACAGTTTTACTCGACCTGTTTAATATCAGCTTGGCTAGGAATGCATGGGCTTTGGGGTTTTAACTCTTATCTCCTCTCATCTTGTTGAGGCTTATCCTTTGAAACTGCTTGTGTCAACATAACGAAAAAAAGGGTCAATTTTCCCTTTTTTTTTTTTAACGATACAGTTCAATATTGGCTGCTTTGATCTCAGCAGTTTTACCCTGACCTTAGCCCAGGGTTTCCTCTGTGCCTCAGAAACACGCAGAGATTTCTCCTCCTGACTGCAGCTCATTATTCCCCACCACAGGAGGGGCTGGGCCAAGGGGTCCATCTTCCCTGGCTCAGTCCACCCTTCCCAGGTTTTTACGCCCAGTGTCACACCAAACCAAACCACTTTTCCCAGAAGGACTCAACCATTACCTTTTCTAAGAGTTGTCTCAGCTGCTTTGTCCTGGCATCACGCGAGCACATCGTCTGTTGAGGTGCCACCACTGTGCATATACAACGTCCCTCGCTATCCTGGGCAGAGCTGTAGACCTGCCAGCTTTCCTCTGGGTTGGTAGGCAACACCTAATTAACACAGGGAAAGATGGGTTAGTTAAATGGGGGGAGGCCTGGCAGGGGTGTGGGAGCTGAAGGGGAACGAGTGCAGGAAGCGGGATGGATGTGACAGAGAGTGGAGCCGTGCTGCAAGTGGAGGGAGGCTTCTCTGAGGTCCCAGCTGGCAAAATTCACTTGTAATGCAAAAATATGGATTGGGGACAAATAAAACAAGGGTCTGAAAAGGAGAGTAAGAGCTGAAGCAGGAAGGCAACACAAGTGGGAAGGCATGGACACAAGGAAAGCCAGGCAGCACGAGGGCTCCAGGTGCTGTCCGAGTGCATCGCTGTGGGGACGCGCTGCCCTGCTGTCGTGACAGAGCACTTGGCTTCTCCTTGACACCCTGGGAAGGATGAGCCTGAGCCACCAGCGAGGGCACGGTGTCCTGCTGAGGGCTGAGCAGTGAGCTGCCTCTGCAGAGCCCTCCCGGATCTGTCAGCTGGAAAATCAGCTCTCCCGAGTAAACGGACACCAGGAGTTACGTTTCTCCCTCCTCTGCCAGACTCCCCCGGAGATGGGGAGCTTCACCAGACAACCATTTCCCCCCAGTGTTCACCGGGTTCCAGGCAGGGAAAGCCCGGAGCAGTGCCCTGTGAGGAGTGCCAGCAGGGATGGGATGCAGTCCGGAGGGTACTTGCAGGGTCTGAGCTTCCAGGACACACCGTGGGAAGGGAGCCCAGCCCCAAACACAGCACGTTCCCCAGCCCCCTCGTGCCCTCTGTGCTCTCCAAACCTCTCTGATCTTAATTTTCCTTTGTTCTCACAGCACTTTGCAAAATACATGACTTAATCACGACCCAGCCTCAGATCGCTTGGAAGGTGTCACCGTGTTCCCAACCAGGGGAAAATGTTCTTTCTACTGTTTCACTGTAGAAAATAACCTTGCAAATGCCCACGTTGACGGAGATGCCCTAAGACAGACGCTCAGGCAGACACAAAATTTGATTCTCTTGCTAAAGCAACCCGGGGAAAAAATAAGAATAAGCAGATCTCATAAACCCTGATAACATGGAAAAAAAATTCCCTGCTTCATTCACCAGCAGAGCTGTAATACCGGAGCTCTCTCACAAGGCACAAGCATGCAGCCTGGAGGCGAAAGATGCCCAATTTTCCCTGCTCACGGAAGACAGAGAGACAGCCAGGATTGTTTTCCCAGCCATTCCCGAAGTGGGAAGCTCAGGCGGAGCACCAGCCCTCCAGCAGAACAAGGACGGGGTACCGGCACCACCGCGGCACACGGTAACTTCTCCACCGCATCTCCATCCCACTGAGGACTGATCGGGAAAGGAGGGAAGCGCAGGAGCCTTCCGGGACTCGCACACGTTGTCCCGTTGCTTTTGCAGTGGCGACGAGGGAAACTTTGCAGCCCTTTGGCTGCAGGGACGGGCGGGCACCTGGATCGCCCACAGCCCGCAACGAGGGGTAGCTAAACCACAGGAGAGGAGAGGACAGGAAGAGGGAGAGGTACTCCCCGCACCGCTACCCCCATCTCCTGCCAGCATCCCCTGCTCCCGCTCCTGCACGACCCCCGGGGGGCACTTGCAGAGCTGCCCCCCATCACCTCGAGGGGCGGCGATCCTGCCCCTCCCCGGGACGCCGCTCTCTGCAGCGGGGGGGCTCCTGCACTGAGGGAGCCTGACGGCCGCGGGGGTCCCCCAGAGGAGCACCGGGGCAAGGAGGGATGTGGCAGCGCGGGGGACACCCAGGCGAAGAGGGACTGGGCGGCGGCGGGGAGCGGGGCGCTGCCACCGCGGGAGGCAGGGGGGGATGCCCCGGGATGCAGGGATGCTCCGGGAGGTTGGGATGCTCCGACAGGTCGGGATCCTCCGGGATGAAGGGATGCTCCGGGATGCAGGGATGCTCCGGGCAGCCCTCCCCGTCCCCCGCCGCCCCCCGGCACTTACTCCCGTGCTGCGGTCCAAGGTGCCGCCCGTGGCCGCCGTGAGTTTGGTGGTGTTGAGCCCCACGAGGGAGGGCAGCGTCTGCGACATCCAGTTGGTGATCATGGCCATGGTGCTGAGGACGACTCCAATCTTGAGTAAAGGCACAGACATGTCTGCGGGGGGGGGCGGCAGGCACCCTTCATTCTGCACCGGCGCCGGGCTCCATGCCGCTGGGTTCGGGCTGCGCCAGCCGCCCGGCCGCCGCCGCCGCTCGCCGCCGGCCCATCGTCCTCCGCCGCCCCGCCGCCGCCCTGGCCGGCGCTGCCGATGGTGCTGCCGGTGCCGCTGTGAGCGCTGGCGGTGCCGGTGCGGAGCGGGGCTGCCTCCCCTGCGCCCGCCGCCGCCGCCGCCGGGCGCGCCCCGACCGGAGCGAGAGCCCGCAGGAGGCGGGTCGGGGGTGGGACGGGACGGGGAGGGGCGCGGGGAGGGAGCGCCCAGTCAGCCCGGGAGACTGCGGGTGGGAGGTGGGGAACAAGGGGAGAGGGAGGGGAGAAGGGATTTGGGGGAGGGAGGTTTGGGGAAGGGGGAGCGGAGGGAAGGAGGCGTGAAAAGATTTGCGGAGAAGAGGTTTGGGGAGAAAAGGTTTGGGAAAAGGGGAGCGGAGGGAAGGAAGGGTGAAAAGATTTGCGGAGAAGAGGTTCGGGGAGAAAAGGTTTGGGGAAGGGGGAACGGAGGGAAGGAGGGGTGAAAAGATTTGCGGAGAAGAGGTTCGGGGAGAAAAGGTTTGGGGAAAAGGGGAGCGGAGGGAAGGAGGGAAGAAAGGCTTTGGGGAGTAAAGGTTTAAGGAGAAAAGATTTGGGGAAAAGGGGAGCGGAGGGAAGCAGGGAAGGACAGATACGTGGAAAAAAGATTAGGGAGAAAAGATATGGAGAGAAAAGATACGGGGGAAAGGGAAAGATCTGGGGAGAGGGGAAGAGATTTGAAGAAAGTCAGAAAGGCTTGGGGAAGGGAGAAAAAGATTTGGGGAGAGGGCGAAAGATTTGGGGAAAGGGGGAAAAACTGGGGGAAAGGGGAGAAGATTTGAGGGGACGGAGAAGAACTGGGGAGGAGGTGACGGAGGTTTGGGGAGGGAGCGGAGCGGGGAAGGGGGGCGCGGCTCCCCCGCTGCGGGGCTGCCGCTCCCCCTGCCGGCTGCGGGCGGCGCTGCGGGCGCGGTGCGGGGCCGGGGGCGCTCAGGGGGTCGCGGGGACCGCAGCGGAGAAGCGCCGTGCCGGGGACAAAGGAGAGATGCTGCCGGCCAGGGGAGCCGGCCAGAGCTGCTGTCAGTTCTCAAGCGCTTCTTGAGAACTCCCGCACAATCCCGCGGGCTGCGCGACCCCTGCGGGGCACCTGGTGGTCCCCAAGCCCTGCCAGGGCACCCTCCGCATCCCCGCTCGCCCGCTCGCCGCGTTCTGTCGCGACAGCGCTCCGTCAGCACGAAGGACAAACCGAAACGTCCCGGTAGACCTGCCTGCCCTGTTCGTGCCCCACGGTGCTCCTGCCTCATTCCCAGCTCGGGAATTCCCTGCCGAGGAACCCCACGGGCTGCAAACACCATACAACCTGTTTGGCCAGCCTGGCATATCATGGTCACAACTCAGGTTTCCTGAAGGCTTTTGCAGAACTGGCCTGGTGACCTCAGAACCAAAGTCTCTGACAAACAGAACTCTGCAGTTCCTTGCACATCCTTCCCTAAGTAAACCTTTGAAACACCCTGTGCAAAGCAAAATTATGGAATTAATCTGCTGTCCCCTTCCAGAGGATAGAGGTGACACCCCTCGCTCCACTGGTACAGCACCAGCCTTGGCACATTGGAATAGCCACCACTGCCCTGTTCCAGGAGACCCTGAATGTTCCAACTGCCACTGAACTGGCCTGTCCCACCTTAACAGGACCTTGTCCCTCACTGGGCACGTGGCCCTTGGTGTGGGATCATCCCAGCACTGCCGGTCTGGGCACAGGGAGCAGCAGCAGCCACGGCCCAGTGGAGCTGTTTGTGCAGGGCGAGCTGTGGAGCTCCTGTAACACACTGAAATAAAGCACATTTAGCAAGCCCACCAGGTGGAGAAAAAGAGATGAGTTAGAGCAGGAGCGCTGCTGCCAGGTTGGATCCTGTCCCTGCCACGAGGCAGTGGCAGAATCAGGTGCTGGCAGCTGGAATGCCATTCCTTTCCCTCGCTTCCCGACAGCATCCATGTCACTCTACCCCTTCCTCCTGCTCAGCTCTAACCCAGGCGAGTAAGTCAGGCAGCTGCTGAAATCAGTAGGGAAACTCTCCTGCCCTCTGGATCACACACTGTCCTGCTTTGGGCTTCCAGAAAAGGATAAACTGCTTCCACCCTGTGGAATCGACTTCACCCAGCCCAGGTGAGGCATCAGCATCCCTTCCATGGCAAAACTGCTGCCAGAGGTGTGGGGTGGCACCCGAGGGGGTCTGCACCAAGGAGGTGCTTCAGGCTGTGGTTGTAGGAACAGGTTCATTAGGCAAAAGCCTTGGATGGCTTCCAGCTTTTAGAAGGAATCACAGCTCCCTGCTCTGCTCCAGTGCTGCTCTAACAGGTGCTTCTGCTGTGCTCAGCACCGTGGCAGCTGAGGCTCTGATTGCTTATCTGATTTCATATCATATAAAACGCTTGAGTGCGACACTTAAATCATCTGAACGTTCATTTTGGAACTGAGTCGGTAAGTAAAGTTTATCCCTCATATTTGTCTACTCTAGGAACATCCAAGGGAATTAGACCTACGGATCCTTTAATGTGTAAAATGGTATTCAGTGGGGATCATTCCTTTGCCTTGTCCTGGATTCCACCTGGGCTAAAGCCTCATTTCCCACCGGTGCACATTCATATGCCTTTCAAATGCTTTGCAATGATTAAAACTTACTCACATGGGGACAGCAAGGCACAGAGAGAGAAGCAGCAGCCACAAGTCCCTGCTGAGGAGATGGCCCATTACAGGGAACCTTTTCCCAGGGTTTATGCAGGTGGAGGGAGGCAGAACTGCTCTGTTTCCCTGGAGCAGATTTTATTTCTCTTGCTCTCAGTGTTTATGAAAGAGCCACACCCAGCAGTTTTGGGGGAGGTTTTTTTGTTGCTGGTAAGGTAAAGGGAGTTAAGGCAGGGAATCAAGATGTCTTTCCATACGTTTTCAGAGAGTTCAGTGATTTAATGCATTAACAACCTGTGCTGGGAGCAGGATGGTCCTGAGCCTGTAGGGTATAACCTGGGGTGAAGAGAGACACAACCCTCCCCCAGATCCTGGCCATGAAAGCCGAATCCACATCAGCTGCTCCAGAGACCTGACAAAAA
>JAWMRA010000038.1:3022219-3086317 GCA_035584735.1 Pseudotriccus pelzelni
GGAGAAGGCAGAGGGGGAAAAGCAGCCGCGGCAGCGCGGGGTGATGCTGCGGCGGCCCCGCGGGGAGCAGGGCTGGAACAGGCGGGTTAACCCCCTTCTGAACCCCCTCCTTGATCCCCTTCTCAATGCCATCCCTCCCCACCCCCGATCTCCGGGCGTACCTGGGAACGAGGGGGGGAGGGGGGAGATGGATGCACAGGGATCTCACCTGCCCCAAAGCACCAACCCCCAAGCAAAGATGCTCCCAAGCCGAGCCCCCCCCGGAGGGCTCCCAGCTAAATGAAGTCAAGGCGTTGGAGGAAGACGTGACAATGCTTTTGCTCCTCACCTGCCTCCCCTCCCAGCCCCCTGCAACGGTCCTGCTGGTGCACCAGGGGGGCTGCAGGCAGGGTCCACTCACTCCTTCCCCTCCCCAGGGTCCGTGGGGACTGTTTTCCTCCTCATTTCTCTCTCACACCCCCCCGAATGCTTTTCAAACCAGTTTTCCCAGGACCTCATAAATACTGTTAATTCTTTTAGTATCTGGTGATGCAGATGAACAGCAACACAGCAACGTTCCAGAGGTGAGAGATGTAATCAGATCATCTCTTAGGGATTATTGAATAATTTAATAGGAATCACTTGTCACAGGTCCACAATTAGCAAGAGGCTCCACTAGAGGATTTTCCCCTTTAGCTGCTCATTGCAAAAGGATTTTTTTTTACTCTGGAGTCCTTGTTACTGGAGCAGGAGGTGGGATCTCCGTAGGGATGAGCTGAGGCAGGGCCCTTTCCAAGTCCTGGGATCATGGAGCACAGAATTCAGGACATTTGCAGCACTGTGACTGAGCCTCAGTGGGAACAAACAGCTGAGAACAAACCGGAAGAAGCTTTCTGTGTGTTTCCATCAGCAAATGTCCGAGGGAAGGTTGTCCCAGTTGCCCTAAGAATGTTTTAGCAGCTTCAGGCAGCTCTTCTCTAGGAGGGAAATCATCGCAGTCGTTTAAAGTGAACTTAGGAAAAGGCAGCCCAGAGAGCAGCTGTGGGAAAGCTGGCATGTCTGACTATCCCACAGAGATCTATCTGGGAGATACTTCCCTCAGCACCTCCCTTTAAGGTCGATTCTTTATAGCTCATAAAAGCTGAGGATCTTTAAAAAGCATTAAGCTCCTCTTGACTTTATCCAGAGCAGCACGACGAGGCCAAGAGCATCGGTGGCATGACAGGGTTTGAACACGTCCTCCCCTGGCACCTCAGAAGGTGTTTTATTACCATGGGCATCACCTTCCCCCTGGCAGGGCTCACAGTGGGATAAAAAAAGAAAAAAATCCCTAAACTCAAAGGAAGGAGGAGGACTAGTAAGTTACACGTGGCTGGATTTCTCTGTGGGTGCACTGTTTAAAGTGCCTTCAAAAACCACCTGAGCAGCTTCTGATTAACCCTGGCAGCACGTGGTTGATGCAGCTCAGGATGCTCCATGTGAGGGCCCAGGTGCAGGGCTTAAAATAGACTTGAGAAGTGCAGAAGCCCAGCAGTGAGAGCTTCTTTCGCACAAAATTTTTCAAAGAGATCGACTTCACCTTAAGTCGCTGCAGCCGTGGAGGGTGACTTGGTTTGGGTGTTTCAGACCTCAGGAAAGAAACCCCCTCCCTTGTTTTACACAGATGAAGTGGATTTTTTTCCCCAAAGGGAAATCTCTTTGCTCCCTCTCCTTTGGTTTTATACCCACCCAGTTTCATTGACCTTCATGGGAATAGTCATGGCTTGCACTTGGGTAAATGGCAAAACCAGCAGCTCTGCATTTTGTTTTAATTTATTCCTCTTTTGAAGTATTTCTGAATTAATATCAGTAACCTTGTTATTGAACATGAGCTCCAGAATGTGAGGCCCTGTATGGCCCTTCCTCTGGGAAAGAGCCCTGTCCCACAGAGCTCCACTCCCAGGACATAAATCAAAGAAACCAAGAGAAATAAAAGGCAAAAAAATCGCCCAGTGGGAACACAACTCAGATCTTTTGATTCCCACAGTGTCTTACAAAGACTTTGAAAAATACCTCTTCAGAAATTTGGAAAGGATTCAGGGTCTGGAGAACCTGCCCATGGAATGGGACTAAAGGTGGTCCAGCTGTTTCACCAGCACAAGGACCGGCTGAGAGGAGGCTGCCAAGGGCAAGGATTCTGTACATGAAGACTCTTTCAGCTGCCAAAAAAATTCAAAGCAAAAGTCCATAGTTTGGAGTAGAAATAGGGCCTGTTTTTTTTGCCTCAGGGGAAGATAATCAGACTGTGAAACAACCCAGCTGAAGGCTCGGTGCCCTCTCCATCACTTGACACGGTTAAATCAGAGCCAAGAGCCTTTCCCAAGGATGCCTCCCAGCTCCTCCAGAAATTACAGGGGAGCTGCCCTCCACGAAACTCTTGCTGTGTGATGCAGGAGAGGAGATAAAAACACACCTGGTTTCTCTTCTTGATTTATGGGATGCGATTTAGGCCAGTCCTTTGCTTTCCAGATCACGCTGTTCTCTAGGGCAGGAGGACACAGAGTTGGACAGAAGGGGATGGCAGGAGTTGGCAGGGGTTGGCAGGCAGCCCCTTCCTCTGTGCCACAGGAATGTGCAGAGCCTTCCCATCTCTCCCCTGTTCCTCACTCTTGTGCCATCAGCGAGGTCAGATGCATCTTGTCCCCTCCTGGGACCGCTGGCTCGTCCGACACTTTGATGGTGTTCCTTCAAGGGCTGCCCAGCGTTGAATTGATTTTCCAAACAGACCCAAACTATTGATCCCTTTGTCAGAAAAATGTCAGGGGGAGAGATGCCAGGCATGAGCATCACTGTCGTGGGACTTCAGAGTGTGTGACAGGAGGACTCGCTGCAAGGAGCCCTCTGGGAGCTCTCATTGCTGGGTTAGCAGCATCTGATAGCGGGGGAGCAGGAAATCTATCCTCAGAGGAAATCACACCTCTGTGATCCTCCTCAACAGCCCATTTCATGCAGGCAGGCTCAGTGATGAACACAGGACGTGGCTCCTTGCAGAGCTCTCTGTGCTGAGCTGTCTCCCTGCTCCTGTTTTCAGCCCACAGCATCTTCCAGTCAGAGCCTCTGGTGGCTCAGCCCCTCCTGGGATTGTCCCTCCTCACCTTCACCAGCCACAGGAGAGACTCCGTGGACATTCTGGTCATGAGGATCTCATGGAAAAGTCGCAGATTAGCCAAGTCAGAAAGGTGATGACACCCCCAGGTCCCAAACAGACTTGGTAGGAAGGAAGGACTTGTGGCTGCACAATTAATGTCCACTTGGGCACTGAAAAGCTGCCTTTGTATCTACCCATCCCCTGGTGTGCTGATAAAAATCTAACACCAATTCCAGCTGATTTCAAGTAAATTTCATCGATCTATCACCTCCTCTGGGGCCTGATCTCTTGAGCAGTTGGTGTGGAGTCAGACAAGGCCCTTTCCATGCATTTTCACCTGCTTCCTCAGCACTGGGAATTCCAGATGCCCCCAAAGGATGAAGGAGATGGGAATGACAAGCAAGCTGCACGCACAGATCCAAAAACGTGGCGTGTTTTGTTTTTTTCTTTGAAGCAAACATCTTTCATTCTTTGCAGCTCCTCACCTCCCTTCTCAGAAGTGGGTTGAGGAGCAGAAGCTGCCAGACTTCAATTCATCCCCTAATGCTTCAGGAGACCGAGGGAGAACAGGTCAGAAACTGGCAGCGTGAGCCAGGAATGGTAAGAACCAACCTTTGCCATCGGAGAGAAGGAATAACACAAAAGCTGAGGAAATGGGGAGCTATGGAAGAGAAAGAGCAGGAAGGGAACTGGAAAAGACAGAACTAATGGCAGGAGAAAAACCAAATGCCATCCAGGTTTGTTTTCTGTTTTAGGTTTGCAGCTTCTCCCTTTGTTCGCTGCGCTGAACCAGCGCACGGCTGGGAGCGGTGAGGGTGGATGTGCGAGACAGCAGCCCTGGTGGCATCCAGCCTCGGTGGCATCCAGCCCTGGCACCGCAGCCAGCTCCTCGCCTCCGATCTCTGGGAGCTGCCGAATCCTTTCCCCATTGACACAGGAAGTCTCAGACGACCCCAAGGCAGAGTCTGCTGTCAGCAGCAGCGCCCCAGGCAGGAACACGTTTGTTACAGTCCTCTCCCTGTCATTTACCGTGAGTTCCCTTTTTCCCCCTCTGCAAACAGCATGTAGGGATTCTTCCTTCTGTCCCAGTGACTTCCTGGACCTTTACAGGTGTATCCAGGTTTTCCAGATGGTTGCACGGCCGGTTCCATTGACATCATTGTGTTTTCCTTTGCTTTCTGGTCCAGCCGTACTTTCTCCCCTCATCAGATGCTTCAGTCCAAGCCTCACAGTTGGAAATTTTGTTTTGCTGCTTCCACAAAGCTTTCCTGGGCTTTTTCATTATCCAAATAATTCAAGGACCTGAGCAAAGGAGATGAAAACCCCACACCAGGGAAACCTGGTGCAGGAGGGCAGAACTGTCTGAAGCAGCTCCTCTGCAAACATCCCCTTCCTCACTGGCACTTTAAGGTTATTTTTGCACTTGTTATATTTGTTTTGAAAGAAAATGAAATCCACATTAACAGATTGAAAGGGTTTGCAGCTTCCCAGCAGCCTTGAATGCACACAATGATCAATCCTTCATCATAACAAACTCCTCTGTTACCCAAGCCAGGCAAAACCAGCATATTCCCAGTGTTTCCAACACCTGGAGGGAATCCACAGTTTATGCCACATTTTGTTATCAACAAATGGGGTCAAAGAGGATAAAAACTAACATCAGAGCTGCAGTGAGCCTGAGTCACACAGGGAAGATTGCCTGTGCAGTTTAGCAGCCTGATCTCTTTTAAAGTAGCACCAAAGTGCTTCAGGAGCCCCTTGCTTGGGAGAGATTTCCGTGGGAAAAATAGTGGAAAAGGTGAGAGTCAAGTAATTTTGCAGTGTTTACCTCTTTATTTGTGGTACACAGGTAACAGGCTGAGTGGTTTCTGGGTCTTTTTCCGGGGTATTTCTGGAGGGCAGCTCTCCGTTGGAAAGCAGTATTTGCAAACATTCAGGGTTCTGGTCTCTCAGAGATTTTTCAGCTCGTGGAAAGATGCAAAAAGCCTCAGATAAAATAAAAAAAAAAAAAAAAGAAAGGAAAAAATTAAAAATAAACCAAATAATTTCACAAATTTCCAGAATTAATGTTGGCTCAAAGGGAGGAAAGTGCAGATAACAGCTTATGTTGCTAAAAAACCCCATTTGCACTGTTTTGGGTCCAGCATTATGGCCAACTGCTAAGAACTTTAGAGTAAAACTCAGCATTTCCCAGGGCCCAGATTGCATATTGGACCATATACCCTGAAATGTTTTTATTTAATTTGAGTCCACATTATGCTGCCTACATATGGTAACACACACATTTCATTTTATGTAGCAGATGCTGCTTTGCTATTGAGGATGTAATATACTGAGTACATTATAGTATCATTTGGTCTAGGGTAACTGCAGTGTTTTTTAACTCTGATTAGCCTTAATTTTAAAGCTGATTTCCCGAGGAAATGAAGCCTGTGACATCCCACTCTGTGCACGCTGGTGGATGTTGTACATCCTTGCGGTTGTCCATCATTCTCTTATGTTTTTTTAGAGCTCGAGGGCCTGTTTCAGTGCAATAGGGGAAAAGCCAGTTTGCTTCCCTCACAAAGCGACTTCGTGTGGGAGATTAAGTTCATGACACAGGTTCACGAGTCCTGGGAAACCGAGCTGACACAGCACTTTCCCCTAAACCGTAAGCACTGCTGAAAATTGAAGAGATAAGAGTGGTAAGCACCGGGGAAGAGGCATCAGTCAGGCTGAATCGTGCTGCTCTACCCAAGGACAAAAGCCCATCTCAGTTTTAATTGGAAGCTGATTAAAGTCTGCAAGTGATTTCAGCTCTGCTGACCTCCCTGCTGGCTCACCCTGTGGTTCCGCAGTCAGACCCCATTCCGGCGGCCATGGAGTGGCATCCAGGCAATCCCGAGTCCTGGCACTGAGGGGGTGGTGTTGGTCACAGCTCCGACCCATCCTGCTGATGGCACCCAGCCCACAGAAGGAGCAGAGCTCTTTGAGGAGGCAGCAGGGGCACAGCTGTGGTTGGAATGACCCTGGAAACACCAGGACACGTGTTCCTGCAGCTGAGGTTGACGGTGCTCTCATCAAAATGCCACGAGAGAATAAACAGCAGAATAACCGCGTGGCTGTGCCCACCCTCCAGCTGGCACAAGCAAGGGCTTGGTCCCTCTTTAAGAGGCGCCTTCCCTCCATGGATCTCCAGAGCTTGGAGCGAAGTGTTTCGGGAACACTTTTGTGCTGTGGGGGGCACAAGAGCCCCCCTTGCAGGGACCCCCAAGACCCCAGTGCCAGGCTGCACGACCTCAGCTGTGCCCACCAGCTGTGCCCACCACGGTGGAGGCAATGCCCAGGCTGATGGATGGCACAGCCAACGCCCCGAGCTCTGCACAGCCCCAAATTCATGAACTCTGCCATGATCCAGTACAAGCTCTGCCAAAAATGGCCATAAACAGCACTTAGTGATGCATAATATATGAAAATGGCTCATGCTGAGCTTTTAGATGGAGAAGGATTTTTTTTTTTCCTCTTAATACTATTACAATATTCTCCTGCAGCCATGGAAGCACCATCATAAATATTTAAAAGGAGGTTTAAAAGACCCAGTCTGTGCAGTTTGAATATTTATGGCCACCAAACCCTTGACCTTTAGATTTGGGGTACAGCATACATAAAGCAGCCTTATTTAACTATACACCACAGGTCGCCTGGGGATCAAGTCTGAACTGAAATCCTCTAAGCATTTAGCATTTTTAAAGTTTCTAGTTGTAAACAGAGTGCAATAAATAGGGATTTCAGTCAGAGATGGGGTGAGCACAGGGTTGGGACTCCCTTCCCCTCCCCTGGGGAACAGCCCAAATTCCCCACTTGCCTCCATTTTCCAACATCTAAAGCAGAGAGAGAAATAATGATGGGGTAAACCAACAACAGTTGGCCAAGGTGTCAAATGCAGAGAAAAATGAAATATGGGGAATAGCAGGGATCACTTGCTTTTGTGGTTTCCACCAGCCAGCTCTGCTATGGTGCTGAATCCCCGTCACACATAGCCGGGCGTGCTCAGCCAAATCAGGGCCTCAGCGCCTTCATTCAGGATTTTCCAGCAGACCCAGTGCCACTGAATGCTTCAATCAGAGCCAATCAGAGATTTTCTGAACCACCCAGCTGGCATGTATTTGTTATTTGTTCCCTTTTTTTTTTTTTTGAGAATTATGACTCACGCTCGGTGTTTTCGAGTCAAAGCCTCACATTCCCTCTGCTCGTCATCCCAGAGCTTTCCTGCCCGAAACATCTGCTTGAGATGGAGCTGAACCCATCCTGGACAAGCAGGAAAAGGGGGACCCCACTGCCTGTGCTGCTCTGAACCCCAGGAACCTCCCCACGTGAAAATATTCCCAGGTGATGCTGGGAAACGGAGGACAAAGGAGGTTCTGGGAAGCAGGACTGGACCTCATGACAGATCCATTGTGGAGTCCCAGCAGAGGGAATGCACAGCATCCATGCATTTGTGGTTGTTTATCTTGTTAGAGTAAGGCAGGAGCCTCTGAGAAGCTCAAAGGCCCTTCAGATCTATTTGTAGTCAGGGGTTTGAAACGCTCCTCTGATGTATTTGCATATTGAAAAGCAAGAGGGAGGCGAGAAGATGAAACGAAAGAGTTGGTGCCAGGCAAAAAACACTGACCTGCAAACCCTGCGCTCGGGCGGGGCTGGTGGACAGGCACCTGATGAAATCCCGTCCGAGCTCCTGGAAAAGGCAAAACACGTGAATTTTTTAATCCATTTTTTTTGTTCCTTCTCGGCCTACTCCTGTCTTTTTTTTTCGCCCCCTGGATTTTTGTTGCTCTGAGGAGCCGCCCTCCCCAGCGGAGCACACGGCAGGGCTGGGGCAGCTCGTGCTCTGTCAGGGCCGTGTGTGGCAGAGCTCATGTGTTAAACAACCCCAGCCCGGCACGGACGAGTGAGGAGCAACCACTCGAGTGCTGTTTGAAGCTTCGTGGGCTCGGCAACAGATGCTGGTGGCTCAGTTTGGACAGTCACACTCTGAACTCGTCTGCGGTGACGCCAAACGGGCACCGCTCGGATGCCACTTCCAGGCCTGCGGGGACGGGGATGTTTGCAGCCAAAGTTTTTGTGTGTCCTGCCGTGTGTCCAAGTGCAGTTTTCCCATCCAGCCAGTGGCCTGTGCTTCATCAGCGGGGAAATCTGCTTTGATTGCTTTTCTGATGGTTAGTTTTGCCATGATCCACTGCTGCGAGGTGTCCCTGTTCCCCTGCCACGGCGCTGGAGTAATTACGGTGCTAACGACTGTCTTCCAGGTGTACGTCCCAAAATATCTGTGGGAACCGGACAGCACTGTTCTGACATTCCCAGTTTTGTTGGCTGGAACTGATCCTGCTGCTACATTAGCTGGAAAATAAACAAACCCACAGCCAAGCTGGCCCTGTGCCCACTGCTGGGAACCTGCTGGAAAAGATGGAAGATCCAATATTGCAATTAATAGGTCCATGGCGGGGGGGGGGGGGTGTTGAGAAATGTTTCAGCGTCTCTAACCCTTTGCAATGTTGTCAGTGCTGCCTTTCAGACCGAGCCAAAAGCTGCTACGGATAATCCGTGCGCTTCCCAATCCTGCTCCCCACGGAGACCCACCAGGATCTGCCTTTCTCCTCCTGTTAGCATCCTCCCAGGACTGCTGACAGCTTGGGGGGTTGAAAGGGGAAACAGGGACAGCTGTCTCTGCTCTTGCCATCTCAGTTCCTTGTAGAAACACTGAACCAGAGAAGCCTTTTGCCATCCCAAGGCCTGACTGCAGGTCCCTTTATACAAAACCAGGCAGCAGCTGTAGGTGCTCAAGGCCAGCAAGCCTGGAGCCTTTACCTTGGCTCTTTCTTCCTCCAGCCCCTGTTTCTTTTACAAGCCCAAGGAAATATCCTTAAAATCCCTCTCCTCCTTTCCAGTTCGGAGGGTGCCAGGGTTCCTGGGGGTGGAGCTGGCAGAGAGGCAAGGAGGCTGCTCCTCCTTGCTTCCCCAGGAAACTCTCCTGCCTGCCAAATCAGCCAGTGATGGTTCCTGCAGCCTGGGGAGCCAGAAAGAATAATTAGTTTTGTATGTAAATAGTTGGGAGACATTCAGATGGGAAGAGCTGTGCAGATCACAGGAGGCCTTAGGGGGTGTGGGAAGGATTAATGTGAGAGTGGCCATAGGATGAACAGAAATGTGTGCTGGCTTTGGGGGGTTCAAGCTCTCATCTGGGGTGAAAAAAGCACAGAAAACATCAGGATAGGTGGAACCAGACCTATTTATGTTACTAAGGGATCTGTCCCTCTCCTGTTGCTCTTGGGAGCCTCTTTAATAAACTTTGCAGAGGGAAACCTTTTCCTGGAGCCCTCCAAGGGTGTGCTCTGGGGAATATCTGGCGCAGGAGAATTTGGGAACTTTCTCACTGCTTTGGTCCCTCGTGTGTTCAGCAATCTTGTCTCCTGTCCCAGTAGTTTGTACAGGCTTTCTTTCACCGTATCCCCATCCCTGAGCCCAATGGTCTCCATGGAAGGGAGGGAGCTCAGGGAATCACTCTGGTCCCCGGTGATCCCTCCATCCCTACCTGCCATCCCAGGGTTTGTACTTTTGGTGCTCCAGCTCCCTGATTTTTCCTCTCCTGCCTGGGAAAGGGCAAGGAGCCGATAGAGTTAAGCTGTTTGAAGGAAGAGGAAGGTTATACACCTCGTCAGAGCAAACCTTTATGGGTGTTTGACTAGCAGCTGTTTGCAGGCACTCAGCACATTAGCAGAGCAGCTGCCATTTATTGTGCAATCATCATTTTAAACCCTCTCCTTTTCTTCCCTTCAGTCCCCAATAACCAAAACGGAGCAATAAAAATCCAACCCGAGGGGCACAAATAACTCCCTTTATAGTTTGTCCCTGGGCCCGGTCGCTTGCTGTTGGAAACAGGCTGGGAGCTCAGGCTTGTCTGTGCTGCCTGGGGAGGAGCTGAGCAGCCCAGGGACACCCCAAAACTCTGCTGCCACCCTGCCTGGGGTGTCAATCCCCCAAGGTGGGACCTGAAAAAAAGATTTCAGAGCAATCCCATCCGTGCCACCTGACAAAACCTCTCCAGTTTGAAACTGGTCCTGCTTCCCTTTCCTGTCCTCGGGGAGAATAAAAAGCCAAAAACCACTAAGGGAGCTAAACTGTTGTTTTCTCTGGCTCAAAGGCACTGCAATAGCCATGTTTTTTAAAAATTAAATGCTTGCATCCAATTGTATTTGCACTGAGTAATGTCCTTATCCAATGCAATCACTTCAAATCACTGTTTTTCAAATCCTCTGGGGCATCTGCAGTGAGCAGAGGGCCCAGGTCAAATATAAACCTCCTGGCTTATTTGGGAATGCGTGTGTCAGTGTTACTAGTGCATTAATGAACCATGTAAATCATAGCCAGTTGTTAAATAATACGGGGGGTGGAGGGGGAGAGGGAGGAGAAGGCAGAAGGGACTTTATACCCTTTATACAGAGAGCTTTGCAGCTACAAGAAAAATCTGTGTCAGCGCTGCGACTTGCCAGCTTGGAGGACATAAGTTTCCCGTCCAAATATTGCTTCTTCAGAGGCTCTGGCTGCTCCCAGGAGATTCGGGGGAAATTTGTAAAGCCCAGCTTCAGCCTGCCTTTAGAGGCACTTACGGAAGGGTAATAGGAATGGGAATATTTTTAGTTATTTAAAAAAAAAAAAAAAAGGAAATAAGAAGGGAGAGAGGGACAGGTTGCTTGTCTTCTCCTGTAACATTCCCTGCAGCGCTGGGATGCAGGGAATGGGCTCTGCCGTCTGTCACTGGCTCCCAAACACACAGTGGTGTGTCTTGGTTTGTCACTCACCTTGATAAAAACCCAGTCCTGAGAGGGGTTCCTCCATTCCACATAATGCATTGTTATTACTTCAATATTAAAGGAAAAGAGAAGGGGAATTGAGTAACTGGACATATTGCTTGGCTGGAATTGTATTTTTTTCCCTGCTGTCTCCCTTTCCTCTCCATCTGTCCCAAGAGGCAACGTCCTCTCCTTTTCATAGCCTGTAACAGCCCTGCACTGAAGGGTACCCGGGTTTGCCATTTCATCCCTGCTTGGCTGGAGAAACCCCTTCCCATCCCAGGAATCAGGGCTGGCAGCTTCTGGGCAGCAGCTGCAGGGGCACACCCCACATTATTTAACAGCTGGGGAGGTGTCAGATCCCACAGCTAGAGCAACATCTTACCGGGAATCCTCCTGTCCTGCCCTAAGACAAGCCCCCATTGCTAATCCATCTGCACCAGTGTTAAACAGTTACTGGATGGGGAGTGATCTGGGGGGTGGTTATGCTCCTTTTTTCACTGCTGCTCATGCCGCCAGTAAAAAGTCCGTGTTTTTTCTCCATTTTATCACGGAGATTTGATTCTCACTTTGATTGGCACTTACCTGTCCAGTTGAAATCTTTAGTTGCTGCACATGGGTTGAAATCGTAATACAGCTTCAGTCCTCTCCGTGTTCTGTTCCTGGAAATACAAACCAGGATGGTAAAAGGCAGAATTCCCACTGTGGCTATCGTTTTCCTAAGTCACCTTGACTAAATTCATAGACTCATAGAGTAGTTTGGGTTGGAAGGGACCTTAGAGATCATCCATTTCCATCTCTCACCGTGGGCAGGGACACCTTCCACCAGCCCAGGTTGCTCCAAGCCGCATCCAGCCTGGCCTTGGACACTTCCAGGGATGGGGCAGCCACAGCTTCTCCGGGCAACCTGTGCCAGGGCCTCACCACCCTCACAGGGAAGGGGAACATCATCATGACGTTCCTGCCTGCAGTCTGGCCTGGGATACCGTGGATTTCAGGAGATCTGTGTTTTGACAAAGCAGATGAGATTAAAAAATAAATAGTTCATAATGATCCTCATCTATTACAAATAAACAAATGGGTTTTTTCTTAAATTAGCTCTGGATCTTTAAAATGCTGTCACAAAAGAAGAAAGGAATTGATTTTTGCAGTTATGTGATGACCATCACCCCTGTCCCTCCCACAGCATCCAATGCTCACACACGGGGCAGGAGCCTCCGTTAGACCCCCCAGGTATGAATTCATCCCACGGGGAGAGAGTCTGGCTCCAGATCTGAGTTTGCTGTACTGAAACACACTTGAAAAGCTTTCGAGAAACAGAGCTGGCCCTGGAGTGTCTGAAAGCTGGGGGTTGGGCTGAATGGTGACGAAAGGGACTCGGAATTGAGGTGAATCATCCCAACACTCTTCACATGAGCCAGTCGGTGACGTCACACCCACCACAGAGCCACACATCATCTGAGCTTTGATGGACTCACCCTTCACCACCCAGATCCCAAACACCCTGCTAAACACAAGGAGAAAAGTGCATTAAGCTCATCCAGCAACCCTGGGACAGTATTTCCCCTCCTCTCCTTACTCTCAGCGTTGGATCTCTTAGATCACTTACCAGAGCTGCAGAGATGTGTTTACTTACACTGGCTTGCACTAGGTCAAGTCTGGAATCACTCATCCACGGGGGAAAGCGTGACAATATTTCATGCCCAAGTAATCTGCCTTGTGAAAGAAATGAAGCTTATGTGGTGCTTGGGCTCATCTGCTCCTTATTTCCCGACCGGAGACATTTCCAGTGCTCATCATGATCATTAACACGAATGTGCAGAACCGGATGCACCAGGCAGCTGCTGGGAAACATGCACAGCCCAACCAGATCCAATTGCCCTGCCTTTAAAAGCAGAGCTGGTCCTTGAGGAGCCAAGGATGGAGCTGGTACGTGGAGGTGGCTGGGGGGATAGTGCCTTGATTCCCAGTTTGGCTCAGCTGGCTGTGATTCCTCATGCATTCCCTACTCCAGGGCAGGGCATCTCGGCATTGTGGGTGCAGAGTCTGCATTTCCCCCCCTCTCTGGGGGGACCAAAAACACAATGGAGCAACAATAGACTCAACCTTACTGGTCCCTGATGGACATGGTGGCTGGCTCCCAGGTTTCGGCTGCTTACAGCTGCACCAGGGCATCAGCTTCCAAGCAGAAAGTCCTTTAACATCCTTTTCCCGTCAACTCCAGACAAGAAGACCGCCCACTTTATGCCAAGGTCACGCAGTGCATGTTTAGTCGGGAATGCAGGCAGAATATGGCCAAGGTGTGGGGTTGTCCATAGTCAAAAAAAGAGGTTGGGAAAGTGCTGTTTGTTTCAGAGAGCTCAGAGCCAGGCAAGGTGAAAACAAAAATACTGCCCAAATGTTTTTCCCTTGCTCCTAACCAAGGCAACATGCTCCTGCATCCCTAGACTGGTCTAATCCTCTACATCATCATCTATTTCCCATGACAGATCCCGAGCAAGATGGATGGGTGGCTTAGGAAGGAGGGGTGGGAAAAAAGGCAGGAATTGCAAAAGGAAGTGGTTTTACTGCTTCACCCCTTGGTAACTAATGCTGTTGTACACTAGTCCTCTGCTGAGAGAGTGTGGCCCTGGCCTGAAGCCTAATGGAGTGTGTTGGCACGTGGGACGTGACTTGACTTACCCCAATATCCTCCACCAGCAGCACACCTGAGGCAAAGCCCTCATTTGTTTCACTTAGTTCCCTCTGACCACGGCACCTCGCCGTGGAAAACCAATCCCTCTCCATCCCTGCCCTTCTTCTCCCTGTTTTGAGGCTGATACCTGCGAATCTGTGTATTTGTACAAAATCCCTCCTTTTGCCGAGTTGGTTTTCCGAACCGAGCTGGAATGAGACAGATATACATTTTATTTGTTTAATAGCCAGATGCCACCAGTGCCTCGAGCTGCACGTTTGGTTTCTGCAGGAGTCAGGTATTTATGTGCTGGAATAATGAACCATCAGCTGAGTCGCTGCAGAGTGACAGGGACATTCTGCATTTTATGGCTTTTTGTGAAAACAGTCCCAGTCAATAAGCACAGATTTTCTCAGGAGGAGAAGGCCCTATTTGCAATTGATATTTTCAAGGAAACTGTAAGCTCTGAGCTGGGATGAATCAGGGTGAGATGTCACTGTGTCGGAAATAGCCAATGATCAGTCCAATGGATCGGTGTTCCCCTGGGACCTGGAGCTGAGAAATGTAATAACAACATAAATTTCTATTTTCTCTGCTGAGATTAGTGGCTTTGAAGCTCCATTACCCTGCCACTTCCCTGTGACTTGGGTTTAGGGATTTTTTTTTGCAACGGTTGATGCCGAACACCGGGTAGGCAGCATCCCCCACACCGGAGTGTGTTGGTGGCAGAGGGACATCACCCCGAGGGGGTCACAGCTCTGCACTCACAGTCCAGCCCCAACCTGCTGACACAAACAGCAGAGCTGGAGAAAACCTGAAATTGCCACTCCTTGAACAATTCTAACACTTAAAATGCAGCAAAAGAAAAGGAGCACAGAGCCAAGTTGAAGGGTAGTGCAGGGGTTAATAAAACCAGCAGCGATGAAACATTTTGAAGTGTTTGATAAGAAACTACTCCTTGCTTCCAGGCTTGCAGTTTGCCTTATTTTTCTCCCTCTTTGAAAGATTTCGGAGTGGGTAAGGATTTTAAATACATCCATATAATGCAGCTTCAGACAGCAAACAGGATTAAAACCGGGCTCCAGAAAAGGAAAGGAAGTCAGATTACTTGTCAAAATTAAATTTGCCTTTGGATGCCATTACTTTCTACATTAAAAAGCTCTGGGGATTAGGAGATAAAAGAACTAAATCCAATCTGGAGACAGGCTCAGAGGAAAATGTCAGCCGGGCAGTAATCCAGGCTCTTTTCTCTAATAGGATCTTCCCGAAGTCAAAGAAAGTGAGAATAATTATTTAATTCCATTTTTGGAGTCTGGCTTCTCTATCGACCTGGCTCAGCATCGCTGTGCCAGTGGTAAATCAACTGGTGGCACAGACTCCACAGCTCCAAGCACCTCCACGAGCAGTTTGCTTTGCCCTCCGTGCCAAGGGGGCTTTGTGTCACTCACCGATGGATTTAACGTGGCTCCACCGTGCCCTCTCCCGGAGCAGGGAATGGTCTGATGCACCCAAGTGGGTCACTTGGCTGTAATTCTTCACCATGACCAATGGGAGAAGCCCCCTTTTGGGTATTTCTTTCCTGTTTAAGGGTAATAAATAAAAAAGCACACCATGGCGAAGCATGAACGCGCCGTCGCACGGCTTCGCGCCACAGCCACCGTAAGGGCCTGATATTTTCCATCCTCCAAAGACCCAGAGGAGCAGAGCCTTTTCTAGCAGACTCCCCTTCATCTTTCGAAGTACTGAGCCAAAATTGCAGTCTGCCCCAAATATCCCAGCACCTAAAAGGCTGTAACCATGGTTGCACAGTTATCTGCAGGAACGATAATCCGCACAGACACACATGTGTTGACTCAGAGGATGAGTTAATTCCTGAGCGTGGTACCAAAGACACAAGAAGCCCTGTTCCATCTGGTGGATTCGTGCCAAGGTTTGCTTTAACCTGAGCGCTGGACAAAGCTCTTTGGCTACCACTGGGGATGGAAATTAGGAATCAATAAACATCAGTAGGGCTTAGTGAGGAGCTGTCCACGGGCAGGGCTCTGGCTGCCAAACCCAGGGAGATCAGAAGATGGGCTGTACTTGGGCTTGTTTAATGCAGGCCCAGAAGATCCTGTGGGTTCAGAGGTGGGCAAGAAGTAAATGGTAGATATGAAAGTGGTTTTTTTTTTTAATAGGAGAAGAAAGGCAGGTGTCTCAGAAGAGCCAGAGAGCTCCTGCATTGGAGTTCAGTCAAATGCACGTGTCAAGCTGCAGGTCAAGAATTATTTATCCAGAGGCACTCTCCTACTCTAAAAAGGAATCAAAAGCAGCCTTGGAAAGAAGCCATAGGTCTCTACCATCAAGTAGGGAAAAGAAAGGCTCTACTAGACCCCAATGACTTTGGGGCTGGAAATGCACCTTCTCATGTTGAGAGAGCAGCTGAGTGCAGGAAGAAAAGCAAAGAGCCCTCCTTATCGCCTCAGCCCCTGCAAAGCCAGACCCAGGGGGCCCTCACCACCTCCATTCCAAAATTAAAGGCCTGCTCTACCCTTCAGATCTTAAACATCACAGATGTGCAAGTGATAAGGACAGCAAGGGCATTGTCCCCAGTACTGACAGCCTGGATTCTGCCACTCATGAGCAGGACAGCGCATGAAGAGTGGCATCACTCCCTGCATTTCTTTCTCCTTTTGCAGCATCTGAGATGTTTAGGCCCAGGGGCATGATAATTTATACAAATAAAAGGGCAGTGAGGGGGAAAAAAAGCTGCAGCAAAGCCGGCCAAGTGGATGCACTGGGGGGATTTCTGGAGCTGGGAATGTGGGTTTAATGACAGAGGAAACTGTTTGGGTGACATGGTCACCATCAGTGCCCGTGCCAGCCCTGCCCTTCCTGCTTTGGCACAGGGGAGGAGGCCCTTCATGCCTGATGCATTGCATTTTTTTTTTTAATTAAACTAGCCATGGGGAAATATAGCATTTTCCTTCTGTAATTCATCCCCATGGCTCCCCTGTTTTGTCATTTTAATTAAAGCCGGCCCCAGCCAGAGTTTGGATGTTTGCGGCGATTAGTATTAAATCAAGCTCAGGCCTCGAGGACTGGCTCCTCTTTTGCATATTCTTGGGTTTTTACAGGAAAAAAACCAACAGGTTCTGAGGCTGAATGTGTGAAAAGGGCGACCCAGACACCGACTCAGAGACCTCAGGGAAGAGTTCACTCGGTTTCCTGAGCTCCTGCTGGCTTTGCTCATCAGCTGGAGAGGCAGCCAGGTCTGGGGCTCTGCTGGTGAGTGTGGGGAGATCCAGGTCCTGGGCCCAGGACCAGAACTGCCACCACCATCTCCTCCTGGGAGCAGCTCACAGGTTTCTCTGGGATGGAGAGCAGGAAAAGCCTTGGGGCTCCTGAATTTTTCAACCAGAGATCTCCACTCAGTTTTTCTTTGGACGACATGCAGTTCTGTATCTTAATTGCCTGTCAGTAAATCCGGTCTGACCCCTCATCTTGCACACACAGAGCAAAAGACTATCCCAGACCTTACAATGTAGGAGGCGAAGGAGGTGGGAACTTTCTTCCCCCCCCCAGCACAAGCATCTGACCTGGCTCTGACCTTCCATCCCTCCTCCCAGCACGTGCCCATCCTCAAAACTGGAATTTTCCTTAATACCTACCCTGAACCTTCCTTTCTTCAAGGTTAAATAATCTGCCCAGAGCTGCTTTGATCACCGGCAGTGTTTTAATCATGAGCTATAAGGTATTCAGTGTTTTTCTTAAACCCACAGCTTCAAGGCGAGGTAGCTACCTGGGAATCACACGTTCTACTTTAAAAAAGCCTTTCATGTTAGCCTTTAGAGGGGGAAAAAACATCAGCTAATGGATCAGAAACACAGAAGGAAAGGAAAGAGAGAGGTATCCAAAAAGAATTTGCTAAATCTGATTTTTTCACACCATTGCAAGTTTTCCCTGTGCCCGATTCAGAGCATTCCCGAGCAGAAGCACGACAGTGCTCAGGGTTTCTGATACCAGTGATTCCCAGAAGTTAGGGGAAGGCTAAAGCCATGCAGGACTGTGCTTGTGTGGGAAAATTAAAACTCGCTGAAGATGGCAGGTACCTCCCTTTGCCATTGCAGGCAGCGATGTCTCCTGCAGCACAGGGGGATGCTCAGCACTTCACTGCTGCCTGGGCTGGGGGGAGCAGAAGGGAGGCAGCACAGCCAGCTCCAACTACCTGAGGAAAAGCAGATGGAAGAAACAGGAGGAAGCATGGGAGAATGAGTCAAGACCGGGATCCTGCACAAGGGAAGACTGTTCTTTCCAAAAGCACAAAAAACCCCACCCTCAGCAATCTTGTCAACAAGTCCCTGAGATCACGGCAAGCTCAAGGATCACACCCAGCTTCCCACGAGCCATGACTGTGTGGGGGGGAAAGCGGGACCCTGCAAAGCCAGGGAAGCAGCACATCAGGAGCTCTTTCCTGCTCTCCTGTTTCCCAAAACAGCCAGTCCCTGAGCGGCAGGATCACCAGGCAAACTGCTCCTCTGCAGGAATGCTGCAGCTCAGGGAGGGGAGATGCAGCCCCCAGGCCCCGCAGTGAAACACTGAACAGCTCACTGCTCTGACCCTCCTGGAGCCTCAGGGAGGAAGGATCCTCGTGCCCACCAGCACGGCTTTGCGTGAGAGCTGCAGGAACGCTGAGGAATAAATTAAATCGTCTGACTCCCCTCCGAAAGACGAATCAATCTCATTTGCACGTCTCACCCACAACTCTCAAAGTGCTGATGCTGGGAGAAAGTTTCTCAGATTTTCCTTTTTTTTCCCTCTCACTGTCTGTCCTCACAGACTGTCGTGGTTTAACCCCAGCTGGCAACGAGGTACCAGGCAGCTGGTGCTGGGTTTGGGGGGAAAGAGAAGAGACCAGTGGAGGGAGGATGCTGGAGATTCTCCTCCTTGGAGGAGAAAAACAGGGCTGTAACTCCTGTGCAAGCACAGCAGGGGCACCTCCCACTCTGGGAGGTGAAGCAGATACATTTCTGAGATTTCATCCCAATCACTAACTGGTATTATCTACTTCCAAACCGAACATGGTTTATGGTCAGGAAATCTTTGGTCATAATTAATGGGGTTCAAATTAATTAGGGCCAGCTGGGAAAGGACTCTAAAGCCCAGTGTGATTTTTTCCATTGAAATAACCAGTTGGAGCACAGCTGAATGGTCTGAACCTGAAACACTTCCCTGGTACTGCAGAACTGGGAAAGAAGCATCCAATGGTTTTAAGCTGACACAGGGCAGGTTTAGATCAGGTATTTGGAAGAAATTTTTCCCTGTGAGGGTGGGAAGGCCCTGGCACAGGTTGCCCAGAACAGGTGTGGCTGCCCCATCCCTGGAAGTGTCCAAGACCAGGTTGGACGGGGCTTGGAGCAACCTGGGATAGTGGAAGGTGTCCCTGCCCATGGCAGGGGGTGGAACAAGATGACCTTTAATGTCCTTTCCAACCCAAACCATTCTATGATTCTATGAAAGAGGTGTTTAATATGAATGAGGGACAAGTTTTGTCAGCAAAACTGCTTTTCAGATGCAAGAATAAGAGATAACTTGGTACCTTTCTCCTCGCAGGCTTGAGGCTCCGAACAAGCTTCCCAGCTGGCACCAGTGCCCAGCGACATCCCAGTTTAACCCTCATCAGCGCAGGGGAGCATTTAGGCACCACTATGCTTGGAAAGAATGTTTACAAGCAATGAATAATAAAAAAAAAAAGGATGATGTAATATCAGCTTTACGGGCTTTGGCGGCTGGCACAGAGTAGGAGGAATCCTGCAAACCCCAGCGTTCATTACGAGCCATCCATCCTCGGCTGTTGTGTGTAATAGTCTGCTCCTAATGAAGCTTGAACTGAAGCCAGTGAAGTTGTACAAATGTAAGGGAGAGGGGGAAAAAAAAACAAACCAAAAAAACCCAACCACCAGGCCTTGTGCTTTAGGTCTGCATTAAATCTGGTCTGCTGAATAGATATTAAATATTACAGATCATTTCGCACCCGTGGGTGATGAGAGGCAACAACGCTGAAGGCAGCACCTGCTGTATTTCATGTTTAGGCCCAGGATGAGGGGTATCCAAGAGAAATGTATTGGGAAATATAGCTCTGCACATGTTGTTAAACACGATAGATGTTGTACCAAATCCTTCAATGGTTTGGCACAGCCTGTTGAGCCACTGTAATGAGGAGAATCCTTTGCACAAGACCACTGATTTATGATTGTGGACTTAATACACTAAGCTTGACTGCTATTTATCAGCCTAGATCTCACAGCTCTGAGAGGGCTTTGGAAACAGCAAATCACTTAGCACATTGCCTCCAAAACTGAACTAAATAAACCCCCAAGGAATAAGCCACTCTCTGGTCACTGCTTCCATCAGACTCTTTGCTCCTGACAGGTTTTTATCTGCAGTTGCATCACACTGGTGCTACGGGAGCATCTGTCTCATTTTTAGGGGTGTCAGCTTCCTAATGGAGATATTGCAGTTTTATACTTTCCATTTCCCCCTCTGAAAGGTGTAACGTTGTCAGGGACACGAGGAGAGAAACTGTTTCATCGGGGTGCTCAGCTATGCCTGTACTCACACACTCACAGCTGGTACCTGCTGGACCTCTCCGCAACCCTTTCTCCATCGTTCCCTGATGAAGGGGAACACTGGCTCTGGGTTTCAAGGGGTTAATCATAATTTCAGCCTGGAAATACTTTTTCCTGCTGTTCACACCCTGAGAACTGAGCCAACAGGTGACAAGCAGTAAATGCCTCCTGTCACTTGAAACTGCTGTGGTGACCTGCACCAGCACAGCTTAACAGAGCAGGATTTAATTGTGAGACTGGCTCAGGTTGTTCCTGGGGCTTTGTCAGACACAACTGAAATCATTAAGAGCTTTGGCAGTGACTTTACCAGGAGCTTTATTCGACTCCCAGTAGATCTGGTAAGAGCTGCCCTTGCTCCTGTCACACTTGAGGGGTCCCTGGGGGTCTCAGGAGTTCCCTACACTGGCACCTGGAAGCTGAGTAGACTATGGGTGCTGCACTGGGATCTGCCTTTGCCTTGCTTTGGGAAGGAGTGTCCCCACAGAGGTGAGATGCACAAGCCCCACATCTACTCTGACCTCTTTGCTCATCAGGTGGAAGAGCAGCGCAGTGGAAAACTCCGTGACAAAAAGATTTTCCCTAAGAATCCTGTAAAGGACTTGGAAAGGACGTTTATGGCTTCATAAAGCACTTTGCTAACGACTTGCTTTACCACTGCTAAATCAACTGGAATCATTTAGCTTTGGAACGTGGAACTTTCCACATTTGGTCTACGGGGAGGAAGGGGGGGAAAAAAGAAAAAAGAGTGCTGACATTTGCAAAATACATCTCAACCCATATTAGATGGTGTTAATTAAAATGACTTGCTGGGTAATGAGCTACAAAAAAGAAAAAAAAAAAAAGGAGAGAAAAGGAAAAGGAGAAAAGGAATCAATCAGAGTCTCAGTGCAATTAAACCCGGCGGGCCCTGCTCTGCGCCTGCCGCTCGCTCTGGCCCCGGGGCACTGAGCTCACGTCCCAGCTGAGCCTCCTCCCATGGATAATCACAGAATGGATAAGGTTGGAAGGGACCACAGTGGGTCATCTGGTCCCTTCCCTGCTCAGGCAGGGCCATCCCAGGGCACAGAGCGCTGGATTGTGTCCTGACAGTTCTGGAACATTCCCAGCGAGGGAGGCTCCACACCTTCTCTGGGCAACCTGTTCCAGTGCTCCATCGCTGCACAGGGAAGAAGCTCTTCCTCATGTTCATGTGGAGCTTCCTGGGTATCAGTTTTGGCCCACTGGTTCTTGTCTCATCGTTGGGGACTCCAGAGCAGAGCCTGGTCCATCCTCTGACCCCTCCCTGCAGACACAGACAGTATCTCAGCCCATCCCTCAGACATCTCTTCTCCATGACCAGGCCCAGCTCCCTCAGCCTGTCCTCATAAGAGAGACACTCCAGTCCCTTCATCACCTTTGTAGCACTTCACTGGACTTGCCACCACCTCCTTTATCCCTCTGACACAACGAGGTGGGGCTCACACCTCTCCTAGGGTCAAACCACCACTGCAGGCGCTGCCACAGGTAAAGGAGCGGCCAGGTGTGCCTTGGCAAGGCACGGAGGGAAAGCAAATGCTTCTGCTGCCTTTTCCCTCCCCAGCATTCTCCCTCCATGCCCTCAAGCAGAGCGTTTCCATCCTTCCTGTCAGCCAAACTCTGGCTGCACAGAGCACTGACCCCCTCTGGCTCATCCCATTTCCCTCCCAGCACTCACTGCAAGCCCTGGCTCTGATCAATACCAGCAGAGAAGTCAAAGGGCGCTCCAAGAACAAGAAGAAAGCAACGTGGGGAAAAAAAAGGCACAAAAAAGCAACCTGAATGAAACGCACCGTCTCATCCCCCAAAAGGTGCCTTTCAGGTGGTCAGACTGTAGTGCAGATTAAGAGAGAGAAAATTTTGTAGCACCAATTGCAGCCACTTTGTGCATTTGAAAACTGAATTATAGACTGAAATGTAACCGTGGCTCTAAAGTCGGGGATTTCAGTGCTTTGTCGTGGAACAGAGCTTGGCTGTGTATTCTCTATACATTTTGCAGCTTCTGCTCCAAAATTCATGTAAACATCCATCTTGATTTAAGTGCTTCCTTAATACCAGGTTTTACTGAGCAGGAGCTGATTTCAGAAAATGCAGTACAAGGTTTCTGCCTGCTAAAGCTCTTATTAAGTGTCAAAACTAAATGGGCAAAACTTGCTGGTTAAAAGGAGCCTGGCTGACAGCACTGGAGAAAAGTGGCCTTTATTCATCTCCTGAACAGGTACATTCAGGCAAAGGGCGATAAAATCCCTGCGCTTCAACCAGCCCAGCCCTGGAGGACAATAGGCAGAGATAGAGAGGAAGTTTAGTCTCACAGCTCTGCCACCAAATCCATAGAGCTCCTAATAAATAACAGAAATGGCCTTTTTTCATCGATTCTCTCTCGAGACCGTCCTCCAGGTTGCCAACCTGGGGAACGGCAGGAGCGGCTCGGGGAGGGGGGGGCCTGGGAACTACAGCTCAGCTGGGCTGAGCAGGGGCTCCCAGCAGCCATGAATTTCAGTTCATTCCCTCTCCCTTTGAGTCTGGGTTTGCAGCAGTGCTGCAGAACCAGAAGTTTGTATTTCTAGGCTTGTTTAGTAAACAATAATGCTGGTCCTAAACACTCCCGTTTCACCGCTTGGACTGTGTTTCTAAAGAAGAAAGAGTTAAAACTGAAGGAGAAAGTGAAGTTGTTACTCTTGTCTAGCTCTCATCACCCTGTGTGTGTTCAGGCACACCACAGAGACAACACACCTTTCAAATTCTTAAATAAATAAGTTATTACTGCACAAGTAACCAAGAGACTCCCCGATCTCCTCCCCCTGTTCTTTCCTCCCCAGCTGTGTTTCTCCAGCACAATGGGAGTCCAGGCAGAGCCAAAATCAGCGGGAGGTTAAACAGGGAGAGGGAAGAGCATCTTCTGTTCCCAGTGCCCATGGAAGACAGCTCTCCTCCCATCTTCACTCGCTCCCATTATTCTGCCATTAACAACGAGGCACAGCTGTGATGACTGTGGAGGAGGAGGAGAAGCCCTGGATGAGGCTGGATGAGAAACTCTTTCTGCTGCTCACGGAGCAAAGGAGAGGAGAAAATTCCTCCTTGTCACCAGCAGCAAAGCAGGCACTGTTAAGGGGATCCAAGATTTTGGCTCTGAGCCTTCAGGCTGGTCACCAGCAACAACTGGCACCACGGCACAGGGCCTTTCCCTCCTCACACGGACTCGAGTAATTGAGAAGCGCTGTCAGGAAAGGTTTGGGTGAAGGCAGCAGGACCCACGAGCCCTAACCAGAGGCTTGTATTTATTCCTGCAAAGCCCCTGCTGGGCGACCCTGCGAATCAGAAGGATGGTCACATAGGCACTTCAGATTTAATTTCTTAAATAATGGATTGTCTGAAGGGATGAGAGCCGGGGAAGTGCTCTGGCAAGTCTGCAAGCAACGATACACCGAAGGCAGCTCCGAAATGTCACGGCTGCCACGCGGCTCTTTGGGGGACAGGGCAGATCATCGATCCCTCATTTAAGCCCCTGTAAAAACAGGATCATGTGCAAGAACACATGTAGGGAGCTGTTATGAAAACCCCTCCACCTCCCTGCTGACAGTGATAAATATCCCTGAATTTTCCCCAGCCTTCACTCCGGGGAAGGCAGAGCCAGGGAGACGAATAGGACAGCGGATCAGGAGTGATGGGAATGGGGGTTTATAAAGCAAAGGGGCATCGAGCCATGTGGGGATGAAGCGTTTGGGCACAGCTGAATCCCTACCCAAGGCTGGGAGGGCTCCGGGTGCCGCAGTCCCGGCTGGAGCGTGATCCGGCAGCTCGGGATGGATGAGACACCCCCCAGCAGCACCAGGGTGCATGAGACAGCAGAGACTTCACTCTTCACACCTCGGCAGGACTGAAACCACCTCCCCCACACTTTCACAGCCAGCAGAAGCGTTCACATGTTCTTAAAGGAAGACGCCACACAAACGAATGGGGTGGGATAAGCGATTCACCGCCGCCTAAAGATGATTTCCTTGGATTCTTAAGGAGTTCAAAGGGTAAAACAGAGAAGTGGGCATGCTTGGCTGCACCTGAGCTGCTTTCTGAACAGCTCCGCTCTTGGGATGTGTGTGCATTTTTAATTAACTACATTAAGAGTGTGTTTTGGTAACTGGAAGAAAGATGGGAGGATAAATATAAATCCCTTTTCAGAATGAATTCTTACAGACGCCAAGCCAAGCCCTGTGCACACCAGCGCTTTTATAGCCAGACTTGAAAGATTCCAGACCTAGCACAGGGACACCACAGTCGTCTCTTCCTCATTAGTTTTCATTTTTATCCAAAAATTAACACGGTTCTCTATCCCACCAAAGAACTGGGCATTAATGTCAGGAGCAGCAGGGGGACTTTGGCATGAAGGGGTAAGGAATCATCCCGCATTTCTGATAAACTTGGCAGGACTCCCTTTAGGAAAAAGCAAATAAAAAGTGCCTGTGTCACTTAAAAAAAAAAAAAAAGAACGGGGTTAAAGAAGTCTTCAGCAGAGACAAAGAGCAGAGGAGCCTGTTGCCTTCAGAAAACACTTATCAGCACCCTTGTCAGAAACCTTATTTTCCTCTTTCTTTATGAGCTACCAAAGGTGGTGGGATGCAGAAATAAATGATGAATGAAAGGTCTTAATTAAATACAAGCCAAGAGGGACTTGGGGCACTGTATTTCAATTCAGCCTTCTGACAGGACTTCATAAGCCCGAGGACAACGTCTTACTCGCATTTTGTAATGCAAATGAACTGCTGCACTGGCAACCTGCACCTCCTCCTCCTTGGAAAGATGGGAGAGTTGAAAGCTTTGAAAAAAACACCTCTGAGGGGCTATTTTTTGAGAAAAATGCTGCATTAAGCAGTTTGATTGGGTTCCCAAAGCACAGCCCTGTGAGTGTCGTCCCCAGTTAGGTGGGATTTTCATGGGAGCTGCCTGGATCAGCGTAGGGAAATTCAGTGACCCCAGGAGAAAGGATTCACATGGGCCAAAACCAGAGGCTTTGGGAGAAGGCAGCAGAGAAAAGGGCTTCTTATTTTCATCTTTCTGCCTCAGCAGATGAGCCCTTTCTCTTGCGTGGGTCTAATCAGGAACTGGCTCTGAGCACAGGTTGGTCCCAAGCACCACAGTGCACCTGGTGCTGATGAGCATCATCAGTCTGGGCAAGATGCAGAAAAAGTACATTGCTGGTGACCCTCCCCTGCTTGAAGGCAACATTTAGGGTCAGAAAAACTCATTAAAGGGGATAAAAAAATTTCTTTCAGAGCCTTCATGTATTCTACCCAAGACACCAAGCTGACTTGAATAGCTGCTCCCTGCAGCTGTGATGGGAAAGGCCAAAAGAAAAGGATCAGCCACGGGGGCTGGACTATTCTGATTAAAACATTTGCACAGTGAGACTGCAAAGGTGCCTCCCAAAGCAGCGTTTCATCACCTTTGGTCCACGTCACTCTACAGCACAGGGAGAGAACTAAGAAAACTGAAAAGCTTTTCCCTCTTTCCTTTCTCCCCTAGTCCTTCCAGCTCTAATAAACAAGGCTAATAGACAGCTACATCCAGAGATTGAGTGCATTTCAGGCTGACCCGAGGATCCGGAGCTGGAGCCCCTCAGCACTGATTTGTATTCCCCACGAGCCCTGGGCTCGGGGAGCGATGCCAAACACAGGGCTGAAACTCCCGGTTTCGCAGTGGAACACTAAAAAAAGGCTACAGGCACAATGTCATCAGAGGTGGTTTGAACTCGTTCATGGGTTTTTTAATAAGACTCTCAGGCTCTCTGCTTGGGTTATGGGAGGATTTATGGGCTTAGAGAAGAGCGGCTCTCGATACATCTTATCAGAAGTTCGAACAGGAGGAGAATAACTCCTTGGGAGACAAATGAAAGTGGTCAGGGATAGTGACAAGGGAGTTGCTCCTGCAGCTGGATGTGCTCCCATTCCCAAGTCCCTATCACAACCTGAAAAAGTCCCCTCTCTCCCAGACCAGCCTGGAAGCAGCAGAAAGGCTGGAGAGGGAGGATGCTCACTCACGGCCTATTTGGTGGGGTTCTCATTTGCCTCCAGTATTTTGAACCTTTAGGCAATTCAGGACACCTAGAAATATTTCCAAGCCCTTTTCTTCAGCTGTACCAGCAGGAAGCATTGCCTTTGTCCCATAAAATCCCAAGAGCTCCCTGATTTTGAGGGAGGGTGTCACAGAGCAATCAATGTCAGAAAGCTTTTTGGGGCTCAGGGCTCATTCAGGCTTGTACAACACAGAGCCCAAGGCCTTGCTGAGGGAAGGGCAGGTACCATTTGCATCCCAGCATGAATCCATTTTGGATGTCTCGTCAGAGACTGGGAAACTGGTGTTCCTGTGGCTGCTAGCAGAGCAGAGCTCCTCGAGTGCTGGAGTCGGGCTCCGGCAGCCAGACTGACAGCTCAGTGCTCCATCATCAATATTAATCGGCTCATTAACAGAGGCTCGGGAAACCAGTCCCAGGGATAGGGGGAGGGGAAGGGAAAAAAAGGGATGAAATCAGCAAACCAATCCATCTCTGAGATTTTTAAGCTTTTGACTATAGATTTCTTTCTTCCACCCCGAGCCAGCCCGAGCAGGGAGGGGGTGAGACCTGTGCAGTTAAACAAATCAATTGATGAATTTTCTGCATGACATTCAGGAGCTGAGTCCTGGGCTAATCGTAAAAAGGCACTGCCAGAGGATTTTAATAAATCCCTTTAATTAAGTGATATGTTTTAGAATTAAATTATGATGAAAACTATAAATCCTTCCCGAACAAATGGAGTTCAGCGTGCATAGAAGCAAAAGGGCATTCCTCTTTTATCTTGCTGTTTTTTCCACCCCTTAATACAACAGGATTCAAACAATTCATTATCAAACAATACAGGGAGCCATGTCATTTATCACCCCGCAATCCAGTCTTTTAAATTAGTGGGATTTAACCTTGCACTAACTAATCCTGTGCCAGCAGAAAGGTTTCACTTTTTTTTTTTTTCCCCTTCCAGACTGGAGCGTTGCCCCAGGGTAGTTCCCCAGAGCTGAGGCAGCACTACAACAACCCTGGAATGCAGGTGGACCAACCTGGGATCTCTCATGGGATGCCTGAGCAGTGTCCCCTCTTCAAGTTCAAGCAAAGTTCATGCCCTCAGGGTGTGCTTTAGAAACCTCAGCCCTGCGCATCATCCCCAGCGCAGCGTTCAGCCAACCAGCCCCAAGGATGTACACACAAGAGGGTTTCTTTCATGTCACTGAACTCAGTAAAATACCTTTATACATGAGGAGTTTACGCTGGGAGGTGACAGGAAGGTGGCACAGGGTGGATGGGTCACTTCTCCCTGAGCCCCAGAGACTTTGCCAGTGCTGTTCTCACTGATAATCCCAGTGGCACCAGCACCTGCTGAGCCCTGGTTTTGGCAGGACCAGGGTGGGGTCCTGCTCCTGCCCTCACATCCACCCACAGCCACAGAGCAGCAGGCAGTGCCTGTTCTAAAGGAAATGGCTTCTTAGAATGAAAAATAGCCCTGTGGGATGACGTGCAGCACCTTGAGGCCCATGGGAGAAGGGAATGCTGCCAAGCAGGAAAAATAAGGAAAGTCCCCAGTTCCTTCACCGTGAGCAGACCCAAAGGTAGGGTGGAGAGGAGCTCCTTGCTATAGGTTGGGGGTTTGTGGGGAAGGGAGCTCAGAGTGAAAGGAGAATGACAGGGGGACGCAGAGGAGGGAAATGTGTGTGTTGTTGTGCTGCTCACACCCCCCTCCCTCCCCTGTGCCAGGGTGGCCCTGTTGAGGTCGTTTCTCAGTTGCTGGTTTATCTTACAGAATGAACACAGAGCTCTTATGCTGCAGCACGAGAGAACCTTGAACCAGAGCAGCTGAAAGCAGGAAAGAACGGAACTGCATGAAAACACTTTGGGGAGGGAAAAAACCCCTAAACCACAAAACGCATCTCCAGCCCCGTGCACGGAGCTTTCCCTGCTCACTGGGTTGCTTTATCCATCACCATTTCGTTGTGGGAGGCAGGAGCTGTCTCAGTGCAGCACAGAAAGTCAATAATGACGGGAGAGAAACTTAACAACAGGAGAGATTGCTCCCCAAGACACAGCCTTGTCACAGCAGAGGCAAACAGAGGCTCTTTGTTCACATATTTACCTTGCTCCAGCATCATTAGACTCGCTGCATAAATAGAAGGTTCATTCTGCTCTCCCCCCTCCGCTGGGATGGCAGTGCAAACAGCTCAGGGTACCAGGGCCTTGTAATACTCTCCTCCAACGAGGCTGATGGTAATTTCAGGAAGAAAGAAAAAGGAAACAAAAGCCCCCAGTCGAAACGGCTGCTGAAGGTTGTGAACAAGGTGAAAAGAAATGCACAAGTAAAATAATACAGCTCTGAGAAAATGAAGAGGCTCAGAAGAGCAACTTTACCATTAACTCCTCTGTTGCTACAGCAGCGTCAGGGCTCTGCTGCTGTTTCTGGGATCCACAGGGGCTGCACCAGGACCAACAGCAGCACTTCCCACTCTCCCTGCATTCACTTTTAAAAAAGCTGCTCCATCACTGAGCAATTTACCCCCAAACCAAGCAGCTTTTACAGCCAGTTAAGTTTTTCCTCATGAATCGTCTTTAGACAGAAAGTATTTTGGGGTCTATAAATTCACGGAAATTGTTCATATTCATTAAAAAATTCCTATTACTCTAATTAAATGTTTTAAAGCCCAAATTTTGATAAGCCTTTTCTTTCCCCCAGTTTCCAAATGCCGCCAGCACTGAACCTTCTGTCTTACCTCCCCTTGACTTCCAAGGAGCAGCACGAGGTGAGGTGCTCCTCAGCCCTTCTCAGCTTGCAAGGGACACAAGCCCAGCAGCTGCTGAGTTTTTATGGGGCAAAAAGCAACAAGGAGCCTCACCTGATGAAAGCCCGGTTTACTACCATGTGTCTCTGAATTAACCCTCTCAAATCTGGAGGGATAATGCAAGTCTGAATACTCGTTGAAAGGAAAGAAGACACGGGGTAGCCCTGAGGTCTCCCATTGTGGAAATATCCTTTGCTGTGCCACGGCATCACCTTTTGCAGAACGGGGACACTCACCAAGGTCACCTTGGGCATGTAAACGTGTCACCTCCTTATTGCCAGCAGCCCGCTGATCCCATGCTTCTGCTTCTGACAACGTGCAAAAACCTACAGGAATTATGAGAAATTATAAGGTGAGAGAAAGAGCAACAGAAGCTGCAGTTTACCCATCCCTCGGCGAAACCAAAGGTCATAAATTTCCCGGCTAAAATTCTCTTGAAAGATGACAATGGATGAAACACAACTTATTGCTGGTAAAACACACTTGTTTTCAATAATTAATATACAAGCTACCTTTAAGGAAGGCAGAGATCTTGTGGAGTGGAAGGTGCAATTATTGTTTCATTAAAGATTGATTACATGTGTGGCCAGCCATTTGAATAATGGCTCTGCTGACACCTTAAATGGAATGATAAATGAGGCTGGGGCCACTGCTGTGACTTGATGCACAGGTTGACTCATGAATGCTGGTGAGAAGCAGCAGCATCTTTCCAGCCCGAAAGGTCAACTGAAATATTAAAGAGCTGAAGATCAAGTAACTATGAATAAGGTCAAACAGTGTGTTACGGTGACAGGACTGGAATTAATTGAGTGATAATTGTCCTACATTTGTGCATTCATTTTTATTTCATTTCTGTTGTGAAAGGGATCCAAAGGGATGGATTTCACTTCGCTCAGAAGGGAAATTCAGGGTGTTTTTAACCAGCCACAGCAGAACAGTTTCTCTGCCCATTACAAATGACAGGAGCCATCTGGAAAAGGGAGTTGCCACCATAGCGGTGTCATCTGCTTACGGGAAAAGTGCCATGAAATATCTTGGAGGGAGAGGAGCCACGTCTCTTCTGTTGTCTGAGTCTGTGGGGTGCCACCTCCTCTCCCTGTCCCAGGCCCAGGTGGTGGAGGGGGCAAAATGAGGTGCCTTTTCTGAGGCTGCAGAATAGTGAACCCTGGCAAAGGCTGGGGACTGCAGCCCCTGCCTGCAGTGCTCACTAGATCCCCCCCCGGGCAGGTCTTCCCACACTGGAATGACGAGCCTGGTGGGATGCTCATTGTTCCCACTCGCCCACGGTGCTGAGCACGGCAGATCCAACCTCCCCAGGCTGGGACTGGCAGCCGGGGCTCTGCAGGAGGAGATGGAGCCCTTGATTTTCTTCCAGTAGCCCTTGGCAGCCGCCTACCCAGGCACTGCCCACCCCCATAACTCCAGCTCCCATCAAAGGACACATGAAAGGGAAGAATCCAACGCACGTCTCGGGGAGCAGGGAGGGGGGGACACGTTTTTTCCGGGAAGAGCAGCTCAGAGTTCAGCTCAGGAGCTGGGCAGGTAAGTGGTGTGTGGGGGTCTGTGCTGAGGGCTTGCTGTGGCACTCAGGGCAGGGTGACAGACCCATGGAGCTGCTGGTGAGCCTTTCCCCAACCCCTCAGTGCTGCTCAGGAGCCCTCACACCACCATCAGCACTGGCTGTGCTCGAGATAAGAACACCAAGCCCTCAAACACCCCTGGGTTGTCGTGGGGGAACAGGGGAGAAGTGGTCCCCTCTTTTCCATGGCAAAGTGGGAATCAGGCCAACACTGAGGTCATTGTGCAGCCAGCAAAGTCCTCCAGGCAGGAGTTACAGTAAGAAAGAACAAATATCTGCTGGAAGTAAATGCCTTAATTATATTAATGATCGGTTGTGCCCTCGACTGCAGCGCTAAGGAGACCCTCTTCTATCAAAGTCAATTAAAGGGTTGCTACTCTCCTAAAACCCAGCAATAAAACAAGAGCTGTACATATCCATTAAACTGCAGTACACATCCATTAAACTCGCTTTTGCTGCTGCAGTTCATTGACTGCCAGGTTTGGACTCGACTCTGATCTCATTTATGTGGGTTTTACCCCGGTGTAACAGCAGAGACTTGGCAAAGTTGGGCTGGCTGATTTACTCCAGCCTGGTACAGATACAGACACGGTCACGAAGGGGATGAGACAGATACTTTTCATTTCAAAGACCTGCAAAATAATCTTTTTGCATCAATACACCCAAGAGATCAACGGCTTGCAGGTTATGCTGCACACACACACAGATCCATATGCAACTCCCGGAACAAAGTTCTCCTGGAGACAGGAAAGCTTTCTCCCTCAGAAAACTTGGGAGGAAGAGGAGCACTATCCACATGTTCCTTATGTCCCCCTGGATCCTGGAAAATAGAGTTGGAGGTGACAATTAGGGGGCAATGCTGGGCCAGCTACACCAAACTGATCTCCGTCTGAAGAACAAGCCCCATTCCCAAAGCATCAGCAGAGTAATCCCGAGCAGAGAAGCTCCAGACCCTCAGCTGCACTCAGTTGTTAAACTAAATCCCTCAAAAACGAGTAATGATTTTTCCCCCTTGTAGGAGACTTGGCTGGGAGTTCCCTTGTGTCAAGGGGAGCAGTGCCCTTAAGTTTGGGACCGAGTTTCTCCTCTATGTTTTATCAAACACCCAGAGCTTCACTGGATCTTACTCTGCTGTCAGCCACCACCAACCCTTTTAAAATAAACCCTCACAAAAGAATCTTGAGCTGCACTGACTGAAATCCCCGTCTCACTTCCATCCCCCGGCGCTTTATCAGTGCTCAGGGCACAGTAAATCTGTTTTCTCCCGTGTGCTCAGGTTTTATCCCACAGGAAGTGTCAGGGAAGATGCTGCGAAGGCAGATACAGCTCAGCCACCAGCCATGGACCACGGCACAGCCGGAGAGTTTAACTTCTCATGACTACGGTTGGTATTTCAAAGAGCTCATGGGGAATCTGCTCGAGCAGCGCAAGACAAGGTGTTGAAATCATCAGCACTTTAAAGGTGCCTTTGCTTTCTTAAGATTTCCTTAAGAAGTCTCACGGTGGTTTTCTTAAAAGGAGCTGGAGATAACAGGGAAATGGTGGGAAGGTAGAAAAGGGAATGGGAAAATCAATGTTTGCCTGTAGGCAGAGCACAGGGGGAAGGCAGGCAGGCAGGGGGACACTTTCACAAGCACATTGTGATATCCCAGTGGTTTTCATACCAAGCTGAGCAGACACCTTTGAAAAGAAGATCATACACCCCAGCAGGCACCAGGACATCCGTCCCTTTGCCTCTCAGGACACTGTCCATTGTCACTCCCTTGTGCCTCACTCCCCTGCTCTGAGGGGCTGTGGATGCAGAGGAAGGAACGTGAAAGTGCCAGCCCAGGATTTCTCAGTTTTGGAGGCTGTTTGATGTGCCTTTGGGGTGACCCACAGTGCTGGCTTTCCTCTGAAACAGCTGCAGGCACAGAGCTCAGTGCAACGTGGCAATGAGCAGGGCTGGAATGAACCTGGTGGAGAGGAAAGGAAAAGGTCATCACGCCCTTCTCTATTAACGTGGCCCTGCAGAAAGACCCAGTGACTAATTAAAACTCTGGGCTTCACAGCCAGGAATACTAATCCTTACATCTGTGCTGGCCTTCATTATCTACCTCTGAGTGCTTCTTCAGGAAGAGGAAAAACAACCCATATTCAACCTAATTGGCTTAATTTTTATGACTGTGTTCCCCCCTGAGAACTGTTCCTTCAATATCCTTTTCTTATCTCCTTATGATCACCTCATTCATTCTAATTTGGAAAGAGGCCCCATGAAAGAACAAAAAAAAAAAAACCAGCCCTGAGTTTCTTTAGTTTTATGTAGCACATGATATGAATTTCCTGACAGCAAGACTTGGGGTCTCCTCCTAATCAATCTTTAATTTCTTTTATTCCTTATAATAAGGAATTCCTTTATTCCTCATTGTAAGAATTATATTTTTAAGGCAGAAGATGAATAATGTTTGTGGTGGTGTTTTCTCAATTTTAAAATCAAGGTAGGCTATTTTGGTAAAGGAAAAGTTCATCCTCAGAGAGGAATAAATTCATTCAAGCACAGGAGATCTGACCCACCTCTCCTACCTGTCTCCTGTTCTCCGAGCCCTCCAGAAATACCCCCTGAACCCACGGAGTTAACAGAGGGTTTTAGCCGTTTTCCTTCTCAGTTTGGACCTTAATAATTAAAGGGAAAAGAAGGGAAAAAAAAAAAAAAAGGTGAGAGCTTTGAGATTTATCACCCCCAATAAAGGCTCTGTACACAGTGATTTACGCAGCCACAGCAGTGCTCCGACTCCACAAGAAAAATGTGTGGGACTGCTTGATTTATGAACACCCACCTGGCATTTGGAAAATTCTTAGAGCAGCAAACTATCAGGTCAATAACTCTGTCAGCGATCAGCACCAGGCACGAGGTCAGAACAGACCTATAAAAGACACTTTTTGCATGTTTATTTACTTTTTAAAATCGCATTACCAGCAACGCTTAGCAAGGACACACTGGGGCCACAGACACTCGGTTACCTACCTGCAGATTCCTGATCATGGCTTTGGGATGGCTTTTGTGGCCAACTGGCAGGAAAACCATCAAAGCCAAGTCTTTCTTTTGGCCGTTTCAGCTTCCCAGGGTGATTCTCAGTGGCTGAGACTCGACAGCAGAGGGGAAGCTGGGAGGTGGTGCCAGAGGGCAGATGTTGCAGGTGCCTAAATCCCTTCTAAAATCCCCCTCTGGAAACTTGATTCAGTTCTTTTCTCTGCATTTATTTAAAGGTAAAGCAATTAGTTTCAGCTGTGCTCTTAAAGTGAAGACCCTCAGTTCAGCAGGGGGAAGGAAGCAGCTTCTTTTCAGAAAGCTTTTGCATTTGGTCCCACCTGTGCGAGAAGATAGCAAAAACCCCCCAGCACATGGTGTCTGTGTCAAAAAGGATGTATTCCCTTTTTCAATCCATTCCACAATGTTTCCATAGCCTTGCTGTACAGGAGACCCCATCTGAGAGTGTCACACAGGTAAATAATAGCAAAGGGAAGGAATAATTGAGTGTGCAAGGCATGGGAGCTGGGAAATGTTTGCGGTGAAGAATTGAAAAGCAACAGGGAGTTGATGGAGATGAACAGGGAGGAAGAACAGGCTGCAAGAAAGATGGAGAGAGACTTTTGACAAGGGCATGGAGTGACAGGAAAGGGGGGAATGGCTTTAAACTGAGAGAGGGGAAGTTTAGATAGATAATAGAAAGGAATTCTTCCCTGTGAGGGTGGGGAGGTCCTGGCACAGGTTGCCCAGAGAAGCTGTGGCTGCCCCATCCCTGGAAGTGCCCAAGGATGGGGCTTGGAGCAACCTGGGATAGCGGGAGGTGTCCCTGCCCATGGCAGGGAATTGGAACAAGACCAGCTTTGAGGTCCCTTCCAACCCAAACCAGTCTGTGATTCTCTGAAGGTTGATGCAGACAGAGATGCTGAGGAAGAGACATGGGGGATGTTGAAGGAAGGGGATGGCAAAGATCCCTGAATTTCTCTTCCCCCCCTGTGATGATGGACAGGACACACATTCCCTGGAAACACACACTTCTGCAAGTGCCCCAGTTCCCTGGAGTTGGAGCAATGACGAGTTACAATGTGTGAGAAACCCTTAAAACATACTGATCTTTACGGGACATCATTTCATTGGAAGCCATTAAAGCAAACCTCAGGCTGGGCATGTAATGCTCTCTCCTCCAGCTTCTTTTCCCTCTCCCCCTTGCTCCTGAAATCCAAAGCCCTCCTTAATGCTGGAATATACATAGCCAGCCTAAAAGGAACGGAATAAATGAGTCAGCAGCTTCTGAGCTCAGTAATGAGACAACTCCTTCGAGCAAAAGCGGCTGAGAACCACACTCCATAGTTAAGCCCTAAAATACCAACCCTGTGCTGATGGTCCCCCTCCAAAGGCACATCTCGCTGTATTTTCGTGGAGGGAGGTGAGCTCTGCTGGTCCTGCCGGTGTGGGGTAGAAGCTCAGCAGCGAGGACAGATGGACCCGGCCGTGAGTCACGGCGAGGAGGCTCCTCACGGCAGGAGGAGAGAGGGAAAAACAGCTCCGTGGCCTGTCAATCCGCCTGCCTGCCTGTCCCTGCCAGCAGAGCAGGGGTGGAGCTGGGCAGGAGCTGCCTGTCCCCTCTCGCTGGCCGCCCCCAGCTCAGGATGCTCCAGAAAGGCAGGTTTGATCCTTGCGTGATCCTTGGATGGAGACTTCTCCGGGTGGTTGGAAGACGGGCTGCTCTCAGCCCTCGTCCGCAGAGCTGGATCCATCCCTGGAGCTTCGGCCAGAGGAAACTGCCCCAGAAATTGTGAGATGGTGTAAAAGTTGTTGATGTCCCATCCCTGGAAGCGCTCAAGGCAGGTTGGGCAGGTCTAGTGGAAGGTGTCCCTGCCCAGGGCAGGGGCAATGAGATGATCTTTAAGGCCATTTCCTACCCATTCTGTGATCCTGCGAAAAGTCTTTTAGCACCATCGTGGGGAAAGGTGTGGGGGAGGAGGTAATCAGTGAGAAATGATTTTTTAGCAGAAGTTTCTCCATCGTTAGCATATTAATAAAGTTTTTAATAATATGTTAACCTTTCCTTGTTCCTCCAGTCTGGAAAAATCACACCACTTCTTTGGTTCAGTGCAAAGGGCTGCCCTGGGGGGATGAGGTTCTACCAGTCGTTAGATTTAGCATGAGGAAGAGACTCCTCTAAAAATTACTTGGGATGACTGAAGGCCCCCCTGAATCTCTGCAGGGCGATCCAGCCCTCTGCAGCTCCAGGCCCACCTCCCTTCTCCAAATAATCTGCTTTTTTAATTAGTTTATTGCCAGCACTTATTTATTTTTTGGTGTGATATCGTTTTTCCATAAGCAAACATGACTGGGTTAAAACTCAGCAGGGATAATAGATGCTTTATAGGTGCCAGAAATAAATAACCAGCAGATGCTACGCAGGAACTAAAGGTGTTGAAGAGCTTTCACAGCTCTCGTGCTCCTTGGGAAGTGCCTTTCCTTCCCTCTCTCCGAAACTCTGGTGAATGAAAAGGTAGTTTCCTCCTCACATAGTATTTCATGCTGAAGACTCCAGTCACTAACCAAGGATGGGCACTGGGGCAAAGAAGATCTATCTCCCCATCTCAGAGAAAAATAGCTTTGGATAGAATTGATTCCTTTGCTCCTTAAAGCCTTTTATTTCACACAGGTGGCTCCTCCAGCCTTTCCTGAAGGAAAATCAGTCCGGGCAGACACTGTGGATGACTATGTGTTATTTCTCCTCACCACTGTCATTGCCACAGGCTCAGAAATATCTTTTTCATGCAACACCAGTCCAAGGGGAAGGGCTAAGCTGAAACCAGTGCTCTGGCCACGCCACGGGATTGATGAATTCAGCATCGGCCCTGGCTTGGTGGGTCTTGCAAGCTCCTATAATTTCATTTTTCCTGCCATGATTTATGACACAGGGTGGAAGGCCCTGCTTGTGTTATTTTTGAGGAAGGTGATGGGTTTTGCAAACGGCTTTGCACTCTGGGACGGGGAAGGAGAGAACTGCCCCTGACATCATCGTCAGCAAATTGTGAGACATCACAGAGCTCTGCAGGGAAAAGGACATGGAAACTTCTCCAGAGCATCTTAGAGTTGTTGATGACAACCAAAATACTAATCTTTTCTTGATTGCCTGTCAACCAAAATTATTCATCCCGGGTGAGCAGATATTTGCAAGGCTGCACTTCTTTGGTATTTAACCATATGGGCAGGGGATCCATCACAGTGATAAATGAAGCACGACGGATTTAGAAAGTCAGCTACACCCCAAATCTGGACAGGACTGGGAGTTTTTTCCCCATCTCTGGAGGAGCTGGAGCCTCTCTGCACCGCGTCACAAGAAACCTGCCCTGCAGCAGGTCCATGTGGGGCAGAGCCTGTCACAGAGAGGAGATGGGGCTTGGGCTCTCCACTGTCACAGCCAAGGGGGTCAGCAGGTCCATGTGGGGCAGAGCCTGTCACAGAGGGCAGATGGGGCTTGGGCTCTCCACTGTCACAGCCAAGGGGGTCAGGGACCACCAGGACCCGTCGGTCTGGGCAGCAGAGAATAGATTAACAAGTGAAACCTGTGAAAAAGGAGAGAGATGTTCATCCCCCCCCAACCTCTGTCATGGTCAGACATCCTGCTTGATTAACACATACCTGGGAGGTGATTTACCCCTGGCTCTGGAATTCTGCCTCTGGAAAACAAGGGGAAGCAGTGAGAGCCCTGCCAGAGGCACGGGGTGAGGGTGCCTGGCTGCCTCTCCCTGCACCCTGACATTCACAAAATGCAACTCCTGCACGGGGAAGGAAATCCATGGATCTGATCCTCACCCGGTGCCACAGGACACGGTGCCACCGGCATCCCGTGGAGCATCAGTGCCTCTGCCCGAGCTGGGGAGGAGTCCAGGACTTGCTTCATTGAGTGTAGTCAGAAGAACCAGCTTTGTGCAATTCCCTATAAATCATCTACCCAGCGCCCATAAATCTCAGCAGTCAAGGGCAGCAATACTCCGTGATTTATTTTTACAGTCACCTGAAAAATTTTCCTCAAAGCATCTCTTTTAGGAGCAAATGGCTTTTTAACAATATGGACATCTGGCAAAGTTTCTCATCTTCAAAAGTTTCTCAAGCAGAAAAGAGCCATTTCTGGAAGATTTCTGGAATTTTGAAGGACGACGGGAAAACGAAATACTTTTGTGTTAGGTTTTCTCCTTCTTCCTCACTCGAAAAGGGGTAGAGATATTTTAACCCCATTTAATTTTTCATTACTATGTTTAGGCTCAGGGATGTGTTACAGGGCGTTCACAGCACTACAGGAGACAGGAAAATCTCTGCCCTAAGAAGTGCCTTGCGAGGCTTCAAACGCGATGAATTAATTACGAGACGATGAGAAAACTGGTAGGAAAAGCTCCAGAATCGGAGAGGGCGACAGGTTGGGACCCAGCCATGCGTTTAGTCCCTTTATCCACCTTAAACTCCTCGTGCCCTTGGCTGGGTCACTCAAACCCTCCTCTCCCCAGCTGCTCCTCACATCTGCTGCAGCTCCTTCCTGCTCCCGGAGCTTCTGTGCCCGTTTCCTTGTCCACGCATTGGCCCCTATTTTCAGCCCCAGCCTTTCAGGGCTGCTGCAATAAACGATAATAGTCAGCACATAATGAGCTTCCCGCTTCCCCTCGCCTTCATTTCAGTTTTCAGGCTTGATTACCGGACTCATATTTCCTCCAGATAATTTACACTATCTTGGCTGCAAACAAATGGGCAGTTTATTATCTGCAATTGGCCTCTGCAAGAGGACTGGGGCTCTTCTTGTAGTGCTGGGTCGGAGCTCTGGTGGGTTTTTTTTTTTTTAATCTCTGAATGATGTTTCTAAGCCCTTCCCCGGGTGAGGAGAGATAGTGCATTTGTTATTGATAGAATTTCCATTTAAATTGAGGATGTTGCTCAGTGCAACACGTGTACCAGTTAAACGAGACTCCTCCAGCAAAAGGCAGCAAATTACATGAAGGAAAAAAAAAGAAAAAAAAGAAAGGTTGGGAAGGGGAGGGGGGGAAAGGGAGAAATCACGAAACTTAATATGATATCCAGCTGGATATATGCCTGTAATAAAACATCTAGATCTTAATAAGGCTGTGGGTAAAGCTTGGATTACACACCCAGCTTTATACACTCACTGCTATTCAGCAGCTGCCTCCCTTGAAAGCTCCTTTCTCTGCTTGCCAATGCGATTAGCTCTCTAGAAAATTAGAAACAAAACAACACGGACTCTTGTGCTTTTAAAAAATAAATAGAAATTCAGCCATGAGAAAGGGCTTGGAGCAGCCCCAGAAAAGCCTTTTCAAGTGGATAATGACTCCACGGGACAGGCATTTTCAGGTGGATTTCCTTTTAGTCACAAATTGTTATTTGTACTGGAAATCAAAGGGAGGGATCCGGCACACAGTAGGAAAATGCATCCCAGTGGGTTCTGTGAGTCCTTTCCAGCCCTTCCCCTGGGCAGCAGAAGGAAAGCTCCAGAGCAGAGAGAGGAGGATGAATGGAGTCTCCTCCATGACCACACACCACCAGCTCTGGAGCAATGCCAGGGCTGGGCAGCCTCTTGCAAGCGGATTAAGGGGGTCCTGACCCCCCACATTCAGCTGGAGCCACCCCAGGCTCTGCTCCTGAGGTAAAAAACACCAACACAAACCAGACCCTGCAGTTCTGCCCTTGGAACCTGCAGTGTCCCATCAGGTCACGCTCTGCAGCCCCCCGAATGGGGTGGGCTAATCCAGAGTTGGGGTCACACAACCACAGGATTGGAAAGGCCCTCCAAGATCAGAGTCCAAACATTGCCAAGGCCACCACTAAACCATGTCCTCAGCTGCCACATCTCTCTGTCTTTTAAATCCTGCCAGGGATGGTGACTCCACCATTCCCCAGCCTTTTCCAATGCTGAACAACCCTCTCAGTGAAGGAATCTTTCCTGATATCCAGTCTAAACCTCCCCTGGCACAACCCGAGGCCGTTCCCTTTCACTGAGTCCACTTCTTTCAGCAAATCGAGGTCAGACAGGTGTAACTGAAGATGCTCCTGCCCCTGCTGACCAGCAGCCCTGGATAACAGGCAGTGATTATCCAGGTCATGGAGGGCGCAACAGGTAGCTGGTTTGTAGCCACAAGGACCATGTGCTACCTGGTGGGATGTTCATCTCCATCTTCACTCGGGTGCTTTTGTATTTCTGATCAGACAGAAAAAAAAAAAAGAAGATAAAATAAACGTTTAGCAGTGAGCCAGCCCTGCTGGTCACATCCTGCCTGCTCGAGGACACGTGCACACCAGCCCAAGTCCCATGATCCCACCGAGCAGGAATACCCACGCAAAACCACCTTAATCCCTGCAAAAAGCAGGGAGAAGCTTCGTCTGCTCCAGAAATGCCCTCAGGCGCGAACTCAGCCGACCAGGCTGTCCCTGCTCTGTGTGCTGGGGACACCAGAGGGACACTGGGACTGTAAGCTGCTTTCTAGGACTAATGTGCTGAGCCATGTTTCTGCGCTGGGCTGGTTTGCTCCTCCCAGGCAGCACAGGATCCGTGGAACAGGCTCTGTTCTGCCGTTTGCAGGGTCACCTCCAAGCCTCAGTCACAGGTGTGAAGGAATCAGCTCCATATTGTACGTTGGCGGTTGCTACGGGGGAAGAAATGATTAATTTATCACCCATTCCAAGATCTGAAGAAAGAAACATAGAAGGGGAAAGGGAGAAGGAAAAGAAATAAAAAAAAGAGGAAAAAAAACAGCCCAAAAAAACAACCTCTCAGAATTGTTCTGCACAAGCTGCACCGGAGCTTTATTTATGGTCCAAAACTTCCACAGCCATCTGAATATAAAGCAGAATCACATCATGGATAACGGTGTGCCCTGAGCAGAGGGAAGAGACATCTGAGAGGGAAAGGGAGGGAAATGGCACATTTTCAGCCAGCTGGAGAGATTGCAAAGGGATTTTAATTCCGAAGACACCGAACAAAATTGCAGATGAGATTCTATGAGAATAAATAGTGTCTGGTCATAGATCAGCACAACTTGATTTTCTCCCCTTTAAGTGCAACGGTATCAATCTTCAGAGGGGAGGGAGCGGAAAAATCAAGGTGGCAAATGAATTATTCCACCTTACCCAGGAGAGAAAACAAACCCTTGCACTCTCACGGCAAGAACCAGGTTCGCTGCCTTGCTGGGCAAAGAGGCTTTGGTGGAAGAAGCAACTGAAATGCAAATCAGGCGAGAAAGTGGGAGAGGTGGGGAAGAAGGCATTTATATACAATAAATATTTAATACTGCTTAGTGTTCCCTCCTGAAGAGACTCATAGCAGGGATTAATTTTTACAATTCTGCCCACTCTGCTGACGCCCTTCAGCAAGGTTAATCTCTGCCTGCTGAAAGTTTGAAAATTAAATCCACGCTGGTGTACAAACTTCCTGTGTGGCTTGATTCAATTGCTTTCCTTCCCCTCCAAAATGATAGATGCCTGTGGAATCCGCAGCCGCCGCCTCCTAGAGCGGATAATTCATGAAGAGACTCTCCCCTCCTTCCTTCTCCCCCTCTCTCCCTGTTGTGTATCTTAATTAACGTTTCGAGTCTGGCAGCTTTTTGATTTCCGTTTCCACAGGATCTCTGATCAACCTGCTGGAAAAGAAAACCTGAAGGAGGGACAATTCTATTTTATTGAAGATAAAGGCTCCTGCCTTCTCCTGAAATCTGACATCGTGGTGGTAGCAGCAAGGAGCAGCTCCAGGCTGGGGTCTGGCCTGTGATGGAGGTGCTTCAGCTTTGTGGGATGTGGGGGTTGAAGGGAGGCACTTTTCCAACCCAGGTTTCTGTCTGAAAGCCCCCAGAAGATATCTGGATGTGAATTTTGGCTACAATTCCGAAGAGACCAAAGTCTTCACTGCGCTTGTGAGTGTGGGCAAGACCACCCTTGGCTGAGGGACCCCACCAGCAGCTCATGGTCCCTGCTCAGCTGCCCAGGTGAAGTTTTGCACTCAAAAAGGCACAGTGAGGGCATCTTTTCCCTCTGGATCCCCAGGCAATAGCACAGCCACAGCCAGACCCACCCCCGGGGCTGCAGGGCAGTGCTGCAGCCCAGCATCCACCTTAGCCAAGCCTGGGAACGTGGTTTGGCCACACCAGGGAATGTCTCCAAGGTCAGGTTGGCAGTCAGTGCCAGCACAACGCTTCACCCGACTTGCTTATTCCTGGCACCTCAGGGTGCTCAGGGAATCACGGAATCACACAATGGTTTGGGTTGGAAGGGACCTTAAAGCCCATCTTGTTCCACCCAATGCCATGGGCAGGGACACCTTTTACTTTCACAGCCCAGGTTGCTCCAAGCCCCATCCAACCTGGCCAGGGATGGGGCAAAAATGCCTCCCAAGGTGCATCCCCTGGCTCTGCCCACCCTGAGCCAAGAAACAGAGAAAAAGAAAAATTTGCTGAGCTGAGGAGCAGCTGAAAAAAAGAAAAGGAAAAAAAAAAAAAAAAAGCAGCCAAGCAGAGAGCAGAAAATTTTCGGCAAAGAACAACATCTCATTGTCAAATTAACATATTAATAATTAGGCAGAATGAGAACATTAAGTCCCAACGCAGGGCCTGACGATGGCACGTTTGCTCTCGGTGTTCAGCTGTGTGGAGCAGCAGTTCCAGGGGTGCCTCTGCGTGTGACAGCCTGTGCCTTACAAGATGTAATTTTAGCGCTTCAGAGCCCCCTTCGTTATGCATCTCTTAAAAAACAAGCATGTTGGCTTCTCTCTGAAGGAGAGAAAACAGCTTCTTCTTCAGGGTTTTCGCCTGTTTGATTTCTTTGGGGTGTTTATTTTTGCTCCGGGCTATTTGAGAAAACCCATTAAATACAAGCATAAATTGCTAAGTTTTGTTTGCTGTGAAGGTAGGAACACGCAGGGTCTGTCTGAGCTATTGAGTTTGTGCCTCTGGAGAAAATCACTTTGCTACCATGATGCCCCCAGGATGGAAAAAAAACCCCTGCAACCGGAGAAGTTACGAGGAATAAATGAAGTGGCAACAGGTGCCATAAATAAAACTGCAGCACGTTAACGCTCCTCAAAAGCAAACCAGGTTTTCAGAGCTGGGACTTGGGTGAGAGAAGATGCTGAGAGCGAAGCCCTCCTTGATGTGAGAGGGGATTGGGTTCCCCACAGCTGGAAGCCCAGAGGGAGGGAAGAGCTAAGAGCAGATTATTTCCAAGGATGAAACGTTTTGGGCTGTTGTGCAATGGCAGGGGAGCAGCCCTGGTTAAACAGTCCCTGGCAGATGTTGAGAACATCAGCCCAGGTTGCCTTCAAAGGTTGCTCTTGCCTTAAAGGGGCAAGAAAAAGTACATGGAAAGCAAACAGAAAGCCAGGAAAAACCAAAATATGCAGTAATAATTTATGGATAATTATGATAAACCATTGCTTCCCACCTGCCCATGGCAGAGGGACACCAAGTTTTCAGTACCAAGTGACACGAGGTTCAGGCTGATGCTTCTCCCTGGTGCAGCAGCGAGCTGTCCTGTCAGATCACCCATGGTAAAAAAATATAAAAACCCATGGAAATTGTCTGTCTGGGCTGCAGGAAAGCCAGAGCAGTGAATTTGCAGAGGCACAGCGCCTGGGCAAGGTGTTAAGAGAAGAGACACATTTGATTTGCACTGTATTAGCTTTTTGTGGGGACTCTGTAGCTTAATTTACAGGTGGTCGTGAACTGCCAGAGGCACCTCCAGCTCACTTCTCTTTCTCATAGGAAGTCATGGAGAGGGTTTTTTGGTTTTTTGTCTTTTTCTTTTCCCAGAGCTGTGTGTCAGATAAATTCTAATCTTTTGTTTGAAACATTAATAAAAATAAACCCAAGTCAAATCAAGACTGGCTGGGGAGAAGATGCAGGAGAAAAAGCAGCTGAACAACAAGAATAGCTCCAGCTCCCTTGTATGCTGTGAAAACCTCACTCTACCCAACAATTTGCATATTTTCTTCATGCTAATTCATGCACAATCCTCTTCCCTTCTCATTAAAGCCTCCCACTTGGTCTTGCTGTTTCTGTCTTTCCGGGAGAGCTTCAGTCTCACTAAGGCTGCTCAATACTTTGTATAAAACACCCATTCACAGTTTTAATTCTCCCCAAACTCACCTAGACCACAGGGAAGGGATGCCCAGGATCTGGTCTCCAAATTTAATCATTGCCAACGCTTCCTTTTTGGCCATTTTTATTTCTACCAGTCTCCTGTAAACACGGTATTTAAGGAGCTGGGAGGAACATCACTTTGGGAGGTAACAACGGCAGGACACAACCCAACCAGAGCTGCTGTGTCTGGTGGAGAGCAAATGGTGTCCCTGCATGGCACAGGTTGGGCTGGGAGTGCTCCAGGGCTGCTGATCCTGGTTCCATTCCCCACCAGCTCCCAGGAGAAACAGGAACGTGCTGGTTACTGGTGGTGCAGCCCCAGGATTGAAGCACAACTGGAGGGAGCTGTGTTTCCAAACAGCTGCTTTGCTCTTTTCTCCAAAGGTTCTTTTCTCTGCCCCACTTCCTACTCTTACAAAACATGTAGAAATGTGCCTTTTTTTTTTTTTTTTTCAGAGACAGCCCGTGCTGCACTCGTTGAATCACAGAATTGTTTAGGTTGAGAAACACCTTTAAGGTTACCGAGTCCAACCGAGCTAAGGGAAGCCAAGATAAAAGACAGGGAGTCAACAGACACACACAGCCATCACGAGGGCCTGGGCCTCTTCCTCCAGAGCAGGGCTAAAAAATAGACCAAAGAACAATTCCATTTTACAGGCAGAAAGCAAGTCCCACAGCAACTCCTGTTTCACCTGTGGAAGCAGCCAGGAGGCACATGCACGTGTCCTCACACCTGGGTCAGCTCAGGTAACTGGACAGGGAAAACTCTCCAGGCTTCACCTGCTTCCTTAACACACAGAAGGGAATAAATCCCAGCCCAGTTAAGCCTCTGCCTGTTAGAAAAAAATATCACAAGCAAAGCAAAGCAGACCCACAGCCCTGCAGACACCCAGGCTGGCTCAGCTGCTTTAAAGGCTGTTGGAAGCACCATCGGGATCAACTGCCCTTGGATAACTCTCCCTCCCTGAGCTTAGCCAGGGGTGGGTGTTGCTCTGCTCCCCCCAGGGCTCCTCTGGGTGCTGAGCTTGGTCCTCTTACTCTCTTTGCTGCATCCTGAGGTTTGGCTCCTGGTCCTGCCCCTGTGCAGCATCCCTGAGGTGGGGGGGAGGCCGGCTGCTGCGGGAGTTTGGGATGAGCAGCTCCATCCTCACAGAAAAACTGAGATGTTTTGGGTGCTCACACTCCGTCTCAAATTATCTGCTGCTCTCTTTGTGGATCTTCTAAACATTCCCCTCCACATCTCACCTGGTGGAGTCACAGCTTTGTAGCTCCAGCACTAAATCACGGACTTTGTTATACGAAAGAGGAGAAAAAGCTGCCATGGCTTCTGTGTCTGGCACTGCCAGAAACAGTCAGATCCTTTCTCAGATCTCTGTTTTTTCCTAATAGCAGATCAAAGCTTCCCTCAGCAGCGAGGCTCTGAGGCATTTGCTGCAACCATCAGTTATTGAGTGCAAATCACAACTGGCAACTCAGCATGGATATGTTAGTGTCACCTTGAAGCATGATCAAGATGTAAGTTAAATGTTTCTAGCCAAGTTTAAGTAATTAAAATTACTTTCCCCTAATTTATTCCTTCAGCTGTGGTACCCCCCTGCATTCCTGGGGTCCCCTCAGATGAAGATTTAGCCACAATACCCCAAGATTTCTGAAAATCTTGCTAGAAGTTGATTATACACTTAGACTAAAGAACTTTAAAGGCCAGGTTGGACGGTGCTTGGAGCAACCTGGGCTAGTGGAAGGTGTCCCTGCCCATGGCAGGGGGTTGGAACCAGGTGATAACTTTAAGGTCCCTTCCAACCCAAACCAGCCTGTGATTCTGTGGCTTTGGCTCGTCATTTGAACATCTCCCCCCACCTGAGATCCGCCCCTCAGCACAGCGTGAAGGTCATCCAAGATCCGCTGCAGCCAAAGAACGCAGGGGAGAGGCTGAGGGGACTCACAGCTCGGCTTGGTCACTGCAGAGCCGGGCTCACGCCCGTGCCCGTGTTTTTGCAATGTTACGCACCTGCAAGGTTGCAAACGTCACGTTTGGACGGCACAAACATCTTCTTGGAACCCGCAAACCAGCAGCACCAACCGGGCGCTCTTCGCAAGAAGCCCCCCGAGAACCTCGACGCCGCCGATCCGGCGGCCGTTGCTGGCGTTGGCAGGAAGGGACCTGCGGTTCCTGCAGCGCTTTCCAGAGGATCCGCCACCTTCCTGCACATCCCTGGAGTGAAACCCACGGAGGGAAGGAGGAGAGGGTGAGCAAAGCGTCCCTCGTGTTTGCCTCCCCCAGCACCTCCACGCGACAGGGCCCCGAGGAGGAGTTTGGGGGTTGAGGAGCTCACCGAGAAGCTGGAGAAATGTTTGTTCCTGAATTCGTCTCGGGGTGAGAAGATCTGCAAGAGCAAAGTCTCCTCTGGTGACGTTTCTGCTGGTGTGGAGGTGCAGAGCAGGTGGCCACCTGATCTTCTCATCCGGATCCCAGCCACCGAAATCCCCAGGTTGGCTTTTAGTACTGTTGGGTCAACAGGAGATTCTCGCTAAGAGAAAAAGAAAAGAAATTACAGGCCTGGAAGTTCTCTCCCTGCTGGGTTTGGTTTATATTTTACAGTATATTTTACCTCTAAGCACTTGCACAGCTCCTCTGATGAACTCTTTGGGCTCCTCAGGGTCGTGGAGAAATCCTGCTGCAATCAACTTCAAGAAGACATTCACATCACGTTGGTTTAGGTGGAAACAGTAAACTTGATTTATTGAAAAAAAAAATCTATTACATTTATTCCTTTATTACACAGGTTTAAAATATTTAAAAATAGCTCTTATGGGCATTACACTTAAATTTTACGACATGTTTATTGGACTTCGAAGAAATGTACAATATGTCATTTGACACTATATTTTTAAAAAGGGCCTTATGTACTAGAAATTTTTTTTTCCATAGGTTTTATTTTTCTTATCAACATTTGTTCAAGTCATATATATTAAGGGGAGGAGGGAAATAAAATTACACAAAAAGAAGGTCTGCAAATACAAGTAGTAATTTTATTGCAATATACCGTAGCTAAGTGGTCTGGGGAAATCGGAACAGTTTGGAGCTCAGTACAATTACAACACTGTGGAATTCAACAGAGGACATTTTTTTTTCACTTTTTTTTTTTTTTTTTTTTGTACTTAAAGCGAAGAAATAAAAGGAAAAAAAAATAAAAGAAAAAAGCTCCCTTGATGAAAATTTATAACAGAATCACATGACCTAGACGGACGCACACGTGCGGACATACATCAATATATGGCTTTGCTGTTGCAGAGAGGAATGTGCAACCTTTCCTGACCTTCCCGCTGTTCCTGAACAAGGCTGTTGCCAAGGTGACTGAGAAGCTGAATTCTTTATATATTATTACATATTCCTTTTCACTGCTTTGCTGCCGGAGTCTGCAGTTTTTAGGGTAGCACCTTTTTAGTCTTTTATTCCCCTAAATGGAAAAAAAAAACCCACTAAAGCCAACAACCCCATGAGAGAACACTCCAGAAGAAGGGAGATGGATGGACATGGCTCTCCCAGGCCAAAAAGCACCATGCGGCATTGCCGCTCCCTCCAGCACGGCTTGGCCTCCCTTCCTCGGATGCTGCTGCTCTCTGCTTGGGAAGGAGGGGGGAAAAGACATCATATATAGGCTTTTCTTCACAGTAAATGTGATGTCTTTTCCTTTATGGTGAAAGATCCCCCTTGGCTCAAGCGTTGCCGTAACACTCCAGGCCAAATAATAATAATAATAATAAAAAACAACCCCACCCCCGCCCTGCAACATCTATTTTTCCAGCTCAGAGATCTAAACAATGAAAACGGCCACGGAGGAAAAAAAAAAAAAAAAACCAAATGGAAAAAGAAGATGGTGTCAGCACGTTGTGAGCCGTGGAAGAAAAAAAAAAAAAAAAAGCCACTGTGGGAAGAGAGCAAGAGAATTGCAGACTCCCGGCAGCACCCACACGGCTCCGGCACCGCGCGCGTCAGGACACCCAACATCTACATAAATTAGCACCACAAACGTTCAGCACTGAAGTACAGTCTGCTCTGGTTACCACCGGGAAAACGTGTGGATAGTGTTGTGATTTAAAAAAAAAAAAAACAAAAAAAAGGAAAAAAAGAGGTAAGAAAAGCTGGAAATCACGTTTAGTACCTATTCTGCAGAGACCGTAAAAGCTGCTGCGGTATGAAGAACGAGAGGAGAGGGTCTTCTGCATAACAAATATGAAGGTGACATGCATTTATAAGTCTGTCTGAAAGCGCTTAAAAATTAGAGCTGGTGGGAGACTGGCCAGTGGCAGGGTATCACCAGTGTTGTATTAAAGTTACCAAACAGATAGCACCACAGAGACATGTAAAAATAAAAAGCACCTTTTTTTTTTTTTTCTCCTTTTTTTTTTTCTTATACACTTGATATTCAGAGAGGACAAATGGACTTCCCCTGCCGCTGCAATCTGCCACTGGGGATGGATTTGGTTTTAATTATTATTATAAAAGAACGCTGAAGGAAAAAAAAAAAGAAGAATTAATTTAAAACATGTACGTTAAGCAAGCGCATAAAAAGGCAGAGACTCGAAGCAGATCCTGCTTTTAGATCAGGGTTTCATAGAAAATCTGTTAAAAAGTGGCTTTAATTTCCTAATTTTGAAGTGAATCTTCCAAAAGGCCACTGTAGCTCGGGGGTGGGCTGTTTTGCACCTCATCCTGCCAAGACTCATCCTGGGTGTAACTCCAAGGCTGAGGCAGGAGCACTGGGGACAGGAGTTTTTATTCCCAGGTGGATGCTTGGCTGGGCTGGTGGTGGGAAGGGCGGTGGGTTTAATACGCACAAGGTCACGTGCATGTTTGGAAGCCAGAGACATTCAAACATTTAAAATAATATACAAATACAAATATTTACTTACAAACATATAAAAATATAAGCACCTTTAATACATGGGAAAGAGATGCCCAGCGTGACCTTTAGCTAAATTTTGCGAGAACGAAGAATTAGGCAACTCGGTGGAGGTAACTAAAATTTCTGGGATTGGCCATGACACCTCCTTGCTAGAGCTGATTGGAATCTCGTGGAATAACAACAAAATGCCTTTGATGAGCTTTGGCAGGGTTTGGATTGGAGCCAGGACTTCAACGTCAAGCTGAACCGCAGGAGTTTCAAGTTTTTTCCCATTCTTTTTTTCCTTAGAACCGAAGGAACAAACAATAATCTACAGGCAGGAGCTCGCTGTTGCTCACAAGAAGAAGAAGAAGTCGTCTCTGGTGGCGGTGGGGTCTGCTCGGTGGCCCTGGAGCAGCAGGGACAGGTCTCCAAGGCCACGTGTGCGGCGGTCGGTCATGGAATTCTGCGTCCGTGGTGGGAACGATCCCCTCGGTCAGTGACTGTGGGTCAGAGGTGTCCCAGAGGAACTCGGGAAGAACGAAGGGATGAAACAAAAACAACAACAACAAAACAAACAAAAAAAAGAACCCATGGCTGTCCAGTCTCACAACGTGCACGTGACAAGGAATTCTTCTTTTCTTTTTTTTTTTATTTCTTTTTTTTTTTTTAATTTTTTTTCAAAATTTAATTAAATGGCGCAATGAGGTTACGAGGTTGCTCATTTGGAGACTAGTTTTCAGGTGGCTCTTAGCCCATGAAGCAAGCTGGTCCCACCTCGAATCCAAATTTCTGTGATGCTTCTCCGAAGTCATTGAACATGATGTCGACTATAGGTACTTGCTCTACTTTGGGCGTGTTGATTTCCAGGATGGTTTTCTGATAGCCCTTCTTTGCCTGGCGGGGAGAAGAGGGAGAAAAAGAGGAGCTCTGGTGATGCCTCCAACCCAGCATCAGCAAGATATCATGACTGAGCATTCACCACTCAGGGAGTGCCCAGAGATACCTTACCCAGGCATTTTTTGACCCAAATTAGTCACCCAGCAACAAAACGTGGATTTACTTGCCCTGCAGATTTACCAGGTGGGATGGTGACCACTGAGCAAAGCCTTGGGAGATGTCCACCCCGAGCCCAGACTTTGCTGCCATGCAGATCACAACACACTAACTCTGCTGTCAGCACATCTCCAGGCTGGAACACGAGCCCGGTAAAACTGTTGTGGCTGTGCAATAGCTGTTTTACCTCCCCGAGGACACGCATGGGTTGTTGAGCAAATGGGAGCGATTTAATTTGAATATATTAGTTTGACTATTACCCGAGCGCTACCGAAAAGATCACATTTAAAGTTTGATGGAATTCACAAGGTGATGTTGTCTTTTTATCGTGCCTGGTAGCCATACAGTTATTTCCAAAATATAAATAATTATTAGAGGAGCAGAAGTGCACCCGAGGGCATACAAGGCTGCACAAACAAGTGAATTTATGGAGCAGCTTTTGGCTCTACCTTTCCCTCTGATTTGTGTGTCTCGGCAGGATTGGCTGTATCAGAGCTACTGAGAAAGGGCTGTAAGATCAGGAAAAACACATTCAAATAATGGTCTGAACATAAGCCCTGGAGATCCACCGACTGCAGCACAGCCAGGGCGTGGGTCCTACCAGGACCTCTGCGGCAACACTGTGTCGGGCAGATCAACCTCATTTTCCACACAGCAGGGCTCAATCACGGAATCATTTAGGCTGGAAAAGACCTTTGAGATCACCAAGTCCAACCATTAACCCAGCATGGCCAAGTCTGTAACCTGAATTAGTTCTAGAACTCACTCCCACTAATGGATCAAATGCATCTCTAAATTTCTGGCAGGGTTCTAACAGCCTTTTAATTGGTCTTAGATACAGATTAAAATCACCTTTAATGTAGAGAACTTATTATAAATAATAAACTCCCTTAAAGAAATAAATCTTAAATATCCTGCCTGCGGTTTGGGCAGCACAGTCTAGCAGGGAGGCTACAGGAGGCCAGTTGATGCAGAGTCCCCTTCTGCAAGGTTCATTTTATCTCCTTTTTACAGCCTGCTTGCAGAGAGGAAGGACTGGGACACACTGATTTAGATGTGATGCTCAAAGTTTTGAGCCAGGAGAGGGTATCTCTGTGCTCCATCATCACACTGGGGCTGGACCTGCCTCTCCCGGTGCTCCCACAGCTTCAGCTGTTGCCACAATCATTTATCTGCAGCACTGAGGCTGGCTGTGTAACAGCTGCCTCTGAGAAATAACCAAGGAATAAATTCCAAGGAGCTACAGTCCTCTTTCCATGTGAATATCACAGAATCATGGAATGGTTTGAGCTGGAAAGGACTTTAAAGATCAGCTCGTTCCACCCCCCTGCCATGGGCAGGGACACCTTCACTATCCCAGGTTGCTCCAAGCCCTGGCCTAATATTCCTCATCAGGGAGAGGAATGATGGCACATTTAAACCCAAAGGGTTTTCAGCTGGCACATCCACCCTAAAAAGTGCAGTGTGTGATCCTACAGCATCCCTGAGACTTCAGAAGGGGAAGGGAGGCACTTTTTACCAGGGACACGTTGCGCCAGCAGGAGACATGAAGTACTCGAGGATAAACTTCTGAGTGTTTCCAGAAGCAGACTGGATGCCCTTTCCCTCTCCACGAACATGCTAAAAGAAGTGATTCTAATCTGATTTTCCTCACTGCTCCTACAGTAAAAATCGTGTTTGTGCCAGAACAGAACCATTTTAATCTCAAATTATGTGGGGAGCTTTTTCTGTCAAACATCTCAATCTTTCTGTCCCGTGGGCTTCGAGCACTGCAGTTCCAGAGGGTGGGAATTATGCATGTTTTTGCACCAGCAAGCTGGGTCTCAAAATAAAGGCAGGCAGCACCTGCTTTGCCAAATTTTGATCTCCTGACGGCAGATTTTTAAGAGTTTAAACCCAAATCAGGCATCCAATAGAAAGAGGCAGAAGCAAAGTGAGGATGCTGGGCCCCTCTGGAATCTGTGGCTGCTGCCTGTGGCTGAAGGGAAGGTGAGGAACAGGGTGAGCTGGAAGGGGAGGGGAGAGCTTCACTCTGGGCAAAAAATCTCATGAGGGAAAAAAACTAAAGAAAAAGATGTTAAAAGTCACGTTTGAAACATGACCAGGGGTATGAACCCTCCTCCTGCATCCTCTAGCATGATCTTATCTGCACAGAGTCAGGCTTTGCTTTGGTTTGTCCTCTCCCAGGGGCACTGGTGGCTCCTGTGAGGGGCTGGGGGACACACGGAGCAAAGCCCAGCTCCAGGCTGGGCTCCCCTGGCTGGGGCTGGATGCACTCCCATGACCAGCACAGCCCAGAGCCTTACTGGGGCTGCACACAGAAAAAACCCATCCAGCCCAACACCGAACCCTCAATACTCTCCCCTCCAAGATTTCCTGAAAGCACTTGAAAAGACCGTTATCAAAACCTGCAAAACTCATAACTCAACTGGGTGTCATCCCTCACTTCACCCCGTATGAGGAAACAGGCGAGAGCAAAGGCAAGGAGGGGGGGGACACACACTTATAAGCACTTTAAAAGGAGTTTTTAGGCAGGCTAATTTGATTATCAGATCCGTCTGATTCCCAGCCCGGGCCAGCCGTGCCCACGTACCGCGCAGCCGTCCAGGGCGGCTCGGATGTAGGGGTTGTTGTCGTAGGACATCTCCTCGTCGTTGGAGCCCAGGAACCGGATGGCCTTGTCGTAGCTGTTGGTGGTGGCGTCGTGCCAGGCCACGGACTGGTAGCAGTTGTAGGTGATGTTCTGGTGGGCCGAGGCGCTCAGGAGCCGCAGGAAGGTCATCTGCACCACCCCGATGGGGTTCCCGTCCGAGTCCACGTAGGAGAGCTGCGAGGAGCGGAGAAGGGGAGAAGCTGGGCAGTGAGGGGGGGGGATGCAACGTGGCTGGGGGGCTCTGAGTATCACCACCCCACGTGGGTGCAGACACTGCTCCTGCCACAGGGCTGCTCTGGTCCTCCGGTGGCCAGGGCATGGCTAACAAAGGGCATTTTATTCTCTTGCTTCACGTGCGCTGAAAACGCAAGGCTAATTCAGGGCAGCAGACAAAATGAAGTGGAATTCAACCCAAAAGGGTGCAAATTTGGGGATATACGTCTCAATTTAGGCCAATACTGAGCATATTTCTCCAGCTTTTGAAGAGGAGAGAAAGCAGGTTCCTGTAAGGGTTCAGGGCCTTAGTTTTCTGTCCTGTTTAATAAGATTTCCTGGCTGCTGTGGGTCTTTTGTTCTGCACACCCTGGAGTATTTCCCATTCATTTTTCCTGGGCACCAAACACTGAGATTTCAAGCAATCTTTGCACTCGATCTGCAGCAATCTTGTTCCTGCTGATAAGGACTGGGGGCTGCCGTGGCTGGCCAGGCTACACTCAGGCAAAGGGAAAAATGGATTTGCTGCCTTTAGGGCATGTTGTGAACACAGGGCTGCACCTGCACACTGAGATTTGCTCCGTTCTGCCCATCAGGCCCCTTTTCTCCCAAGCAGGGGAACGGTGCCTATAATAGATTTCTGCAAAATAGAATTTATTGAAACCCAATTCCAGCGCTTAAGGGATTCAGGGCTTTCTGGGAGTTTTGTGCCCCCCCTGAAAAGAGCAAACACAAACTGGGTTTGCACACATGAAGTGGCTGTGCTTGAGGTGGCAGCTCCAGCCATGGGCAAGCCACTGCCTTTGAGGGACAAGTTGGGTTTCTTTAGAAACAACCAGGAGAAAAACACAGGCACACAAACAGAGGAGTTTCCTTCGAGGTACCACGAGCCATCAAATTGTGGTGCAAGCTGCAAACAGTAGGAGAGATTCATAACCAAGTAATAAAACAGTGAACAAAAAAGGTAATAAAAATAAACAAATATACCAACCGCTTGTCAGGATGCTGTTGCACTGTCCTCCTGAGAGTTAAAGATGACTGACTGGGAGAGAGCCAGGCATGCCAGGAGAGCTACTAGAAAGCCACCAGGACGTGGAAGGAAGGGGACACAAAATGCCAAGAACTTGGCACACACCCAGTGCCACGTGACACTACTGATCCGCAGGACCCACTGCTCTTATTTGGTCTTATTTGCAACTGGAGCCACTGGAAACCGGTTGTGGCCATAAGGTTTGCTCAGGGGAACAGTTTTGCAGAAAACAGTCGTTTCCTCTTTTCTCTGTGCTGGTGTTTCCCTGTGGCAGATGCCATATGGCTCTGAAGGATAACGGGACGGGATGGGTGGCAGGCCTTGTTAGAGCTACCGGGAATTGCGTGTAACACACACAGAAGAAAAGCAGAAGAAAACATCTGCAACCCTCTTATCCCTCTGAATGCAGCTTGGCTGCATGGTGAGAAAAGGTGTAAGAAATTGGCTCCAAGCACCCCGTGCCATTGATTAATGATGGTGTGGAAGCATCAAAAAAAGTTGATTTCTTGTATTGTATAGTTACTACACCCTTCTTACTTTGGGTGTTCCCAGCAGTTCCAGGATTCACACGGAGCCCCCCTGTCTGCAGTGTTAAGCATCCTGGTGAAAATCTTCCCCTTCAATTTGGGGCTCCCCATCGGCTCAGCCACCAAAAAATCTGCTCAGGCTGCACGGAAAGACACCAGGGACCTTCTCCGTGGAGTAAGAGGAGCAGAGTTGCACCCAGAGGAGAACTCAAACTCATTCATTCCCTTCATCTACACACAGATTTTAGCTAATCTTGGATCCACCAAGCAAATATCTCTTCAATTTACCAATCTCATGGCTTCAAGTACAGACTGGAGTGAAATGAGAGGTCCTTTCAAAACAAATAGATAAGTAAAACTCTACTTTTGTGGCTTGTGTGTTTAACAGTTCTGTGGACTGCTTAGGTAGGTCTTCTACGTGCTGGTGGCTTGTGTTTTCCAAACAGAAAAAGCAAGGTAAAAAAGCAAGAAAATGACAATACAAAAAGATGGAACGAAGAGCTCCAAGTAGCACCAGAAATTCCTGTTTTAAAAAAAATTATCCCTAAGCTCTAGGTTGACAGCTGAAGCTCTAATGTAGCTGATAGACTGGGAAAAAAAGAAGCAGGGAATATGGAAAAGTGAAGGTACTTGTGTAGCATTAACTGATGAAGTGCTCTGTAATTAAGCTATGAGTAGTTGCCCTCCAAGGAGCCACAAGGCTGAAGCCTTGGCTTTGCAGCCTTATTTGATAATGCAGAAAAGCTACAGAAGCCACGTCCTTCTTGTGGGCAGAATCAGAGCAAAACGTGTTTAGTGGCGATGAAACGCGGTGCTGGGAAACAACGTGGCGATTTCCTGGCTTGTTTGCCTTTTAAGGTGGAAGTTTGGGGGGCACTGCAAGAACCCCCTGCCCTGGGGAGAGGACAACTGCATGGAGCAGCTCAGTGTGACACAGCAGAGCATCTGCCTTCAGGGGGCAGGTCGGTTTTATCTGCTAAATATTTCCTTCTTCCCTAATTCTCCTCATTTGACTGAGCTCATTATCTGCATCCCAATAATCCTACAAGAACTGATACACAAGGAGGAGATTTCTGTTGCTTTAGGAGACCTGGCTGACCCTAATCAGCTGCTGCTCTGATATCCCTGACCAGGTCTCTGTGGGAGTGATCTACCCACAGAATGGATGTCCCGTTACAGGACAATATTCCAGAGCTTCCTCTGTTTTATGGGTTGCTGTCTTGCTGACATCAAACACTGTCTGACCTTACAACAGCTCTTCTCCCCTGAAAAAAATCCTAAATTCAAAACCCTGCCCACCAGACTTGGCAAATGCAGGTGACTTGAAATCTTCCTTTAAAATAGTGACTTCACATCTGCCAAGCTCCGTGAGGGGTGTGGGAGTCCCTGGTGTGGCTCATCTCCAGTATGGGAGACAAAATCCATCCTTTGGGGAAAACCTGACTCGGACCAGGTATGTGCAGATCCAGCCCCTCAACCTGGATACCAGGGAGCACAGGCTGGGACAGCTCTGGGCTGGAGCATCACCTCAGGGGTCTCTCAGCTCTTGGGATAAGGCGCCATTGCTGCAGGACAAGGGGACACCCATTCTGCCCTTGCCATAATGGGAACTGATGAGGAGACAGCAACAGCCCTCCTGGTGGGACGCAGACACCCTGGTGGGACACAGACACCCTGGTGGGATGCAGACATCCTGGAGGGATGCAGACACCCTGGTGGGACGCAGAAATCCTCATGGGATGCAGACATCCTGGTGGGATGCAGGCATCCTGGTGGGACGCAGACATCCTGCAGCGCCCTGTGACGACAACCCTACAACAGCTCCAGCTCGGCAGGGTCCCCCAGCACATCACCGTGTCCCCTTCTAACGCAGGGGAAAGCTCATCACCTGTTCCTGGGCTCCCAGTCAAGCAGACTGGACAAAACAAATGCCTCCACGGGGTTTTAGTTCTTTCTCAGTATTCCACCTTAAACGTTTTGCTGCGCCTGGTGGTGGTGGTTAGTCCAGCATGCAGAGTGCAGCAGGTCTGGCCATACCAAAGCAGATGAGGAGCTCTGATTCAGGCTCGAGGGCCGAGGTGAGCCACTTACCAAAGACCCCCGCTTGTATTGACTATACCATGTGGAAGGCTGTTCTTTGGGCCAACGAGCCATTTTACTCTGTAAAATATGACAGGGGTTAAGGAAAACAGAAAGCACCAAGATGCATCTTACCAGTTTACCGCGCTTGAATTCACTGAACCAGGAGCCTGGGGTTTCCTTTGGCCAAGAAGTAATTCTAGCCTAGTTTGGGGACGGCAAGGAGGGAAGAGAGAAAGAAAAAAAAAAAAATTAAAAAAGTTACATTCAGTTCCACAAGCGGCATGTCTTATTGGAAGTGTCCAACTTCCTTCTAAGTAATTTCTTAATCTTTTACACCAATAATGAGTGGTGGGCAGAGCACTGAGGTGCCTCTAGAACAGAGGGGGATGGTGTGGTGCTTCCCCAGGTACCCAGTGGTGCCCTGGCACCAGCTTCCTTTGCTAAGGGCTAATGATCTCTGCCTCCTAGACACTTTGGATGCAAATCCAGCAGTGCAGTCTAACGAGAGGAAAAGGAAAGATAGAGAGGGGAAAAGGAGATACGGATAGTGAAGGGTGCAAGGATCTTCATGGGAGGGCTGGTGTGGAGAGGCAATGCTGGAAACTGAGGAGGCTTCTGCCACTCGAATGCCAAATCCAGATGCTGTGGGGCTGGGAAAGGCAAAGGATGTGATTAAGGAAGAGCCTCTGCCAGTCTCCTGTGTTTGAGGTGCAGCACAGACCGTGCATCCTCCACAGATGGTGCTGGACCACACGTGATGGAGCTCCAACGACCCAGAGCGACGGTGACCGTGACAAAAAATCAGCTGCCAGAGCACCCTTTATGTCAGCCCCAGCCAAGCAGCTGAAGCGCTTTTTTTTTTGAGTCAGAGCACAGGGGAGGAGCGTGGTTGCCTTCTTCTTCCTCACACTCCCACAAATCCCCTCACTTCTGCTTCAAATCTCCCCCAAAACTACAGCCAAGCTCCATGCAGGTGTCTTGGGACTGTCCTTTCCTTTCCAGCATGTGAACTGTAAAGCAAGTCAGCGTGTTTCTGCTGGGTGAGGGATGAACTGAGAGGGGATATGGCTCAAACTCTGCTGTGGCTTATAATAAAACCACTCAGCCAGTACTCAATGCTTCTGTGGTCGCTGTTTGCATTCCTCCAGACGGAAAAAGAGCAGGCTGAAGGTTTTTCTTATGAATAAAGTATTGCAGACGTGTAGCACAGTTTGCACTTGAGGAGTATCACATAGAGCCCCTCACAGGACGAGCACGGCAGGACTCTGAGATCCTGTAAGATCATGGCCAGAATCCAATTTCAGCTGTCAACATTTCGAGGAGAGACATGGCAAGTTGACGCAAAGGAGAAGAAATCCATCTCCTATTTTAAACAGCCCTAAGAAAAACTCAAGGAGTATTTATGCTGCATGTTATTTGTCCTGCTCTGACACATATTTCTGGTGGGTGAAGCGCAGCAAGAGAACGGCTCAGCTTTGTCACAGCTGGAGCACAGCTGAGCCTTCCCCAGGCCGAATTGCAAGAGCTGCTGCTTGGCCAGTGCAAGAGCTGGTCCCCCGGCAGTGGGAAGAGCAGCTCTGGAAAACAGAGAGCGTGGGTACAGGACCAAAAATGATGAGTTTGGCTGAGCTAAGCGCATCATTGCACAAATAACTTCATCAACCTCGCACATCAGCACCAGGGAGAGAGCTGAGGAGACTTGCAATCGTTTAGGATCATTTACCCACAGGAAACAGCAGGAAAAATGACAGGAGATAAACATTTATCTGCTCTGCCTGGAGACACAGTAAGGGTAGAGGAGTTAGTGCTGCTTAGACATGCAGGCAGCGGAGCGACAGCCCAGCTGGGAGGGGAGACAAGGAATGAGTTAAACAAAGCTCCAATTCCTGCCCCAAAACATACATCTGCCTTTGCACAGCAAAGTTAAAAAAATTAATGTTTTAGCATTTATTATGCCAGGGAAATCATCAAAGGCTTGTTCCAATCTGACTTACTCAAAGAAATTCTCTTTGTCAACATGCTTCTTATTATTTTAGAAGTAATGTTGTGTAACGAAGGAATGTTCTGGATCTTTGATCCTTACTGGTTGTTGTTCAATTCTCCTGAAATTGACTGCCTATGAATATTCATATTAGGGAACAATCTATCACCATGACACAGGGGGAAATTAAAGGTTGTGTGGACTTACTCCTTCAGATTTCTTATCAGGGAAGATGCAAGTCTCTCCACCAGCTGTGAAATTACAGTAAACTTTGAAAGAGTCCCTGGAACATCCTTGGTTTGGATCAACCCAGTATTCACCTGGATGCATGAGCAGGAAGAGAAGGGAAGGAAGAATTAGCACTTGGAAGGAAGGACAGTGGGCACTTCCCCAACCATCTTACCAGGGATGCTTCATCTCTGTGACAGGCTACTATTTATATGTAGTTTTTGAAAAACTGGTTTAAGTTCTTGTTCTAGCTAATACCGTGGCACCTTACAGAAGAGATATTTTCACCCTGTATCCCCATTCTTAGAATAGAAAACTTCAGTTGGAAGGGACGCACAACGATTTATCTAGTCCAACTCTACAAATTCCTTCTCTGCCAGCTCCTCAGGGAGCACCAGGACAAAGGACACCCCAAATTACTCCTCTTCCCACCCTCCCTTCTATTCCCCATGAGCTGGGAAACCCGCAGTGTTTCCTCCATATCCCCCCTGTCCCGGGACACACCGTCTGGGAAGTCGGGGTGACAGAGCTGCAGATCCTTGCAGGTACGTGCTGGGTTGTGCTGAGTGCCCAGTGGATGCTTCATTTGCTCGATTTCCAGTTTCAGGGAGTTCAGCGAGCCGAAGATCTCCTCCATTCCGTCGGCATAGTCCATGTAGTTGTCGGCATTCCCGTCGTCCACCAGCTGGCTGGCGTCGATGTTTCGCCTGGTCCTCTTGGAAGCCTGGATGGGCAGTGGCTGGATGACCTCTCCAGGAGGACCCTGAGTTGTGGGGAAAGAGGATACAGCTTCTCATTGCTCTGGAAGTGGAGAAGAGGCAGAAGAGGTGGCCAAAGCAGCTCCCAGCACTGAGAAACAGCAGCACAAGGTGCACATTAGGGATGTAAAACACCCCTGATGGTGCTGCTGAAACGCTGGGCCCACCTTCCCCTGTCACCTTCCCGTTAGTGACTTCTCCCTTCACATCCCGCTTTCTCCCCCAGCATCTCTAAGGAGATGATGCCACTCAGTTCCCAGGACTGGCAATGAATCCTTGTCCAGAGATCTTCTACTTCCCAGCGTTTCAACATCCATTAAATCTGAACATGGTTTCATGCTTCATGTTATGGGTTCTACTTACAGGAGGCCCTGGGGGCCCAGGAAGACCTGATTCACCCTTTGGACCTGTTGGACCCTGGGTGGAAAAGCAAGAGAAAAACACAAGTCACTCAGGGAAAAAGCAGCTGTTACTTATATCACATCCTGAACATTATTTCTTTTGTGGCAAAAACTTTATTCTTCAGGCACACAGCAGCAGTCTCCTTGTACCCACCTCCCAAGAAAATGTTTCTTTTGGTTGTCTTTGATGTTTAGGTAAAAGGAAAGATCAAACATTGGGGGCTAAACAGTCAAAATTTTGCTCAGGCTCCCTACAGAAAAAGAAGGATCTTCCAATGCACAAAAACTTTACCTCTCCAAATCAATCCAACAGCTTTACAAGTCAAATAAAAATCTTAAAATTCATAAAACATTGAATTCTGAATGGGGAAAAGACACTAGGAAGATGCCCAAGAGGAATTTTTTAGCTCCCTCCAAAGGAGATCTGCACCACGTTGAAGTATCGGTGCCGTATTTCTCACCGAGCTCTTCGCTTTTCAGCTTCCCACCTCCCGCTTTCAGTCTATTTTTAATACAGCAGCAGGTTTTCTCCCAAGGACTGTGCACTGGATTCCTCCTTATGATCTGTGCTGCGCTGCTGTTGGGTGAAGTACAGTTGTGGCACAGAAACCTTTCCCAATTACCATGGCTGGGCTCAGACAGCCTGAAAAGGCCACAGTTGCTACAGTCATCTCTGGCTAATTGCTTTAATGCCACTGATGTGGAGGACTCACAGCGGGTTCTACACTTAATAAGAGCTCCTCAGCCTCTTCATTTAACAGTGTCTATACTCACTGATGATCCTTTAGCACCTTTGGGACCAGGTGGACCCTGTGTAGAGAGAAATACAGAGAAGAGTCAGTACATTTCCAAGCAGTCTCTCCTCAGAGAGAGCAAGTAGTGCTATATAAAGGGCTTTTTAAAAATTCACTCTATTTCTATTTCCACTTTCCACATCCACTTGAGCCGGGTGTTGCTTTTATTTGCCAACACACAGAAAGCATTTGTGTCAGAGCAATCTGTGTCAGTGCTCCACAGTCCTGCCCTGATGGGGACTGGAAAAGCTGCTGGGGCATCCCTGTAATGTGAGGCTGATCCTGGCTCTGCGCTACGGACACTCAGCTGCCCCTCCCAGGATATCCAGTGGGAAAAATTACGAACAGCAGCAAAAAGGGCAGGAAATCACCGTGTGATTGTAGGCAATGCAAAAGAAAGGGGGAAGAGAAGCAGGGTGGGATGATTTCCCTGCCTGCATCCCGCCGTGCCCATCTCACACATCACCTCCCAGCACTCCTGGAACTCATTCAAGTGTTTGTAACGGGCTCAGCTGAGCAAACCCCTTGTGATCAGAATCCTCAGACAAGGTAAAGTCAGGCCAGGACTGTGCTGGGTATTTGAGGGCACCAGAGTGGCTCCTGAAGGACCGTGCAGCTCCCAAGGAATTCCAGGATAATGAGTTGTCACATACCGGTAATCCTGGTGGCCCTGGAGGTCCGATGGGTCCAGAAGGACCTGTGATACCCTGAAAAATGACAGCAGAGCAACATCGATTTGACCACCCAGTTTTGAGGGACTCCATTCCAATCTGGGGATTTAACTGGATTTTAAGCATGTGCACGATCCAGACAAGAGCATGAACAAGGAATCCCATATCTCATTCAGGCACACAACTTTAAAAATCAGTCCTCTAGATGAATATTTAATCGTACCATCCCTCCAAGTCCATTCAACTCTCTTCATACGACCCTTGAGAATCCGCATTCCACTAAAATGGGTCATTTTGCAGCATATCCACATTTCACACGTAGAATAAACCACATTAATATAGAAAATACTCCTTCAAAAATTAGCAAGAGTCTCTTGACCATCTCTGCTGTGCCCTCCCCAAGGGCAGCAAACCCGCAGCTCAAAAGCACGTTCCATGGAAGTCTAATGGAGTCTTTACCTGTTCTCCTTTGGGTCCTGCTGAGCCCTGGGGGCCTGGGAGACCTCTGTCACCCTTCTCTCCCTGCTCTCCTGGTGGCCCAATAAGGCCAATTAAACCTGGATGACCCTAAAGGGAAAACAGCAGATGTTAATTAGGAATTCTCACCGGAGGCAACTGAACACCAAAGCTACACAGCAAAGACATTTCCAGATACAAACCCAAAGATATCCCAGGTGCTGTTCTTACCTTCTCCCCTTTAGGACCGGAGTCTCCTTTCAGACCAGGCAAACCAGGTGGGCCCTTTGGGAGACAGGGGGAAAACAAAAGGGAGGATGAACTCATGTCACACACACACTCAAAAACTCTTGGAATTTGATGCTCCGGACATACCATTGGGCCTGGAGGACCATCTGGACCAGGGGATCCTGGGAGACCTTGTTCACCCTGTAAAACAGTGCAATTCCCTGAAAACAGTCGTCCATGACAGCAGTGCTCCCAGTTGGGAATATTCTGATCATTCACCTGTGCCAGGGAATGTTTGTCCTGGCTTCTCCCAGATGGCAAAGGCAAAAGGATCTATGGTCCTTTCATGCCCAAATCTCTACTTTGGAGGAAACATCCACCCAAAAAGAGTAGCTGAGAAGACCCCAGACTCAAATAAAACATGGTGGGAGATGTTATTCACCATTCTACTATTTCCACTAAATATGTGTTATCTGCTGTCAGATATTTAAGCACAGAGAGAACGTCGCTCTGTGAGAAAAGCATCTCCCAAGCAGATGGGATATGGTGAAGCACCAGGAACAACCCTGATCAGAAGCTTTCTCAGACTGGGAATACTCACGACTGGACCAGGAATCCCTCGAAGGCCGTCGGGGCCGGGCTTCCCTGGAGCACCTTGGGGACCAATTGGGCCAGTCTTCCCAGGAGGTCCTTCCAAACCAGCTTCACCCTGGAGGCAAGAGGCAGGATGGTTTAACTTGTGTTGGGCATCAAATGATTTTCAGCACCCTGTGGCTGCTGCCAGGATGTCACGGGGTGGATGCAGGTCCGTGCAAAGCAAGCAAAACTTTCCGTTCCTTGATCTTCCTACTGCTCCCTCCCCCTTATGCACCGAGGAGAGGTCTCCAAACTCCTTCACTTCTCAGCCTTGCCTGTTTCTGCTGATTTCCAGCAGGAACCACCCTTTGGCTCTGAGCTCTGCAGGGCAGGAAGCTTTCCTTGAGTTCAGACCTGGGAGATGAGCTAGCAGAGGGGATCCTCCACCCTCAGTGCTCCTGCAGCTGCCACAACAACTGGCTCTGTAATTTGCAATCCCTCTCTCTCCATTTCCCCACCACTCCTACCAAAACAATCGTGGCCCAGTAATGCCGTGTTTGCCCTGGGAAGGGACGTGGGGCTGTGCAGGCCCTATTATTTACAAGACATTAAATGGCCAAATATAGCACTTCGTCATTTCAAAACAAGAAAAACATTCCCATGACCTTACAAAGCCCTAATTATCTCCACAGAGTTTGTTAACGGATGAAGGCCAGTGGCCCCAAATCCAGGCTAATTTGTTGTAACACTCAGCAAAATCAAACCCCTGCCTTTCAAACGCCGGCGTTGGTGAGGCCAATCCTTTTGGCAAACCAAGGACGCAGGAGAAGTGAAATCCCCTTCAGCTCTTACCTTGGCTCCTTTCTCTCCTTGCCTTCCTTCGGGACCAGCTGGACCAGGAGGGCCCTAAAGAAAGCACAAAATAGATGAAAACCACAATTAGATCACAGCGATCTGAAACGGTCCGTTGGAATTAGCAAAATGATGCTGCAGCCCCAGGGAAGGAGGCAAAATGGAGACAAATAGCTCTGGAAAGCTTTTTAAATTAGCTGCTTGCTAAATGAATCCCTAAGCTCTGCCAGCAACGCAGGGTGAGCAGAAGCACCTCATACTTGTGTTTTCTTTTGGCTGTTAACATCTTTAAAAAAAAACCAAAATCCATGGGATTCAGCTGACAGCTTCCCATCAATTTCCAATGGCTGTGGATGGTGCATAATTTCTTTTTTTTTAATTATTTTATATTTACACAGCATTTATGAGGAGACTTAGCAATAAAATGAGCTTTAAAAAGTCAACCCAGGTACATTTGGAAAAATCCTCCCAAACAACCAGCTTACCCTTTTTCCTGGGGGTCCAGAGGGGCCCGGCTCTCCCGTGGGACCAGGGGAACCCTAAAATGGAGAGGGGAGGAGAACAAGCCATAAGTGCACCACGAGACGTGTGAAAGAGCAGCAAAACGTGTAAAACTTGAGTCAGGATCTCGAGTTTGTGCTGAGCTGAGGCGTGGGCAGCCAGTACAACTCCCAACACCTCCTCGGGGTGCAGGTGGTATCTCGTTTTATCCCTTCCCACCACGAAGTGCCATACGGCACGGAGAAGCTGACAGCAAAGGCTTGGAAGTTGTTTTTCCATGAGATAATTTATGCTTTGGGGATGGATTGCTGAGTTGGATGGGTGGGTGGGTGGATGAATGGACGGATAGATGGATGGATGGATGGATGGATGGATGGATGGATGGATGGATGGATGGA
>JAWMRA010000038.1:3086532-3103389 GCA_035584735.1 Pseudotriccus pelzelni
GATGGATGGATGGATGGATGGATGGATGGATGGATGGATGGATGGATGGATGGATGGATGGATGGATGGATGGCAGCAGCCAGGCTGCCACAAACAGGATGGATGGGCATCAGGGGACCAGTGCTGGTGGGAATTGGATGCTCAGAGTCCTTGGACCTGCACACAGGGAGTGTGGGGGGCAGATCTCCTCTATCCAGTTACTCACAGTCTGTCCAGGTTCACCATCATCACCTTTGTCACCAGGGGGACCATCCTGACCCTGAACAGGAAGAAAAACAGAAACAAGGAGGTGTATTTAGGGTATGAATGGACTTGAGAGAGGGTTGGCAGCAGCAGGTTCAGCTGGTCTGCATGTCACCAGGCACCCCTTCCCACCTCCCACTGGGAACACGGACAACAGTGATTCCAATGTCAAACACAGGGATAGCAGCACTTGTGTAGCTACTGCCCCAAAGGCTGGAGCACAGTCAGACAGAATTTTGGTGGGACTTCCTAACCTTTCCCAAGTAAGGGAACAGTGCATGACAGAGGAGCTTCTGGGGAATGAGCAGCACAGTCACATTTCACCAAAGCAAAAGGAGGAACTGATCTGCTCTTCTGTGAGACAAACACTTACAGCTGGACCAGGTTCTCCAGGAGGACCAGGGTCGCCAGGGAAACCCACTGGACCCTGCAAAGAGAGAAGAGGGGTAGTCCCAAGTCAGGGATGTTGCATCTGGAGAACTGCACTGGTGGACAGCATGGGGAGCCACCCTACGGAGCAAGCCCCAATTCCCTCAAACACAATCCCAGATCACATCCCACATTTGCAACTTTGGTGTTTTCATCCTGTCACAGCCAGTCCAGCTCTGCATCCAGGCTGTGCAAAGCTCCAAAGGCAACTCTGGGAGTTTCATTTAGTTTTTCATAAATACACTGGACAGGTGACAGCAAAATCCTCACAGCTTTGGGGAATGTGCAGATTAGAAGATTTTGCTTCTGCTTCCTACATGATGTGTAATGTTTTTTCCCAGGAAGATCCTCTCAAAGCATTTAATGACTAAAACACTTCACCATTCTTCCTCATACAGTGTCTATCAGGTACTTTAAATGATTCCAAGACCAGCACTCCAAAACCAGGTTTCAGCCAATCACGAGATATCCCAAACCCCATCTGTTAAGAGAGATGAGTAACTCCCCTGCCTCCTCTGCTGTTTTATGCCATCTTTGCTTATCTCAGAATAAATTTCTCTAGACAGCAAGCATCAAAGCAGAGGGCAAGATAAATACTCTACCATTGTCATCTGGTATAAATCAGGAGAGCTCTATTGGCTTCACCAGAGCTACAGCAATTAGCAGCAGCAGGGATCTGGCCGTGGAGGTACAGCTCCCAAATCCACATAAATCTCCTCTGTGCTGTTTTGGAAGCTTTGCTCTGGTGCAGAAGACCTTGGCAATCCATAAGCTGAAGTGCCAAGTAAATCTACTGCAGGCCCCTCTCCATGGGGGTGAGTTTTATGATGGCCTGCAAAAAGGGCCAGTAATTCCAGTACTGCTGGAAAAACACAGCTGGGTCTTCCCCTCATTAGCACCCTAAAGAAGGGGACTCATATCATGTATCATTAGAGGGACAATTCTGTGGCTGGTAAGTGCTTTCAAATTTCCACAAATATCTCTGGAAAATGTATTTTCATGCAGAAATCCCTGCTGGGCAAGGCAAGGAAACATTGAAAGGGGTACTTACAGGGCTGCCTTTGGGACCATCATCACCTGGTGGGCCTTTGGGGCCAGGTGGACCAGCAGCACCAGAGGGACCTGCTTCACCCTTTTCACCTCTTTCACCTTTAGGACCCTGTAAAGGAAAAAAAAAGGTGTTTCTATTATCCAGGAAAACAATGTACTGATCTCTAATTATCCTTTTATCAGTTCTGAGAAAGGAGCTCTATTTGTGCCTCCAAACACAAGGACATGATTTAGCAGTCCCTTCCCACAAAGATTAAATGGTGTTCATGGTGTTCAGTCGTGGGTAGGCCACACTTGGTGACTAAATGTTGTACTATAAATACCCAGGAACATGGTGATGTGTCATCTGATACCCAAACCAAGGACAGGGCTGGTTCGGTCCCTGCTGCCCCATCCACATCCACACCTCTCCATCCACATCCACGCCTTCCCAGAGTACACTTACCGGGAGCCCAACCTCGCCAGGAAGACCAGGCTCACCAGATTCACCAGGTTCACCCTGCACAAGGGGAAAAAAAAAGGATGAAAATACTTCTATTTCTGCAGGGTGATGAGATTTTCTGCTGACGTGGCAAAGCCGACGGGGGAATTGCTGCAGCAAACTCCTGTGAGCTTCAATCAGGCTCGGCCAGAGGCTTTACCTTCTCTCCTACTGCTCCAGGATTTCCTATTCCCCCAGGAGGACCCTGTGGACCATCTGCTCCTGGTGGCCCAGATGGGCCTCTGGGTCCTGGTGGGCCTGGTGGACCCTGAGAGAAAGGAGAGACAGATTTAAGAGACGTTTCTCAGAGCAACGTCAATCAGTGTCAGCGGTGAGAAAAGAAGTATGGAACCATCTTACCATTTGCCCAACGTCACCTGTTTCTCCCTTCTCCCCAGGTGGTCCAGGCAAGCCCTGTGGAGGTGGAAGGGGTGGGTTTTAGCTGTGAACATCTCAGCTGAGCCCCAGCTCTCACTACCCCAAGCCCTCTCTCGATGCTGTAAATTACCTGTAAGCCCACAGGGCCGGGGGGACCAGGGAAACCACGGGGTCCTTCATCACCTTTCTGCCCAAAGAGGCCCTGCTGTCCTCTGGGTCCTGGCTCTCCATCAGCTCCCTACAAGGAAAGGGACTGATACAGCTCAGCAAAAACACAAGGTAGACACAAATCCTGCTTCCCAGGGTTTTCCAGTAAAAAAAAAGGAGAACAATACTCACAGCTGGGCCAGGCTGACCAATTGGACCCTGTGGGCCGGTAGGACCTGGTGGACCCTGTCACAAAGCAGGAGTGCAATGTCAGTGTTAGGAGCAGAGTGACAAATTCCCCTGGAAAAGGTGATGCCTTTCAACACAGCCTCCATTAAACCTGCATTAATTCCCAAATCAGAGAGGCAGAACAGGGTCAGGTATCTCTGGACACACCAGCATTTCTCAGTCCTGCTGCCAATGGCACAGCAGACACATCTAAACACATTTTTGCTTCAGAAAAGCAATGTCACACCACTCAGTTCTATCTAAATACTCATGTATGACTTCTGTTCCTCAGGCTCTGGGCAGCACAGAAAGGGTGCTTCAGTGTGCTGCAAGCAACCAGAATCATAGAATCATAGAATGGTTTGGGTTGGAAGGGATCTCTAAAGGTCACCTGGTCCAACCCCTCTGTCATGAGTAGGGACATATTCAACTGGATCAGCAGGGGAACTTCAGCCAAAGACCCAGCTTTAGTGGCAAATGTTTCACAGATATTTACATGGTACATGAAAATGTCTCATTGTGTTCCTGGGAGCTGGAGGCTCTCACTGTCTTTAACGTCATGTGGGTATTTGATGAAAAAGAGGAGAAGATGAAGCAACGAAAGAAATACATTAAAATTATTTTGTTTTCTGTGTCCAGCAAGTCACACAACACAACAACACCCCTCCAGAGAAGCAGCTGCAATGTCCACTGCACTCACCTGCTCCCCTTTGTCGCCCTTGCTGCCCTTCTGGCCAGGCTCCCCGATCTCACCCTGCCAGGAACAAAGGGGCACAAAGTTAGTTCACTTGCTGACCACCTCCCCAATTCAGCATTCCAACAGTACTCCTGTGTGTCTGCATCCTCATCCCAAAGCTGCCAATTCCCACAGGAACAGCCCAGGGCGTGCTGAATAATGCCAACGATTTGACCACCCCAGGTGTAACCAAACCCTTTCACATCCTACAGTTCTCTTTGGCTGCCATGCGGTGCAAGAAGCATCGTTTTGCAGACCCTCTTAGCAGCCATGAGGGAGTCACTCCAGGTTACATTTTCTAATGAGAGAGTGGGCAAAGGGTAATTAATCTGGAAAGGCCAGGCACCCATAGGCAGGTGCTGCTGCAGGTTTGGGGGAAGGCAGACTAGATTTCATGGAATGGTGTGGCTGGGGCTGGCAGAGCACACAGAGCCCCCTCTGCTGCTGCTCCCCAGGCTGGATGCTGCTCATCTCGCAGACTGTGAGCACCATAAAACATCCTCCAGCAGCACATCCCACACGGTGTGGTGGAAGCACCAATGGGGCACAGTTCCTTCCCAGAGCAACTCTGAGCAGCAGGGAGCTGTTCCCACCTTGTCTCCATCCTCTCCAGGGGGGCCGACAGGACCTGCAGGGCCTGGCAGTCCCACGGGGCCCTGGATGCCATCCCGGCCAGCCGGTCCTTGAGGACCCTTCTCCCCCTGGAAGCAGAAGAACAAGCAGGTCACACAGAGCTCTCCTCCACCCTCCAACCAGCCCATTAACATCCCATTAATGTTTTATTCAGCTGCTAATGACCCCTGGGCATGAATAGCAAAACCTGTTCCAGCTGATATTTCATCAGACTCTGGGCTCGCTGTCTGAAACAAGACAAAATTTCTGTCTTGAGAGATAACAAAGGAACAAACAAATCTACACAGTGAATACCCAGATCCCAGCTGCAATTTCACTGCTATAGCAAAATAATCAGATTTAATCTGAACCCTCTGCCATCTCTCTCTGGATGACAAACAAGACCCCAACTAATTTTTACTCCCACAAGCCGATTTTTGCTGATTGTGCTCTGGGCTGCCCCAGCGTTCCCCCTTCCCTGGCTGATCCCCAGCTAAGGGGGGTTCTCAGGAGGCCCTGAGCTCCCCCCCTGAGCTTCTGGACAAAGGAAAACACCTGAAGTGAATAAAGCAATCTCTGCTGGCCTCCTGCTTAAACAACTACTTGCACTCCTCCAAGCTGGTGCCTTCAATCAAATTTGTTTGTTTACAGGAACTGAACAGTGAATATTTTCCAGTTTCCTCGTACATAATTTAATTGCATCTGAATCCTGGGTGCTCTCTTCTGAATAATTACATGCCACATAAATTGCCTATTCATCTATCCACTGACTGAGGCATCATATAGGTACTCGGCAGGACAGATGTTCCTAAAGCTGATTCACCAGGAAATTCTTGCCTCTGGATTAGCTGCTGGAGTTTCTAATAAGCCAGCAAATGCGGAATACAGTGGCTGCTAAACACTTTTGATAACAACATCAATCATCCGTGAGATGGAGCCTGACATCACCGACGCCACCGTTTGCTCATCTTGCCGGGCCTGAAGCCGAGCTTAAGTTTTGAGGCAAGCAGCCCAAACGTCCCTTCAAACCCATCTGGGAGAGAACTGGAGGCATGGGGGGCTTGTCAGTGCTGTGCTCTCCAGGAACAGAAATAGCCACGTCCCAGCCCACTCCCTCCCGCCTGCACGTGACATTTCACGCGCGTGCCGGGGAGGGGGGAGCGAAAGACGTGCGAGTTTGCGCGGGTTGGCTGGAGAACGCTCCGGAGAAGGGACCATATGGCAGGGCTCAGCCGTGCTGGGCTCGGGATCCTGCTGGGAGCAGCTCTGTCACGGGCACCAGCGGGGAGGATGGCTGTGAGCGCTGGTGCTGCACCACCACACGCAGCGTCCCAAGATCTCCGCGGCACCTTCCTGTGCCGCCCGGCGTCCGGGGAAGGATTGATTTGGGCTCCGTGGAAACTGCTTGCTGCCGTTGCATCCTTATAAGCAGGGATGGGGCTGGCTCACTCCTCTTCCCAAAGGCCTGGCCTTTGGCTGTTTGTCACTAGGAGGTCACACAGGCTGTCATTTCACCTGCTCAGCCCTTGTTGCCTGAGGACCTGTTGGTCCCTGGGATCGGATCCATTTTTGATAGCATGGGCGTCCCAAATGGGCCAGTTGAGCTGTTAACATTTAGTGGTTTGATGTGCTCAAGATGAGAAAATGAATTTCTAACCGAATCCTTTATTATTATTATTATTATTTAAATCTTTCATCCACCTCCTCAGCTCCCTACTGTGCACATTTCTAGTCGACCCAAAACTGTTAATCTTTATACTGGTACTTACTGGAGCTCCCTTTTCACCTGCAGGTCCTGGAGGTCCCTGGGGGCCAGGTCGCCCTGGCAAACCTATTGGGCCAGCTGATCCTGCTGGGCCACGCTCCCCAGGAGAGCCCTGTTGGGAGAAAGAGGAAAGAATCATTAACTGCAGTATGAAGCTTCAGGAAGAGACAGAGAAATCCAGCAGCAGGATCCTGAGAGCACACTCTCAGTACAAGAGCAGGTTTGATGGGATAACTGCCATGTGATGACTTGGTACCACCAGCCTAAGGGGTCTTGCAGATCATTTTTTAAATTAAAATCCCTGAAAGGGCTGGATTCTCCTCTGGATGGTGCAGGGAGCTCGGTTCCTGGGGATACATTAACAGCTTGGAACGAGAGCGTGAGCCACTTCACAGCCAACGCAGCAGGGAGGGTTGGATGATGAATATTTTCTTCCAGGAGGGCGGCACTGAACATGGATCTCAAGTGAGGACAACTTCCAGAGGGAAAGCAGGTGGCTTAGAAGCAGAACTCTGGATGTCCTGAACCACTGCAGTTCCCTCATCCTGTCACGTATGTTCCCAGCTGACACCACAGAACGACTGCGTCGTTACACGCGTGTCTCGTAAAATAAAGCAACGTCCAGGGAGTCGTTTGTTAGTGCAGAGGAAATCAGGGATAAAGCCTGGAGCTGTGACTAACCCTCCCTTTGGTCTGCCAAGCCTGTAAATGGTTAGGTGGTGCCTGCAAGGGCAAGGATACTCACTGCTGGGCCTGGAGGGCCTGGGGGACCTTCGTTGCCTTTCAGCCCTGGAGAGCCCTGGAGGGAGGAAAACAGAGTTATTTTGGGAGGTGGGTGCTGCACCTCCTGGGCATCCTTCCTGTTGGAAGGACCGAGCAGCCCCTACTCACGATGGGGCCAGGGAGCCCTCTCTCTCCAGGGAATCCTCGCAAGCCGGGAGGACCATCCTTCCCTGGGAGGCCGGCGGGACCAGGGTCCCCCTGCAACGACAAGGATAAACAGCTGAGGCTCTGCAGACTCCATGGAGACCCAGCTTGTCCTTCCATGAGGAGACAGGAGCTTCATTTCTCGTGTGAATCATCCTCTCCATCTCTGGGGAGAGGCAGTCGCCCAGGCTGGCAGGGAGGGTCAATTCCAGTCCCTACCTTGGTCCCTTCTTTTCCAGTGAGGCCAGGAAGACCTTGTTCACCCGGGGGACCCGGAGGGCCTGGGTGTCCCCGCTCACCCATCGGCCCAGTCTCACCAGTTGGACCCTGAAAAAAACAATCAGGGAGAGGGTGGTGGAACAAGAGAGGAAGGAGGAGGTGCAGGGTATCAGTTTAGTCCTTTAGGTTGCAATGGGATGGAAATGCTTATTCCCTTAGGTGTCCCCTGCAGTTCCACCAGGAATTCCCTGGAGAGACGCCTCCTTTGGCAAAGCGACCTTGTGTTTTGGGAGTGGGCAACTCTGCACTTGGCCGAGCAGAGGCACTGGGAACCTCAGGAGTGAAAGCCTTCGCATAAACGAGATGCCATTGCTACAACTGTTGTGCTTAGGTTTTTCTTTTTAATTGAAAACTTCCTAAGCACTCTACAACCCTGCTGATTCTCCCTTCCACCGGGCATAAATTATGCATTAGGCTTGTAATGCACAGCAATTACCAACTGCCTCCGCGCCCTCCGCGGGCACTAATGTGACGAGTGTAACATAAGGCCCAGCACAGAGGGTTCCCCAGCGGCCCATTCTGGGGGAGGACAGGAGCCATGAGCACAAGCCTGTAACATCCCTGCCCGCTGGTGTCTGCTGGGACGGGGGCTGTAATTCATGTCCTGCTGCAGGGTGCCACTTAGTGCCAGCAGAACTCCACCACTGCCTCGCTCAGCAGCCACAGATCACACTAAGTACGCGCAGCAGAGCCCGATAAAATTGCCACGGAACTTAATTTGCACTTGAGAAGACAGGCACAGCCGTCAGGGAATTGCCCCTAATCAGGGAATTTACAAATCAGGGACTTTACACACTATCATTAAAGAGGACAAATTAATTACTTTCTAATTAAAGAGCGAGCTCCCCGGCAGTTCAGGAAAGAAGACTTGACCCAAAGCCAGTCCTACTCAGTCCAGGACTCTGCCTAGAACTGACCCACGAGCCCCGCACGCCTGTATTTAAAGGCTCTGAGTTCTGCTTGCACAGTGACTATTTCCAGATTGCACAGGGCTTTTCGTGGCTGAAAAAAACCAGCCCAGCTCTGACAGAATCTGGCAGCACTTCAGATTAAAGAGGGATGACTTTCTTCACAGCGACATGTAAGAGCACTCTTGCATCACGCTTGCAGTGCCCTGAACGCCAGCAGCTGTACAGCCCTTGGAGATCTTGTTTAACTCACTGTCTGCTTACAGGTTCTTCTACTTAAACTGTGTGGAGCTGGTCTTTCCAGTTTACACCAGGGTAGTTGTGTTAAGTTCACAGGTACCACTTTATTTACAGCAGCCCCCCGGGCACGTTTGTCTAAACACCATCCAAAGGCCTCCACAACGTGGGCTGGGACCAACTCAGGTATTTCACACCTTGGCCAGGAATTTCAAAGCTACCTGACATGACTTTGCCTTCTCTGGAAGAGGAGTCCCTGCTGTACAACCCCTGGTCCCAGCACCTCCAGCTGAACCATCAGAGCTTTGAGAGCCCACAGTGCCCACCAGGGGAAGACGAGCTGCAGAGAGCTGATGCAAGTGTGAGTATTTGCTCCTTACCTGAGGGCCTACGACACCAGGGGGTCCAGGAGGGCCAGTCTTGCCTTGGAAACCCTGTCAGAGAAAGGGAAAAGAGAAAGAAGTGACAATTCTGCCAAGGACTGCTCCAGCAAAGGTCAGACTGCCACCCGGCTGCTCCTCCTGACGCGAAACCACTGACCGGGAGTAGACGGACACCCAAAGAAAAAAGAAGTAAGAAATCAAAAAGAAGGTGGAAAATATGTATTTGAATTTATACAGGGGTGAAACAGAGGAAGAAGCAGCGATTCTCAATGCTCAGCTCTGCTGTTTTGATGGGGCTACTGTGGTTTGGCTGAAGGATTGGCCATATATATTAAAAAATTTGCTACGCTCATAAAACCTGTAGAGAAAACGGCTGTTAAAGGGCTATTAAAAAGTCAGTGTGAGTTTCTTCATGCTGAGCAATCCTTAAAACCTGTTTCCCTCCTCCTGCTCCCCATTTTGGTGCTGGTTTAGGCTCAGTTCTGCTTTAAGCTCAGCTCCCAGGAGCTCAGGGGCTGGGGGACCCTCTCTTCCACTTTCGGCACGGGCAGCTCCCGTCTCCAGTCCTGCTGAAGCCCCAAACCCTCCAGCCACGGGGGCTGAATGAAGCTCTATTTCCTTCACCAACATCTGCTGAAAGAAATCACAGCCGTGCTTGTCTCCCAGCGCTGATGAGCAGTGAAGGCTCCATGACAGCTCCTTATAATGTCATTTTGAAGAGTGACAATAACGAATCATCGCCACTGCAATTGTTAAGCCTTCCTAAGCCACTGTTTAAAAGCACATTAATTACTGTTCTTACTGCAGCACGCTGACAAGCTTGAGAAATGGCATTTAAGCCATACAGGCTATTTTCTCATTGCCACAAAAGAGGATCAGATAAATCCCATGTCAATGCTAATGTGTCGTGCTAAAACAACTCCTCCACGCTATTCCTGCTGCCTGCAGATCACAGAAAATATCCTGTCATAGGTGGGGAAATGGCAAAACATCGTTGGGAAATGAATGTACAGTTTAAACTCCCATTGCAGAAAAATATTTGGACCATTTCTGTGCAGGACTTTTCTTGTTAACCTGGAGAAAGGGGTTTCCTTTTGCTCTGTTTGAGCCTTGGGCCCAGGGGTTTTACAATCTGTCATGGTTCTTTAGATCCAATCTTTGTAAATTTAATATGGCCAAATATTTCAGCGTGGCTATTTGCCACTGCAAGAGAAGTAAAATAAAGGGAAGTGCTTCACCCAGAGATTTCAAGCCTAGGTTTTCTTGCATGAAGATGCATTGCACTGACCAGGCTACTCGTGGAGAAATAGTACTTAATTTGCTTTTATATTTCTCTTCTTGCTTTCTGGCACTGCGTAGGAAAAGGGGGACAAAAAGGGCCTTCTACTACCCCAAGGGGATGCAGGGGAAAGGGATTTTTGCAAGTTTGATGACACAGATTAATAGAGATTTTGTTTTTTGGCAGGATTTGCCTGGGAGAGGAAAAGTACTGCTGCAGTGACTGAGGAAAGCTACCAGGGAGAACTTTCAAACCCAAAATAATTGAAAGCCCATTCTCCACTCCTACTCATGCAGACTTGGAGTCTGATGCTTTGTTCTAATCTCAAAAGTTGATAATAGCAAACACAAGCAAAGTTTTTATTGCTTCTTCCAGCTCAAATGTAGTGTATTGGATGTTACGGATAACTCGAGGAAGGAAGACTAAATGTCAGTCAGGCTCTGGCAGGTGGAAACTCTTCACCTTTAAGTTAATCCTGACCTGAGGACTTTGCTCAAAAATACCCCAACCACCGCCTTAAAGTCAGTCTTATGGAGTGTAAATAAATATCCTGTGTTTGCATTGCCTTGTTTAGCAAACGCCAAGCAAGTTAATTAAATTGTGTGATAAGTTGAGGGGAAAAAACGCATAATGTGCAAAGCCCTTTTTATGCTCATTTGCTGGGAAGGCAGTAGAGAAAAATGCAAAGCTGAGTAGAGAGAACTGGTTTGGTTTTTTCCTCTGTAAAACAGAGACAGAACAAAGGGTCTATCTGCCAACATACAGCACCCAGTGCTGGGAGAGGGATGTACCAAAACCAGTGAACGAGCTGGATTGTAAACAACCCAGGAAAAACAACAAACATCCCCCACAAATGCCAAACAGAAAGATACCAATTACTGCCTGCAGAGGGACACATGGCAGAAGGGTCGTTTTTGTTCAGGGCGTCCTTTGAGCCAAAAAAGGTGCAGAAAACAGACCACCAGAGACACAGGACAGGCAGGGGATCACACCTGCCACGAGCCTCATCGTTCTCCCTTGGTGGGAAACAACGATTGCATCTGCGGAACAAAACCCCTGCGAATGGCAGCGAGGAACCAGCCAGGAGCTGCTCCACTGGGAATGTTGCTGGACGGGGCACAGCACAACTGGGGGAGGCTCTTGGGCGTAGCTTTGGCTAAAAGGCAGTGCTGGCAGGGATGGTGGAATCACAGGCTGCTTTGGGTTGGAAGGGGCTATAAAGATCATCTCATTCCAACTCCCTGCCATGACCAGGGACACCTTCCACTAGCCCAGGTTGCTCCAAGCCCTGTCCAACCTGGCCTTGGACACTTCCAGGGATGGAGCAGCCACAACTTCCTTGCTCATCTCTTCTTACTCAGGTGCTGCAGGAACTGGTGTAGACACAAAGACTAGAGGAAAATCATTCCATGTCTCCTCTTCTTGGACAGGAATTGCCTTCCTCTCCAGACAAGCACAGCCAAAACTGGGCTGTAACTCTTCTCTGCTGTGGCATTAGCCATGTGGTTCATCAAGAAGTGAAAAGTGTTTACTTCTCCCTATTCCACGTCCTGGAGAAAATAAAACTGCCCCTGGCCTCAGGCACATGGATGTGGGAAGCTGAGAGGGTGGAGAATGGAGCTTGTCTTGCATGACAAACCTCTGCTGTCACAGCCTAGAGTTAAGCCTCTGAAATAGAGATGTGAAACCTGCATATCTCCAAAGGACAGTGGGAAAGAAAGCTCAGGGATTAGCCCTAACACTCCAAAGGGCAGAGGCACAGCCTTCCTTTGGGAAGGCAAAGGGACAAGAGCTTCAATGAGTCCTTGGGGTACAGAGCCCCAGCCACAGGGCCTGCTCAGAAGTCACCCCCCAGCTCCTTCTCCACCTCATGGAAGTAAGAACCACACCAAGCACTGGTTTGTGCTGGTGCTGACCAAGATTCAATCCAAGCCAACATCCTCCCAGCTCTCAAGGAGCTGCCTCTTGCAACATCCATCACAGAAGAAACCTGAGTGCTCCCAATGTCATTCACTGGAACCACAACATCCCTGCTCACTTTTTCAAACATTGACCTCCACAATCTACCGAAGAACAGAGAGAGAAAAGCTGATCACAGCCTCCAGATAAATCATCATTAGACCTGCCCAGGCTGCTCAGAACAAGGCTGCTTCCCACAGACCATCCCGTGCAGCTGGAGAGACACAAACCTCCAGGGAATCCAAAGGTGTGGCCACATCTCCCCAGCTGCACAGAAGGGTTTAGAGAAACCAGCTGGCAAGACAAGACTCAGGACTAATGATCTGCCCAAGGTTTTTTGGTTACTTACTGTTTCTCCTCTCTGTCCGGGGTGACCAGGCAATCCATCCTTCCCAGGAGGACCCTACAGCAGAAAACCAGGGTGAGAAGGAACATCACTGAGTGCCCAGTAATAAAACTGTGCTAAGAGCTGAATCAACCCTGCTTGTCTCAGTTCCCATCCATTTTACAGTGAAACTGGGGTGCTCAGAACCTTAAAAGCTACATCCCTTTCCCATAATAATTGCAGAGCCAGCAGTGTTAGTGTTGTGCTGTCCTCCCCATAAACAGAGGGAAAATAAGGAACAGAGCAACCAGGAAAGATCCCAGAGATACTGAGTCATTAGGAAATGAACATTTATAATCAGCTGCAATTTACTTGGCTATTTAAAATCTTAAACCGTCGGGTTATTATCGTGACGTCTCCGTGAAGCCTTTTACTGGGTACGTCACCATTTGTCAGGCAGGCAGCTCAGGCTGAGCTGGCACAGGGAGTCACAGCTGGGTGGGAAAGGCTTTGGATTTCTTTGGATGCTCTAGAAAGTGAGTTACTTACGGGGGGACCTTTTGGTCCAGGAAATCCAGTCGGTCCTTGAGGCCCTGGTGGTCCCTGGGGTGAAAGACAAGCCAGAAAACATGGTTAAGGAAGCTGTAACACCTCACTATGAAATACCAGCTCTGTGTGAGCAGCAGAGGAGCACAAAGGCCTGGAAAGCCAAATACTGGGTGATTTTGTAGCAAATTTAAAAACAAAACTCAGGGGGGAAAAAAAAAAAAAAAAGATGCAGAAATTGAGGCTGAAATCATGAATTGTTTCAGTTTTTTCCGCCAGTCTGGGGAAAGCGGTACGAGATCCTAGAGGAGCACATCCCCCAGAAATCCGGGGCTCTGGCTCCCTGCACAAAAGCCATGGGTGGCTTTCTCCTCTTCCCACGGAGTGATGTTTACACAGCACACCCAAGGTCCCACGTGAGCCTTCCCTGGAGAACTCAGAAAGGGCTGGAGGTGACTTGTGGGACCTCTCTCCACACAAGCACCTTTCACCTTGGACTTCTAACCAAACTTTTCCTTTTCCTGACCGAGGTGTGCTGAGCTGCATCCTGGCTCCTGTGAGCTGCCCACTCACCTCTGCTTAACAGCTCACCTGGGAGGATGTTCACTGCCCAAACCCCTCAGCACCAGCTCAGCCCTGCAAACCCTCCTCTGAGTCCCGTGTTACCCCACCAGGTTGTCTTACCCTTTCTCCAGGAGGACCAGGAGGGCCATCACCACCAGAGTTGCCCTTTTATGAATAAAGAAAACAAGAGACCGTTAAAAATACATCTATCACCACTGAAGCTGCTGTGTGCAAAGACTTCAAATGGCACCAGGCCCACAGTGACACCACACCACCCACTCCCCTGTCCCTCTCTAATAATAATTCTGTATCAGGAGCAGCACCCAGTGACAAATAAGCAGCTGCTCATTCCTCCCCGTGTGGCTTAATAAAAATACAGGAAAGATAACGTCAGTGAGCTTGGGATATTTCCACCGCACAATGGCCTCCCTCTGAGAGATAAATGCCACCACAAAGACGAGGTATTTATCAAAAATTCATGCCAACACAAAGGCGAGACATTTATATCTGGCAGCGTGGTGGTGACGATGCCTCACCGCAAAAGCGTGGCTTCCATCATGCCCAGAGACTGATGCTCATGGAATCAGTCTGTGCAAGCAGGTTCTGGAGCTGAGTGCGCCTTCCCAGGTTGGGGAATAAAATACCTAATTTTGCCTGGTGACCCATCCTGGGCCAACAGCGGGCAGGCAAAGAGGCTCGGCAAGGTGCAAAGATCTGGAGACCAGCAGCAACACGTCCCTTCCCCCATGGCACAGCCTAAGGGTTCTTAGGTGGTTCAAACACTACTTAAACACCAAAAAAGAGGGTTTAGGGGAGATGTCAGGGCGTTGGAGGGTTGTGCTGGTGTGGAGACCTCCCTCCCCTTCTTGTTGAGATGGTTCTAATCCGTGCACTTGATGTTGAATTGTAGGCCAACACATTTTTAGAACCTGTGCATGTGTTTTACAGTTGGGTTATCAGCCATTTAGTTGGGAATAGAGCTGAGAAGGGCTCAGCTTTCCAAATCCAGTGGAGATAGGAGAGAAGGGAAATGGAGGCCAATGAACCAGACGGTCTCCATACCAACACTTGTTAGGATGCAACAGTGTAGGCTCCCCAACACCTTACCTTTGGACCAGGTTTTCCAGTGCTTCCCCTAGGGCCTCTTTCCCCACGTGGACCCTTAAAAAAAAGACACAAAAAAGTGACATTTTAGCCCCTTCTGTTACCCACAGCTACACTGTGATCAGGCAACAAGTCATCCCAGCAGCACCAAGGGATGACAGGAGCCCTCATCACTCCCACTGGAGTCTGATGACTTCAAACCACATTCACTGGTGACACGCAGCCCCAAATCACTGTGTTCCCCCCCCTGCTTAGCTGTGAGTGCTGAAGGCCAGATCCTACACCCCAGTGAAGACACAAACCAGATCCCAGCTTCCCTTTTCCATGACAAGCTTTCAAAAGGCACAAGAATGGCTCGTTACCGTTGGACCGCGCTGCCCCCTCGGACCTGGTTTGCCAGGTGTGCCCTGGAATGAAAAGAAAGGAACAGGAGTTAGCAAACAGCACCAGAGCAGATGATCCCATCACAGAGCCCATTGCAAAGTGCCTCAAAACCTCGCTGGTTCTCAGATGTGATGAAAAAGTTCAACAGCAGGTTTACTTTCACATTCTGTTTGTTGCATTTTTTTTTAAAATTTATAATGCTTGGGCAGGTCTGGGCAATAATCCCAATGCCCAGACAGCATCTGTTATCTGAGGGAATGCCTCTCTTAAGGAACAGTATTCTGAATCCTTTAAAAGACCACCAAAGCTTTCAAAGGTGAGGCCACCCACTCAGACCATGCAGTATCCCAAAAACCCACAGCACAGCCAGCAAAAAGCCATTCAACTCCACCACCCCACCACCTATAATCCTTTTTTTTTTTCCCATTGATCCCTGCTAATCCCTTCCCCCAGCTCCCATCAGGGGGAAGGGCTGGTTCTCATCCTGCTGCTCCACACGTGTTGCTGCTCAACATTTAAGGACTGACAGCAGCAGAGCAGGATTCCCGCTCGGAGCGCTTGTTTTATGCCACACAAGCCAATTAAGCTGCCCTACATATTTACAAATCTTCCCTGGTCGCTGCAAACTCTGCGCTAAACAAGTGAGTGCAGGCATCGTTGTGCAGGAGGCTCATGTGATCTGACAGATGCACTCAGCTCCCCAGGATGGGTGACAGTGATTAATCCTGACGGAGAAAAGACAGAAGGTCCTAAATCTGGCACTGCATTAAGCTCCATTACCCTGCGCCTCAAAGCAAACTAATGGCCTGAAAACACTATTTTGGCCGGTGTCAAGTCTCCCCCAAAAAAAAAAAGAAAAAAGAGTTCTGAGAGGTTTAACTTTCCCCCTTTTGGACCTGCAGCTCATTAATGGTACCAATCACCTGTTAAAAGGAAGGATGAGGAAGACTCAATTCCTGTGCAAGGAGCACTGAATGCTTAAAATATCACTTGCCATTTTCTGCCCCAAATCCATCATCTCACTATCCTGCCTTCCCGTATCTGGCACTCATTAACCAGCTGAACATAAAACAGGAGCTGGGAAACTTTACAATCAACTTTCTTCAAGCTACTAAAATTAGTCCTGCTGAATCCTCCTTGTTCTGCGGCTCCGTTTAATAAACCCTGCTGGCATACTTTTTTAAAATTAATTACAAAACTCACTTTAAAGTACTCCAGCTGGTTTTTCTTTTAGCTCTGGGAGGCTAAATTTGGAGCAGGTGGAGAGGAGTGTATGCTGTCTCCCCTTAGGTAGCCCCCACACTCCTCTCCTTCTTCCTCAATTCTATTTTTAAGCCAAATTCCCCCTTCTCATTGCTGCCATTAATCATGCATTCAGCCCCATGTACTGTTGCAAGGAATTTATATAGCACTGTAAATGCACACAGACCTATATTTTTCAAACAGAGATTCTGACATAAAGGCATCTGAATTCCGATTATTTTCTAGGCACACAAATAAATGGCTGGATTTGGGTCCCTCCACGCCCCCCAGGCCCTGTCAGGGCAGGGAGATCTATTACCCCCTGCTAATGGCAGAGGCACATCAGCTCTAAAAATAAGATCACTTATTCACGTCCAGCTATTGATTTTATGATCGGGTTTTTGATATATCCAAGCAAGCTCCCCCGAGCTCACCTGGAGCCGAGGACCGGCAGGGTGATGAGCAGCTGCTCACCAACACTGTTGGGGCACTTAATGGGTCATAATTCCCCAAGAACACCAAGCATGGAATCACAGGATGGTTTGGGTGGGAAGGGATGTTATAGATCATCTCGTTCCACCCCCTGCCATGGGCAGGGACACCTTCCACTCTCCCAGGTTGCTCCAAGCCCCATCCAACCTGGCCTTGGAC
>JAWMRA010000038.1:3104348-3131405 GCA_035584735.1 Pseudotriccus pelzelni
CTTGGACACTTCCAGGGATGGGGCAGCCACAGCTTCTCTGGGCAACCTGTGCCAGGGCCTGCCCACCCTCACAGAGAAGGATTTCTTCCTAATATCTGATCTAAAACTTCCCTCTGTACGTTTGAAGCCATTCCTCCTTGTCTTGTCACTCCAGGCCCTTGTAAATAGTCTCTCTCCATCTTTCTTGTCAGCTCCCCTTGAGGTACTGGGAAGCCCCAGTTCGATCACCCCAAAACTTCTCTTTTCCAGGCTGAACAATCCCAATTCTCTCAGCCTTTCTTTATAGGAGAGGTGCTCCATCCCTCTAATCATCTTCACCCCTTTTTAACCCTTCCCATTTTTAATTTTTCCAGCCCTTTTTGTGCACCTGAACAGCCAGAAGTTGAGGTTTTAGCTCTGCGGGAGGGGAGGGGGGTTCAGCACTGCAACACCAAAATTCAGCTGCCTGTGCTGGTGTTGGATTTTCACCTTTTAAAAAATTATTTAAGGCCTTGGGAAGACTGTTTGTGTTGCTGAAATAACAAGCTGCAAAGCTTATTTCCATTTTGCAACAGAAACGAGTGATTCACATTATCTTGGACACATAAACCAGGTTGAACGGTGTAATGGTAATACCGCGTTAAAGAAAAGACAAATAAATGATTTGGGGTTGTTTCAGCTGCAAATTGGGTTATTCCACAAGGCACTGGAGAAGCAAATCTTGGAAATTCTCTTTCTTGACTCTGTGTGAACACACTTATAAAACCAGCAGATTTAGTGGTCTTAGGAGAAACAGAGGGGGATTTATCAAGTCTAACTCAACGAGGCTTAAATTAAGATGATGGTCTCCATTTGGGCTGGAGCAATGTGATCCCAGCTCAGCCTATAATTCTGTATATAATTGCTTTTTTCTTATTTCAAATGGGATGCTTGGGAGGAAAAAAACCCCAAAACCAAACAACAATGCAGATACTGAAACTGTTACTGAAAATCAGTATTTTTGCTATTAAGAAAAATGTCAAGCTGGGCTCCTTCTGCTAAAGGAAAGATTTGTCCCTGAAAATCTTCCCTCTCAGACACACACGTACAAATACAGTGATAAAAAAAGTGCAGGCTGCTGGATCAGGTGTAAAATGGCAAAAATGGTCCAATTACACATTGAAAATAAAATATAAAAACAAATAAATAAATAAAAAATAAAATTACCATGGAGTAAACCAACATTTGAAACATGAAAAAAACTCTTTTTAATTCCTGAAGAAATGTGTGGCCTGCCAAGGGGTATAACTAAGAGTCCTCACCACCTGCATTAAGGGTACAAACCTCATTTAGAATAAAAATGAGCAAACTGATGATTTTTTGCCTTTTTTTCCTCTTAGCATTGCTTGGTTCTGAGGATGGGCCCTTTCCCCTCACGCCTGCTCCGTCCTCCATCCCTTTCAGGCTGGATAATGCCAAAATTCAACCAGCGTAACCTTTGGGCTTTGTTCCAAACTCGTAAACCACCAACTCCGGGTACCTGAAAGGTTTCCCATCCCACCAGGATAAAAATCGGATGTGGAGGGATGTGGATGCTCAGGGATGCAAAGCAGCACATCTCCCATCTCCTCCCCTGCTGTTTTACACCACCCAAACCCCCAGCCCAGGGATTTTATTGCTGTGTATTTGATAAGATGGGTGGTAATTACAGGGCTTCAGTGAATTCGAGGCTGTGGTGGCAGCTGCCTGATTCCTGGGCTCCCTCCTCCTGCCCGGCTGGAGCAGAGGGAGGGATGAGGATGTGCATTTGTAGCTCGGAATAAAATGAAATTACTCAGTGGAATAAAAAAAAAAAAAAAAAAAAAGGGGGAGGGTGGATATAAACCAAATTTCAGTGGTATGATATTAATGCAGTGCAAAGTGATTTATATTTGCTGGGCTCCTCTCAAACCCGTCTGTTAGAAGTCATTTATATTTAAATGAGAGCAAAAAAAGGAAACTAATTCCGCTTGCTATCCTCACTCCCCCTTCTTGTCACTGTGACCAGAGCTGGTGCAGAAAATGACTTTGTTTGTACTTTGAATCCCTTAATTCAAGCGTGTTTTTCACAAGATAAAAAATAAATCTGTATATTTAGACAATCCCTATTCAGAGCAAAGTCTGTGGAGGTGGGTGAGAGGTAGAGACAAGTCTGGGGGATGGAGCCCCCACACTTTAAGGGTGACTGAATTTTGAAGAGCTTATTGAAAGGAGGAATTTGTGTGAATTTTCAGCCATGCATTTTGAATTTCCAGTTAGGTTAATGATGGTTCCTTGCTGTTTCTGAGCAGGTTCACCCATCTCTAATAATTACTGTTAATTAAAAAGCTCTTCGTGCCCTGAGCAAAGTCTGACAGCGCGGGAAGGATTCAGGTTCAAAGGAGTCCCTTAAAATATCTTGAGGGGGAAATTTCCAGGGTTTAATTGGAAAGCTGCAGAGCTGACTGTGCTATCCCCAGCATCCTCCTCTCCCAACAGCCGGCACTGGGAGCCTCTCACTGGTCCCGTGCTGGGAATCTCATCCCGGGATGAAACTCTTGGGGCAAAAGCCAAAGAGTCGATGCCCATGTGCTGCCCCGGGAGCTTCAGAGGGAATTAAATCAGCAAAACATCCAGACAAAGCAGCTCTTACCCGTGTGCCCTTCTCTCCGTTGGCTCCTGGAAATCCTGGGAAGCCGATTGAGCCCTTTGGGGGGAAGAACAAAGAGAGAGTAAGAGGGTCTGGACACCCCAAGGGGCAGCTCAGCCCATCCACCCCAGTCTGGGATGACCCGCCAACATCTACAGCTCCCAGCCCTGGTATCTTAAACCTTAGTAATGACACAAGCCCAGACAGACCTGAAACGACCTCAGACATGAAATTTAATCCAGAAATAACAACAACAAGAAGAAGGTCCGTGCCTCATTAGCAGTCACTGCAAAGACCAAGCCCACAGTCGTGGCGGGCGCTCAGGGAACAGGCAGGAATTTGGATTTTTAGCTGCTAAGTCACCACGTTACACATGAAAATTTAACTCCTGGCTTGTTCCTCTCTGATGTGAGTGCCTGGAGAATAGCTGCTGCTGCTTTTAAAATATGAATTAGTCAAAGCAATGCAAAAAACTCCCAACCTCTACCCCACATATAAAATGCAAATTAAAAAATAAACCATCAACGCCACAACCACAAAACCGAAGAAACAATCTCTTGCAGATAATTACGTCTCCAGAATTAAACAAGCCTGGTTTTTGTTTTTTCTTTTGGTTTTTTTGGGGTTCCTTTTAAGCAATGAACATGGAATGATAAAGTATGATTCTTAAAAAAAAAGTTAACAAAAACGTAAGTTCCCAAAGCCTCCAGGGCGTGTAAAAACTGGGCTGTAGCCTTTGTCTGTGTAGTGGAATTCACAGTTTCAATTTAAAAAAAACAAAGACTTGAAAATGGCCCAAATGAAGGTGGGCGTGTAGATAAGCTACAAAGGATGTTTGCAAATCTGCAAAATGGCAGTTTTATTTTCATTTCAGGGAGGCCCTGATTCATTATTCATCCTAATACTTAATTAATTAGATAACACTAGCGCAGATCTTGGAAGATACAAAACATAATACAAGGGGAAGGACTATTATGCCTCATCCCAGCACGAAAGCTCACAAGGAGCCTTGTTTGCATCCATCACCAAAACAGTCCTGCACACCCCATCCCTCTCCATCTCTTCCCACCCCTTTAGGAGACTGAAGCCAAGCAGAACCAGCCCCTCAATCCCACCAGCCAAAGGGCTGGGAGCTATTTTTACCCATCTATATTTTCGTTCTGCCTGGGTGGGAAGGAGGGACCTCATCCCACGAGTGGGGGGGGCTGAGCCTTCTGCACGGCTGCACTGGCAGAGCTTGGCTGTGCCACTGGGCACCCCAGGACACCCCATCCCTCCCAGAGACCCCCCCCCAGCCCAGTTACCTTTGGGCCCTGCCTGCCCGGGTACCCAGGCAGTCCTGGCACGCCGAGTTTCCCCTGGAACACAAATAAAAGTGTGTTATCTTGGGCAAGAGAGCTCGGGAGCAGCATCGGATCCGCACCAGCAGAAAGGGGAGACGCCGAGTGCAGGAAAGTCAAGAGCAAAGCAGATGAGATGTGGGTGGAATGAAGCTCTTGGGGCACTGGGATCACCATCTGCCCTCCCTGAGGGACACCCAAGGGGGTTGGTACAGAGTGAGCACTGTAAATGTGCTGGGGACTTCGTGGGAATGGTTGGGGTTTTATATCCTTTTTTTTTTTTTTTTGACTGGATGAAGACAGAAATCAGACTGGAGTCTGTGATACTTTCAATTTCTCTATTTTTTTACTCTGGTTTTTTTTTTTCAAGACACTGTACCCAAGCAGATAATCCCAAAGAGACCATGTGTCAACACACTCAAGTCGTGCTGCTGCACTAAAACCACCTCCCTGGGGTCTCCTCTGGTCTTTGTGTCAAACAGCTCAGGCCTCCCTTCACACAAAGCTCCTACAGCTCCTCTTCATCCCTCTGCCCTAAAACTGTCCCCCCTCATGCTGGACACTGCTCTGGCCACGCACCCAAACACACCCAAAAAAAGGTGGGTTTTAGTTAAAACACCCCTGGGCAATTCCCTCCTTGAGACTCACCTTCTCTCCAGCAGGACCAAGAGGACCTGGATCTCCATTGGGGCCGGAGCGACCTTTGGGACCCTCGGGACCATCCTCACCCCGGGGGCCAGGAGGTCCAATTTCCCCCTGTTAATCAGAAGACAAGCATCGATGAGGCAGGAGGGTCCCAGACCCCGTGTTTGCTGCCAGCAATACCCTCACAGCTGCCATCAGATCCCCCTTGGAGCTCCCAGAACAACTCCTGGAGAAAGCTGCTCTTCACCAGGAGGCTCAGGCAAGACTGTAAGGTGCGGAGTGTTACCACCACACCTTTATTCCCACAGCCTGGCCATCGTCTCCCACACAACATCCATCTTTTCCTGCAGCATCCACACAGAGAATGTCTCCACAGAAAGAGACTTCATTAGCTCTGAGTGCAACAGACCCTTTAACCCTCCTCCTGCTTCCCCAGATTGTGGCTTGATGTGCAAGCAAGCCTTGGGAAGTGTTTAATTGAGGGCTGAACCAGGCAACTGGAGAATAAAGAGAGGACTGGAGCTTTTGTGCTGAAAATCATTAGGAAATGGGAGAGTGGAGAGGACTGAGCTGTTAACAGGGACTGTGACGCTGCCAGCTCCGGCTCACAGGACAGCAGTTGTCACTTTGTCACTCAGGGTAACAGGAGATGCCTCCATGCTGGGAACACAAGCAGCCTTCTCCTCGCTCACCAGGAGCTGCTGGACACAGATTTATCCACGGGGCTCTCGAGTATCCCTTGTCCTTTCTCTGCTCATCGTGGAGCACAAAGAGCTCGATGGGGGGGAACTGGAGGATGAATTTCGGCTGAAGGATCTTGTGCTTGTGGTGAGGACGGGAGTTGCCTCCCTGAGGTGTCACCTTCAGGCCTTGGCAAGAAGTGGAGGCTGGGGAAGCTTTTGATTTAAATGCTCATTTACACACCAGGAGAAATGGAGGATTTGATGTCTACTTTTACAAGCCTTCACCCGAGACATTAATTTTTCCTTTAAACTTGGCAATGAATGATGGCAGAGCTCTCTGGGTCCCTGGGAGGGTTTCAGAGCTCAGGGCCCTCAAGCCCCAGGCATTACCTCCCCCAGTGAGGGGACAAGGACAGACCCCTGTCCCCCAGGACTGGGCACAGAGGATGGACAGAAGTGCTGTAAAGCCAAGTGCTGCAGCCACCACCTGCATCCAAGAGGGATTTGGGAATCCTGTTGGTCTGAAGATCAAGTCTCACAGACCACTCCACCCTCACCAGTTTCCAGAGCACTGCTCTGGTTTTAATAAAGTGCATTCCTGATAATTTTATACTTCCCACGGATGGTTTGGAAGCACCTCGGGCACAGCAAATAAAGATGCCTACCAGGCCCTACATGGAATTTTATGGGGGAAAAGAGATACTGAAAAGAAACACGTGACACAGGTGGATTGCATAGAATTCCTTGCAGTCAAAGCAGCAAGACAGGGCTCTCTATTAACTCTCAGGCTTCTTTTACCTTCAAGGTGAAATTAAAAAATTCAGGGTTTCACAACTGCTGTGCCTGAGGTGAACAGGAATTTCCTGCCCTCCTGACTCAAGACTGGATGGGCCAAAAGGGCTCTGCCAGGAGCCCACCCGGCTGCTCTCCCTGAACTACCTTTGAACAATAACACCCGGGTTTGAAAAGCGAAGCACAACAAGGTCACACCAGTCACTGACTCTTACCCGGTCTCCTTTGATGCCCATGTCACCTTTGAAGCCAGGGAAGCCATCTTCACCCTAAAGAATGGAGAGGAGGGGGGAAAAAAAAATCAGACGAGGTGTATGGAAAGGGAAAAAAACCAGGAAAAAAACCTTCTCTAGATCCACTGCTCAGAGAGGGCAATCCCCACACTGCCCATCACTTTGGCTCCTCCAAGCTCTTTGGTGTGAACAAACGGGCATGGAAACCCAGCCAGGCCGTGGCTGATCCCAGGGGATCCCAAAAAGTGTTCCCTCCATCCCATGCTGGCTGCAAGCCAAGACCACAAATCCGGCCCAGTGTGAATAACACCACCTTGGCAGGACTGGGAACCAATTATTTCTGGAGTACAACTGGTTTTCTTTCCGTGAAGGATGTTTTACACCAGGTTCCCAGGCAGCCTCTAGGACACCGGCAGTATTTCTTTCAGCCAAGAAGATTTAATTGCAGAGCTCCAATCAATAATGTATCTCATCCTACAGCTAATCCCTGATAGGCAACGAAGACACAGTTCCCAGAAAGACTTTTAAAGTTTGGAAGGTCCCTGCAAGGATTCCCTTGCTAAAACTGCTGGATTTGCTGCTGAATTGCTGCGGGGGGGGGCAGGGATGAAGGAACAGGGATTTGTTTATGGGACTCAGTAAGATTTTTCTCCACCTCCTGCTCTTTCTCTGGGAGAAACCAACTGCATCTTTGGGACATGCAGGGATACACTGTGTGTTGACTCTCTCATTGATTTGGGTCCCAGGCAACACATCCTGTGCACTGTTATCCAGCTGTAACGCTCACAAACCCTTCAGGTTCCATGCAATCACTCCAGTTACAAATCTTGTCGGGGGGAAATCATCCCAACACTGGACTTCGGGCTGCTCATCCTGCACCCAGCCCACAAACAAAGAGGTTATGGGTCCTTTGGGTGCTCAGTCCCACTTCTTGTCCAAGAGAAACCCCTTGTGCAGCAGCAAATGTCCCAGGGAGCATCCTGTGGGACCCATCTGCAACAGTGCTCAGAGGCTTTAGAAATTCAGCCCAAATGTGCAGCATTAACTCACCTTTTCACCTTTGGTGCCTTTCAACCCACGAACTCCATCTGCTCCCTTGCAGGAGATAAAACAAGATGTTACAATGATATCAGTACAGGTCAGACTGAAGAAACTAAAAATCACTGTTTATTATGGTGATTTTTGCTTTCTCTGATGTTGACAACAGGATTTCTACAGACTGTGATGTTCCTAAACGTATTGCTTATTAAATATCAGCTGCTGACCCCTGGCTTTTAGGTCACCAGGGAGCATCTCAAAGTCACCAAGTTCTGCTGACTTGATTGGGGCTGGTGATCTCCATCCATGAGTTGTTTTCAGGGATAAAGTTCACAATGAAAAGTTTTTTTCATACGAACATCCCATCTCTTGGGATAAATCATCACCCTCGAGTATCTGTACCACCTGTACAGTGCAGCACAAACCCCAACCCCATATTTTGGGGGGTTTTTTTGAGGAATAATTTGCTTGGGGACTTTAAATTTTTTTCTTCCCTTTAAGATGTCCAAAAAAAGTATAATTAAAAGTACATCAAATCTCTGCCACAGAGCAGGGTTCTGGTGAGCCAGGCAAGGTCTGATAGTTATTTACAGCTACAAACCCAAACATTTTTTTTCCAAGCTGGAGGCTCGTGCAGAACTCTCTGCCTGTAGGAAGCCAAACCTTGTCTGTAGGGTCTGGTGCATGACACACTTTCTGCAGCTCACTTTAATGTGGAACTGTTCCACTTTAGTGGTAAACACCACAGCCAACCAGTCCCTAATGGACCACTACGGCTCAATCTGCAACCTTGCAAGAAACGAAATGGAAGTTTGCTTTGGCTAAATCCCGCTTAAAATTTGAAGGCAGAACAGCAAATGGGTTTCTGCTATTGAAAAAAAAAAAAAAAGGCGGTTTAAGAGGGTTTAACTTCACCTCTAGTCAGTCCCCAAGCTGTGTTTGTACCTGCCGGTGCAGATCCCTGAAGATCATTGGACCTTTGGGATGCAGGATGCATCTGCACCTGAACTAACACATCTTGATGGGTATAACAGCCAGGGCTGACCGGGGAAAAAAAACCCCACTGCCTTGTCATCAGCATGCAGGGCTGCAGGCAGCAGGAGCAAGGAAAAGCTGGAATTCAATCTAGTGACAAAGCTCATTGCTGAGATGCACAAACTCTGTCTAACAAGGCTTTGGATCAGGAGCGTGAAAAGCTCGCTTTGTTTTAGTAATAGGCTGGTTTGTTTTATTAACAGGCCTTGTTAAAGTCTTCACATTCTGGCTGAGATTTACTTTGGGTTGTAAACTAGAAACAATGGGAATGGGAGCGAGCCACGCTCACTGGGAATCACAAGAGGAGTCTCTCCAAAGCACTGAACAATGCCAGGATGGGCTGTTGGGAAGCAGGAAATTTGGAACCCTCACAGATGGCAGAAGATGCTGGATCAAGACTCGCTCGAGCAATAAATGCTGTTTGTCACTGATGTGGCCCTAAGAGCCCTGGTAGGACATCTGTCCACCTCCAGCAGAAGCTGGAGAGCTCCAGCTGGACAAGCAATGCCACGGACGCTGTTCCTGGGCCCTCCTTACCTTGACTCCGCGAGGTCCCGGGTAACCGATGGGGCCCTGCGGGCCTGGGGGACCCTGGGGGGAACAAAACGCAAAAAGGAAAACATGTCAAAACCAAAACAAAGGTGCAGTGGTAAGGAGAGGGGGCGTGGAAAACAAATTTCCAGCCATCCGGCTGCTTCAGACCGGGCAGGAATAGCAGTGGCCACCTGAAAATAGCCCTGAGAGCTGCAGGAGCAGCACCTCGAGCAGGTGTGCTGGGCTGAGCTGATGGCAAAGATCCATCCAGCAGGAAAAGGAGGATGAGAGGAGTCAGGATAGCAACAGCCTGTTAGAAAGGGCATTTACACACAAGGCTGACGATTCATGTTTTGGATTAAAGAAAAGAACCAGTTCTCAAGAGAGGAGGAACATGTTCTGCTGTGTCCCCACTTCCCAAGCATCCTGGTTTGCAGTAACACAGCAGAACTCAGCATGATGATGATGATCACAAGGAGGAGTTACTGTTTGAGGCACAAGCCTTGGGATGACGTCCTTTGGCCTCAGCCATGTGGGAGAGGAGATGCTCCAGAGCTCCCTTTTGGCACTGAGAACTTCAAATCCTCAAGGACACCACGGGCTGTGCTGGACACTGTGCCTGATACACACCCTGCAAAAACTCCTGCCCACCCTCACACCTACAAATAATTCAGGGTCTTTATTGACCCCAGTTGGCTGTAATTTTACTCAGTTTCCTCACTAAACAAACACTCTTCCACTTCTCCCAGCCTGAGACGGACCATTTTTTGCAGCCTGATGAGGCCGACGTGCTCTCCAGCACCCCGGACCTCGCATGAACGCTGCTTGGAGGGCCCTGCAGCACCAGCCGCTCCAAAATCACCTCCCTGACATTTGCTCAGTGTCTTCCAGCACAGGGATCACCCCACCACAACCATTTATTGGCTTCTTGCGTTCTACAGAGGTTGGAATTTTCAGCCTCGTGTGATACCAGGCGGATAAAGGGCTGTGGGTTGTGTTCTAGCAGCACCAGCACCCTCAGATGTCCATCAAGCCAGAGCTCTAATCAAAGACTTTTGACAAATGTGATGCTTTTTGACTGAATGGGAGGCAGCAGAAATGCAGATGGTAAATCTCCTGGACAGACGGACTCTGGCCTCCAGCAATAATCTCAAATATACTGTTAAAGAGGGACTTTGAGGAGGAGGGGAAGAAAAAGGGAGATCAGGAAATAGTAATAATTAAAAAAAAAAAAAAAAAAAAGCTATTTTTTGCATCCCCCGTGCCACAAAGGATATTTATTTGTGTCTGTCAAGAGAAGGCTTCCCTTCACAAGGTCGTTTTTCCTGTCCACTGTGCTATAGAGCCTCATTGCCAGGAGACCCACGTCCCCTGCCCCACACCCCTGCCCGCCCAGCCATTCCCACAGCCCCGTGGGGATCTGTCTCCATGCAGATCCAGGATCTTCCCCCTGGCAGTGACAAGGGTCTCGTGGACACCCACCTGACTCCCCTTCTCTCCAGGAGGACCTTCCTTGCCAGGATGACCCTGTTAATAAAAGCGACAAAGAGAAGAGGATTTGGGGTTTAGCGCACACCTCAAGCTTTCAGCAGCCAACAAGCTGCTCTGGCAGCTCAGATTTATTTGTCAGAGAAAAGTTGCTCCCCGGGAAGCTCCTGCTGAGACAAGTGGCCCCCCTGAAACCGCCTTGCAAGAGTAAGCTTGTCCCAAAAGGAAGAGAGCAGCATGTGGGTGGGTCCTTGCTGGTTTTCTACCTGATTATTTATGTTTTTGCTCTTCCCTACCTTTCAGCAGCAAAGTACAAACCATTTTTTTCAATATCCTTTGTATATCTGAGCAGCTTGGCGAGTTCAGCAGCACTGGAATTTTGCAGATAGGAAAAGAGATAAAATCAAGCCCATGTGTCAGCAAACTTGTGAAGGTCACAAGATGCCCAGACTGGTCAGAGCCCCTCATTAAATTCCTAATTCCTGGAGTCCAGTACAAGATCTCATGACAAATGCTCAGCTAACCTGCATCTCTGCTAGACAGAGGCAGGCTGGATGCTGGCCAGCATTCCTCTTGGGATTTGATGCTGAATAGCTCAACGTCCGAGAGTTTCCAACACATTCTCATCGATAGCCATTTGGAATTCTTTTTTGCCACAGAAAACAAACGTGTGAGTTGCCACAGATACGGTTTGGAGGATTGGTGAGAAATTAGGGAAGCCCATGAAAGTAGTTTTTAGTGATTTCCCTACCGCTGGATCCAAAATGGAGCCAGGACGGAAGGTGAGTCTTGGGCTGGCAATGTCTGCACGACAAAAATAACCCCTGCAAGGGCTTCACGCCCAGAGACCTTCATTTCATAAAGATGATGAAAACTGCTTTAGCTGCTCTAAAGCCACTCAGACCTTCTGCACTCAGTGGATTCTTTATTTATGAACTCTCTCCTTTAAATACAGCAGTGAGTTTCTGCCACTATAACAAAGAAAATTCCAAGAGTGTTTTCCGTCATCAGATTCAGAACGGGAATGTCAGATGAGCTGCATTTCATAAAATAAGCTGGATTAATAAAGAAACCAAATGACAGCTGTCATTTTTAGATTAGAAAAAAAATAAAAACGGGAGAAAGTCCAATCTCAGTTTTTTTCCTGTGAGTTTAAAGGGCACCAAGAGCATCAGTGCACAAAGGGGCTCAAGGAACCACGTTTGCCTTCAGCTCCAGGGGTGTCCCTGCACTCCAGGGGAGGCACAGGGGACGTGCAGCAGGTCTTCAAAAGCTCTGGTCCAGCTCTGCACTAAATCAGCACCATTTTCAAAGTGCCCACCTCCATTACTGCTGCTGAGACCAAAAATTGGTGAGCAGCTGAGTTGGCTTTCACAGCGAGGCCCTCGAGGATTTTCAGGTGTCTTCCGACACCGCTCTCTATAAATAGAACACAGGCGGGTTTTTGTCCTTGGAAAGAGCAAACCCCGTGCTTTCCAAAGCCTCAGAACCCGCACAAATCCCCAGGTCTACCTGTGGGAAAGGACCCGTGTCCACGCCCCGCCACGTGCGCTCAGCCTGCAGGTCTCGCACAGCCTCCAGGCTGCATAAAAATAGACCCAGCGGCGGCTCCTCCAGCAGAACCTCCCTGGAGGCTCCTGCAGGAATTTCACATCAAAAACTACAGCTTTAGAGATGTTCCGGGCTTTGCTTTAGCTGCTCTGTTGACTCAGCTAACAATTGTACCGATGTTCCAAGCGCCCCTGGTAGGAATGATAATCCCAGGGTGGGAAATGTAAATTTTTTTTTAAAATTTTTTTTTTTTTTTTGGCCGTGCTCTGCATTTGCATTAACAGAACGCAACCCCTTTACATTTTTCATTCTTGAAACCAGGTGCCCGCTGAGACGGGTAAAAATGAGCTCAGGTTTAAAGGCTGGAGATTTTTAGTACCGATTTCCAGAGCGAGGAGCAAATTACGTTGAAAGGAGGATTATAGGAGGCAGCCGCAAGAATAGAAGAGTGACATGTAATTTCACCCTGCTCTTATCACCGCGGTGCAGCCGTGCCTGGCTGCCCCGAGAGGGGTGAGGAGCACCCCGGGCACGTGCTGTGGTGTGCATAAATACACAGAGAGACCCGTCCCTGCCTCAAGGAGCTGCCAAAGTTTGGAGGACTGAAAGGAGAAACGGGTGGAAGGGAAAGAGAGGCCTGAGGAGTTGGTGAGAAGCACCCAAGGTGAGCAAAGCTGGGACAAAGGGATGGGGCTTCCCAAACCAGCCAACACACGGGCAAGGGTGAGCCTGACCTTGTGGGCTGTGCTGCCTGATTCCATATTAAACTGGTTTTATCTCAACCCACAAGTTTTCCAGCTTTTACCCTTCCCATTCTCTCCCCGATCCCACTGGTGGGGGACGATCCCCAATCCCACTGGTTGCTGTCTGGGGTCAAGCCATGATGTGGGGTTCATGAATTTCACAAGCCCAAGGTCCATTCCAGGGTGGATGGGGAAGGATCAGCCCCAGTGCCAAGCAGGGAACCAGGAAAGGATGACTTACCGGAGGCCCATCTGCCCCAGGCATGCCAGGGAGACCAGGTTTGCCCAGAGGCCCCTAAAAACAAACAGAAATTCAACAGTTCAGTGGCCAGAGTCTCTAGAGCACCAGAGGACAGGGCTTTTCAGCCACACTTCTCGCTTGTCCTATCTGTGAAAGGCTGCACAGACATGAGTCTGCTGGAAAAGCTTCCATGACTTGCAGGGAGTCAGTTTATTTCTGTGCGCAGAGTTGTTCCAGAGTTCCTGAGAGCTCAGGGCAGGCGGTACCACCTGTGTCCTGCCAGAGGGGCACGACGCTGCACAGGGACACAAGGACAAAGTGGAGGATGTCGAATTCATGGGATCAAGAAACGCTCATTCTTTGGTGACAAATCTCGGGATGATTAAGGAGGAGCTGCCCCAACTGACTGGACTTGCTGCTCCAACACTGCTCAGTGAATACCTTTTAATTAGCAGCCCCTGATTTCTCACTCCACTGGGAAGTGCCACTTATCTGACAGAACTTTAATGTGCACCTTTGCAGGGGATTTATCGATAACTTGAGACCGTTCCACACAAGCAGAGGCTTCTCCCAGTGCTCACACCAGGACACACACTGTGTCCCTGCTCTGTGGGAGCTGAGCAAAGCCCTGCAGAATGATCCCTCTGCAGGCAAAACTTGCCCTTCTCTAAATCTGATGGTCCCAGGGCTGTTGGGGGGAGCCAAGGCCAGCACTCCCCCCCACACACACATACAGCAACAGCCACAGAAAATCAGAGAGGCAGAGGGAGGAGAACTCAGCTGAGGGAGCCAAATCCATGGGCTGTGCCCATCACCATCCAAAGCGTTCAGCCCACAGAAAAATGCAATTTTCAACCCTCTCCTAACATTTTACCATAGCCTGCCTTCAAAATGTTTCTCCTCAGAGGGGAAATGAATGCAAATATTATGGATTCGAGGTAAACCGTGCTGTCTTGATCTCTCCTCTGTCTGGAATGAGAGGCATTAGACTTTCATGGACACAGCTGCAAACAGATGTTGCATATGGGGCAAAGGAGCAGCTGAGGGAGCAAATGCATATCAGTGGCAACAGAGGCCAGAGCTGCAATATTGAAACGTACTTTCTCTCCTGGGGGACCGATCGCGCCTTGTGGACCTGGAAGACCCTGTGAAAAGCAAAAATAAAAAATAAAAGAATGAAATAGAGTCATTAAGGAACAAGTTATTCCTTCCAAATGCATCTTGGCAGTGTCTCAGCTGAGCATTATTCTAGTGCCTGTGGTGGCTGGGGGTTTCCCCAGCTCTATTCACTCTCAAAATGCCTTGTGAGGGACGATGAAATCGCCTTTTCAGCACAGCGCGGCTCCTCCGGAAAGCTGGGGGAGCTGCTCCACCTGCTCACAGACATCAGGGTGGAAACAGAGCTGCTCTGAGGAGCAAAACTCTCTGAGAGCCGTGGAGAAGGCTGACAGCAAGGCTTGGACATCTGTATTACCCAGCTGGCCACGGAGCAACTGGACCGTGGGATGCTAAAAATCAGACGTGAGCCACGAGGTGTGACTCGGCCAAAGGGACCGCTCAGACCTGGGCTTGGCTTTGCAACACGCAGCAAAAGCCAGGTGAGAACTGGGGGGGGATCTGAAATTGGGAACATTTTCAGGAAGGTTTTGGACCAGCAGTGTATCACCAAGCCAGTTTCCAGCAGATCTCCCCGTTGCTGTTCCCGTCTCTGGCAGGGGAGCGAAACTTGTGTTAAATTATCATTCCTTTTCCCTACCTATGGAAAAGGAGTTTTGCTCTTACCTGAGCACCTGGGTTACCCTGCTGTCCTGGGGGACCTGGCTCGCCTTGAGGACCCTGTGAGGAGAGACGAGGGCAGAGATGAAGGTAGGAGAGGTGGGAGCAGGGCCAGTGTGTCCTCAGGCCCCGCACGGATCTCCCAACCCTGTCCCCGTGTTCCCACTGCCTGGATAGACCTGAGCTCCCAGATCCACGCCCTCACAGCGGCTTGAACCCTCTCTAACCTTCTGCCAGTAACCAAAAGCTCCCGGAAACAGCTTCTCTCCCAGCGGGACGGGGAGGGGGGAAGTTACTTCCAGGCACACTCATTTCTCTGCAGGGATTTGCAGCCCAAACGAGCTGAGCAAGGCTCTGACAACAACCTGGCTCTGCATCAGCTCTTCTCCAGGGAATCCATTCCATCCGATCCGTGCAGAGTACGAGGCATACAAAGACTTTTTTTTCCTCTCGCTTAAATTACTGTATTTTGATATTCATTAGGCCAACACACATCTCGATGAAAATGTTTCATCTTTCACGGGGAAATAATGTGTAATTCCATCAGAAATTACAATAAATTAACATCCATTTGCTGTAGGAAGGTATTCTTGTTTTTCACAGGCTCTGATAGGAATCTAGACCAGGCTAAAAAGCAATTAGCAAACCTAATCTAATAGAGTACATTTTACATTTTGCTCCATGTATCTGAGCTGCCTGTAAAAATTTGCAGTGAGAACTTACCACATTCCCTTTGGGACCTGTTTGTCCATCCATACCAGCCACACCCTGAGAAAGGATTTAAAAAACAGCAGTGAGAAAATTTCTCATTATTTTGCACCAGAAAAAGCAGGGACATTGCCATAAAAAATAGCAAAACATCGGGAGGCCCTTTGGGCCATGTGGAAAGGGAACAATTTTTTCAAGGTGTTTGGTAGAGCAGCCAATTCCACAGATCCAGTTTACACTTTAAAAAAATCATTTCAGTGCTTTCCCTGCTGGTTTAACCTGCCTGGGAGGCAGAATCAGCACCAGGTCGAGCAAATCCTGGCTAAATACCACAGCTGGATTGCCTCTGACAGCAAACAGGCACAGAGCAGGAAAACAGGGAAAAAACACCTGCCTTGGGATGCAAGGCATCATTCAACCAGGCAGCAGGTAAAGGCAACAGGGCTGAGCTGCCTTGAGCCAAAACAAAAGGCAACTGGGGTCAAACTTTCCCTGAGGGGTTAACTTGGTGCATGGTCAGCTGGAGGTGTCCCCCTGTCACCGGTTTATAACCGTGGGATTGTTAAGGTTGGAAAAAACCTCGAAGACCATCGAGTCCAACCATCAACCCACCACCCCCACTGCGTTCACCACTAAACCGTGCACCCAAGTGCCACGTCCACGTGTTTTTTGAACACTTCCAGGGATGGCGACTCCACCACCTTCCTGGGCAACCCATCCCAATGCTTGGCAACCCTTTCCATGAAGACATTTTTCCCGATAACCAATCCAAACCTCCCCCGGTGCCACTTGTGACCATTTCCTCTCACTTGGTTACCTGGGAGGAGAGGCTGACACCCACCCCACTACAACATCCTTTCAGAGAGAGAGCAAGAAGCTCTCCCCGAGCCCCCTCTTCTCCAGGCTAATCTTTTGCTGTGGGGCAGCACAAGGTGTCTGGGTATAACATCACGTTTGCGGGAGATGAGACAGTTCTGGAGCAAATCCTGCCATAAATTTCTCCTCATTAAATATCAGCGGGTCCAAGAGCTCCCAGCAAGGATGTCTCCGCATCCCAGGAGGGGTTAAGGGCTTCACAACGCTCCCCATTAAACACTGACCCCTTCAGCTCCAGCAGGGTTGGGGTTTTTAGGCTGTGGGATTCCAGCAGGCAGCAGTGATTTAGGGAGACAGCCCCTGAATCAGCACTTCCAGGGATAAGGTGACTGTCTCCTGAATATAAACCAACATGCTCCTTCCTCACCCTTCGCCCAAGATATGAACAAACTGCTTTAAAGCCTCCCCAGCCCTCAGGCAAAAGTTAATAGCAAAGCCACTGTGTTAATAACTCCCATTCTTCCCTCCCAGCCCGAGCAAGGCATTAATATTTACTCAGGTGGGCCAAATCTTCAGCTGCCCTAAATGGACGTGACACCACTGGAAATGGGGGAGAATAGAGACTTTGAGCCATCTTTTTTTTTCTTTTCTTTGAAATACCGCTGCTTTTCGTTGCACAGATGTAGAAAATCATGCAGCTGGCTTATCCGCCTGAAGGACTGCCGGGGATGGGGTGTTTTTGTCTGCAAGGCTCAGGCAGGGGCAGCAGCCCCGGGAACTCACCGGTGGCCCCGGGGGTCCTGGTGGCCCCTTCGGTCCCAACAGTCCTCGGGGTCCCTGTGGGGGGGGGAAATAAATGGAGTTAAGCATTTCCAGTGCCCAGCTTTCCCCCCCAGCATGGACTGGGATGAGCTCGTGCCTGGCTGAGCACTGCACTGCCCAGGGACACCTCAGGGCTGGCAGTGTAGCCACAGCAGCTTTCTTGACTTACAAACTGGTGGGGAAGAAATCCTGTGTGCACACAGCCTTGAATTATAAAGATAAATAATACAGGCCCAGGCATTTATTCTTTGGACTGGAAGCAAACCCGCTTGAACCAACTTGTTTTTATTAATTCAATCATATTCCTGGATTACCCTGTAATGCACACAAGGATGCAAAATGCTTTGCAGCCAAGTCATTCTAGATGGGGAGTGTTATGAAGGATGACCTGATAACACTAATGGATTGTTAGGGTCAGCATTTCAAGATCTCTCCAGATTTAGCTTTTATCATCAACAATCTATACAACTCAGCAAGGCTGGGAAGGGTTTTCAGCCTGCAGCATAAATGTACATTTTCAAAGCCACTTGGTTCTTCAGCTTTAACCAGTCAGGACTCCCGGTATCCTGGTGTTTCCTTTCCATTTCCAACTTTCACACCACATTTAACCTCATGTCATCTTCGGGGAAATTGGTAGGATGGGAGAATCACATTGAATAAGGCAGAAACATGGCAGGAGGATTGCATTTCTGCAATGGGAAGCTCGGCAAATCACATCCCAGCACCTCCTGGACCTCCAGCCTTCAGGGGGGTTTGTAGTAGAGGGAGAGGAACGGGGTCTGTGTGCACTCACTGCAGTTCTGAGAGCTCATCTTTTAAACACAGGCCCTTTCTGAAATCAGGGGCGATAAGGGAAGGCTGGGAATTCATATGGATGGTGCTCATCCATTGTCATGGTGGAAAATCGTTCATGATTGATGAGCAGTTTCATCTGTCTGCCCAAATATTATATGTCCCCCTTTTCATGATGCAGAGAGAACCGAGGAATCAAAATGAAATGTTACAGGGTAAAGTGACGTTAATAAAGTGTCCGATCCTGGAGGCTGTGGGGATTTTGACGCTGCAAAAAAACGCCAGCAAAAGCTGGATGCATCAACGAAGGGGTCTGTCCTAGCCACTGAAAAAACCAGGAGCTGCACAAACCCCAGCAGAACAGGAATTCTGCTGCTGTCAACTGATGGGAACTGAAAGGAAATGGAGCAGGATGAAGGCAAACCCATTCTGAAGTCCCACCGCTAGTTTCAGTCACCGAAAGACCCTCTTTTGGCTCAGGGCAGAGAAGAAGAAAACCACACAGATTTGGGGTGTTTATATTTATGACAAAGCTTCCTGTAAGGCAATTGAAACCTTTACTCTGGCCATCCAGAGTATTTTTTACTCACGCTGCTGAAACAAAAATAAACTTCCCTGTGTGATTACCGTCATTTAAGCTCCTCTTTTGTTGCCGTGTTACCTGAGCACATAAAAGCTTTTAAGAAGTTAATAACCCATAAGTTATTGCTTAGACATGTGCTAAGGAGATAGCTGAGTTGATTAATCTTTCCCAGAAGTTAATCAGACAATCTTGTCTATAATTTAGTTCCAGTGAGTCTGTAAATGCCAACCCTTCCCTTCCTCACATGAACTGTGTCCAACAATTCCCATCAATTACTCTCAGGCCACCACGCCGGGCCTTAGAACAGCCAAATAAGACATTTTGAAAGCAAAGACGGCGGTAAATGACAGATAATGTTCTTTTCATAGCAAAGGAAATGCATTTTGGATGAAATAAGCAGCCAATAACTGTATTACACACAAAAATCTACAGCCAGCCAGAAGCAGGGCTTGCTGTTGCCAGTAAAGAAAGAAATACTCAGAATAAGGGGAAAAAAATGCTTTTTCAGGGTATCTAATTGACAACCCAACTGGCTTTTTTCAGTGGGATACTCTGTGAAAGAGTTTCTTTGGGTTGGGCCAAAGTTTTTTGTCCAACACCACTGACATCTCCTTTAACCTTACTGATACCAGGAATTCCCCCCTCCTGGTTCAGCTGTTACCAGTGGGGGCCCAAACAGAAACAAACTGCAAATTGAGGAAGTTTTGTGCACTCTGAGCAGAATACTGACCCCACTGACATTAGGGCTAAAAGTACCTTTGAGTTCAATCCTGCCAGGATTTCATCCTGAGGTTTATCAGGGATCACTAACACTCCACAGCAGCTACCTGGTAATGCTGCCACTGCCCAGGGATAGCAGACAAAGCTTTTTCTCACTGCAATTTGCTATGAACACTCAAAAAAACCTGTATTTCGCACATGTTTACCATGCCTAATTTCAACCCCAGTCTACTTGCCTCAATCCTAAATCAGGAAGAAGAGCAGAGGCAGGAAGAGTAAAAAACTAATCTAAGCTAAACTTTACATTTACAGTTAAAATGTTTTCAATGACCAGCCAGAGTGCAAACAATATCAATGAGAACTTTGCCAATCAAAAACAAAAGAAACAAAAAACCCCCACAAAAAAAAAAAAAACACCAACAAAAAACCCCCCAAACCCAAAACCAAACAATCAAAAAAACCCCACAAAAAAACACCAACCCACAAAAAAAATCAACCAAACAAAAAAACCCTGTAAAACCCCAATCAAACAAAAAACCCCAGAGCATCTTCTCTTTGTGGTGGGTGTCTTAGTGAAAATAAGCAAACCAGAGCTGTTACAGCACAGATAATCTCTAAACCGTTCATGTGGATTTTCAAGCAAGAGAAGCTCAGTCCCCGCAGGACTTCAAGGGTCTTGCTTTGTACCAGGAGAGCTGCCCCCATGGGACCTCTAAAAACACCATTATCACATCAAGACCTTGCCCAAAGCGGTGCTGCAGCACGAGAAGCCAACGAAGAAGATACTCACAGGTTCTCCAGGAAGACCTCTGGGTCCAACTTCTCCATCATCTCCCTGTTCAGCAGCAGAGAAAAGGAGAGAAGCAGCAAGAGACAGAACAAACCAGTTATATTTCAGTCAAATCACAGGTGTTTCTTTCCTGTCAAAAAATATTCACACAGAGAAGCAGCTTCCCTGGAGGACTGGAAGGGAATCTGAGCATGAGGAAAGGCCTTGTAAGCCTGGAGACTAATGCTGTGTGTGCAGAATTTACCAGGGATTAGAAATGCTCAAAGGGTACTTCATAATTCATGTTGATGTTCATAAAGATGGATTTTGCTACCAGACAAGACGTTGTAGAAACAGTTCAGGGCATGTGAGACAATAACCAGGAGATTTAATACCAAACTGAATAGCAAGGAAATGTGGGAGCAACGCCCTGGGAATGTGATTTAGCCAAATTAGGGCTACTCAGATAAACCAGAGGCAGCAAACGGGTGACTCTTCATCCCCTTATTCCCTTATCTTGCTGATGTCCCAACAAAACCCCCGAATTTTTAGATGGTGCTTCCCCTGAGTTGTTTTAAATAACCCAAAACCTGAGGCTCCCTCTTAGGAAATCAATCCCAGCAGCCAGGCCTTGTAAACCCTCCTCTTCTGCCGATAAAACTCCTGCTCTTCTCAGTTATGCCCTCCGTGCTCCCTGCACACCTCAAATGGTTTCTTTTTCTCTTTTAGGATTAAAGTTCTCCAGACACTCGTTCTTCCCCCGCAAGACACGGGTTTGCTCTGTTCGACTTCAGAGCACTTCAGAGCCGCAACTAATTAATCCTCCCAACCCTGTGGCGAGGAAGGTGTTATTATCTGAGCTTTACAGAGGAAACAAATAGCCAGAGGTGGAAAGAAAACATCGTGGAAGGGGATTAGAGCCTGGGAAATCCATAGCAGCTCCTCCAGTTAAACCGCACGCTCCTCACACCCCCGGGTTCAGCATTTTTAATCTCCCCTTTAAACCAGGCTCTCTGGAGCTGAAATCACTTAGTCTGAGCTTTGCTAGAGACCTTTGATTATTGACTGAACAGAGTGGAAAGAGAAGTGAACAATTTAATCTTTGATTCCCACATCTGCCTGGAATTTCTGCCGCCCAAGTTTCGCTACGATCCGCTGGGTCTTGGGAAATCAGAAGCGATACTCTGCTCACATTTTTCTCGGGTTATCTTTTTTTCCTTTAACAAAACCCCAAGCTTTCTGACCAGACCTTTAAAACCTTAAAACTCTTCTTTTTCACTTTGCTCCCAACTCCTTGCTGTGCTTCCCTCCCTCCACAGCCACCAGCAGCATCCCCAGGTCACGACGACCGAGGTCTCGTGTGCCGGCTGCTCTCGCCACGTCTCTGGCTCCTGGTGCATCTGCTTCTTGTTTACGGGGGTTCGTTAGGAATTCAAAGGGCTGCGGAATCCACAGACAGACTTACCCTCTCCCCATCCTCTCCAGGTGCCCCTGGAGGTCCGTGGGGGCCTGGCTCACCCTATAAAGGAAAGGCAAAGAATGCTTCAGAGAAGGCAGAAGCACTTTGGCAATGGAAAACATCATGGAATGGTGAAAAACCAAGTGAGGGACTTGACTTCTCTGCCTGCACTTGCTGCAGGCACTTGCACTCATAGCTGCTGTCTCTGTGCTCCCTGAAGCAGCAGCAGCCCCTCTGTACCCCTCGTGGGCTCCAGCACCCACAGACTCATCCCTGGGGGCTGCAGCTCACGGGATTTACTGGTGACACTTTGTCAGGGGATTGGGAACCAAGAATCACCCTAAGGAGCAGGACTCGTGCTCGGCACACAGTTATTGCTGTGCCCAGGTCATGCCACTCCAGTGTTGGCTGATTAAACATCTCTCCCAGGCATCATCTCCCCTCCCCTGTGTAACTTGTAATCACGATTCAATCTCTGCTGCTCAAACACTCTCTTGCTTTATAAAGCAGTAGCTGCATCTCCAGGGAGGGGACGGACACACAGCCTGCCAAAATAACCACCTCCTGGCATTCTTTTACCCCCCCCATTGTTTAATTATAAAGCAAAGAGATTAAACCCATTGTAATTTCTGGCAATTTGCATCCCCAACTGCACTGTCTAACAGCAGCTTCTGCCTTCTGCTTTAATTTTTAGTTTGCGTTTTATTAAGGCATTTTTTCCCCCCCATTCCAATTTCAAGCAATTCCAGAAGGATCCTGCAGCTTCCTGGGATGGGAATGCTGAGAGGGATGCTGTGACATCCCACATGCGCTTAGGGACACTCATCCTCTCTTAATTAAACCACCGTGGCTCGTCCCCAGCAATAGCTGCCCTCCTCCCAGTCTCTCCCAGCCACCTCCTCTTGCCCGTTTTTTATTCCAGCCAGTGGCCTGAAGACAAGTGGAAGAAAACTTACTCTATTTCCCTTCTCACCAGGCAAACCAGCCAAGCCATCAAACCCTCGGTCACCCTGAAAAAAAAACCAGTTTAGAGCACATTTCCACCTGCCGTTGAATATCCTTCCAATTTGTTTCTTTTCTGTGTCAAGGAGGGATCGATTTTCTCCCTCAAGACATTCAGCTTTCACCTTCCATCAGACCAGTGATGATTTCAAAGTTACAGATTAAAACAAGAAAGAAAAAACAACCACCTCAAAGTCATTTGCAGTTAAACTCCTCCAACACCTACAGTTTAAATCCTTTTCCATGTGGATTTCAGAGTTTCTCTGAGGGACTTCTCCATGATCTAAAGCATCTCCCTTCTAGACAGGTTTTCATAGTCCAAATACTTACTAAGTTTTAATTCCATGGAATTACAAACTGCAATCCACTGGTGAGCAAACTTGACACCGGTGTTCCCTCACCTACCAACAGGTTCCCAAACACCATCCCGAGCTTTAACGCAATCCATCCCACACATCCCTTTTAACCCTCCTGGACACTCCAAGGAAAGAAATATATGTAAATAAATTCTGGAAGTTGTCTTAATGAAATTAGGGCAGGAATACACAGAGAGCTGTTTCCCAAATGCCTCAAATCTTTGGAGAAGAGAGACAGCACAGGGGTGGTTGCAAATCGAGGGTGACAGAAAGCAAGGCCCCACAGACAGAAAAGTCCCTTTTTCTCTGTAAAGGGGTGAAGCCACTTGTATTTTCACACACTCATGGCATGTGAATTGCTAAAATAGTACCAGCTCCTCCCTTCTACAAAGGAAAAGAAAGGGAAGGGAATTCCATGACACCTCGGCAGATGGGAGGGCAGAGTGGGCTGGCCAAGGCTGGCTGGGATGCACCCAGAGAAACCTCCAGCTCCCTTCTTTTTGGCAGGCCCTGGAGCATCCCTCTGCCTCTGCTCACAGCAAATTTCCTTCTTTCCACCACTGCTCGTTATTCTGTTTCCCTTCTTCCCTGGCATCCCCTCCTCTGAGGGCAGTCGACGCTCATTAAAGCACTTTACTGGATAAATGATTTGCAGTCTCCTGTCTCTGTATCAAAACCCCCCATCTATTCCAGCCTTAAGTATCTACATAATAAAGTACTTAAACCTTCTAAGACATGATTCCCTGAGCAAACTTCCTCTGCATTCAATTTCAGTGGAGCAGCTTCTTCCTTGCTTGATAAAACCAGCAGAATGAAGGGATTTTGTCTCAAAAATACAGGGGATTAGAATTCCTCACCATGCCTCCTGCATTTCCTCCCTCAGTTAATAGGGATGCTTTTGGTAGTTATATTCTAGGATGGTTCCAACCACTCATTCATGTTTGGTTTTTCTAATTGGGATTCTGAAGTATTTGTTCTACAACTGCAACATATTTCATTCTTAAGCAAGGGAGCATAATTCATCCTTAAGAGGATCCAGCAATTAAAAAAAAAAAAAAAAAAAAAAAGAAGTTGTATTAAAAAAATAGAAAGAGAAAAGAAAAATTGCTATTGTGCCTTCTAGGAGAGTGTTTAACCTCCCTCTCTCAACTTCTATAACTTCACAGGAGTCTCTTGACCACCACAAACAATCTCCTCCAAAGCAAGGTGGGCTCCTTCTCCTCGGGGTCCCTCAGTTCATTCCTGCTAAAAAGCAAATGCAGATTCCCGAAAGACATAAAAATGTGGTGCTACCTTTGGTCCTGTCTGGCCTGGCATTCCCCGGGCACCGTCGCTGCCAGCTCGGCCCTGCAACAGAGACAAGCAAAGTCAGACACAAAGGGTAGGTCGTGGCCACGGGGACGTCTGTGCAAAGGGAGGGGTTATTTAAACTGGATCTCACGGGCTGGGGAGGGAAAAACCCCTGCCCTGTGTTTGAAGCAACATCCAGGCTCAGCCCGGAGCTGATGAGAGGCGGGAGACAAACGGCAGCAAAGCTGCTTCACTGCATGGGATGCTGGGACACGGTCGTTGATTTTTATTTGAAATAATCATCTTCCAGCACACTTTAGGATATGCTAACGATGGTGTCTGCAGACTGAAATGGGATAATCTCCGTTTTAAGGAAGCCAGAAGTGGGTCATACGAAAGACCTGCTCGTTTCTTCCTCTGGCGAGTCGAACCACGATGAGGCAGAGGACGGTGTAAAACAAAAATCACCACTGGGGATGTCAGCAGACCGAGGGAGCAGGATTTATACCAACTCCAGAACCCCCCCAGCGGCTGGATCCTCCTCACACTCCTTGGGGACTGTCCGACCACTTCAAGGCATTTATGCAGCTACAGCCTCAAAGCTGCAGAGCCAAAAAAAAAAAAAAAACACCACAAAAAACCACCAAACAGGATAAAAAAGAGAGGGACGTGTGGCCTTGCGGTTCTCCCCACACTGCCCAGCTTTTAACTCTCATCCTCATTCCTGTCCTTCCAGATGTCCGGAGAGGTCCCAGACAAGCCCCTGACTGGCCTCCAGCCGGCTCTTGTGCAACGCTCTGGGCGCTGGGGGATTGTTTGGCAGCAAGAAACGGTTTCCAGCAGAAATTGTAGCTAACACAGAGTGGGAGCAGCTGCCAGGACACTCACCCTGCGGCCTGGTTTTCCTGCCGGACCGGGAGGGCCCTGGATGCCTCGTGGACCCTGCAAGACATCGAGGAGAGAGGATGAAATGCCATCACCCCAAGGCACGACGAACAGACCCTGATCAGTGCCCGGATCAGGCACACAGGGCTACCAACTGGGAGCTGAACCCCTCAAACGGAGCCTGTAGTTCCAAACACACAGGGAAAGCTCAGGACTAAGCACCACAAGAACTGTGGGCATTTATCCATGAGGAAGCTTCTGCCCTGCAAGCAGCTCCACGTAGGGTAGATAAATCACATCCTCCATCAGGAGAAATTGGGAACTTCCCCTTAATGAAGGATTTACAGCTTGGAAGAACAACTTCCAGAGCATTACTGAACTTCCCACGATCCAGCCTGTCTTGTATTTACTGGATCTCTCCCCGGATGTCTTCGCAGGAAGGGAAAGCCACGTGCAGACTTTTACACTGCTGGCTTAAAATCCTGTCCAGATTCAGACACTTGGAGGGACATTTATATGCAAAATAGATGTTCCCACACCTTCCTACTTTCCACTGGCATTGGATTATTGAATCTTTCCTTTCCAACAGCCTCTAAAGCAGGACTGGCTGCTCCACACCTTCGTTTGTCCCCAGTCACCCCATGTGCCCACACTCACCTGAGGTCCCATTTCTCCAGCCTCTCCCTTCAGTCCTCCACTGCCCGGGGGTCCCTTTGGACAGAGAACACAATTAAATTCATTTTTCCACAGCAGACTGAGGCCATGTAAAGAAAGAGCCGTTCATGGGTGTATCCCAGAGCTCCATCCTCTCCGGTCCCCTCACTCACCATGGGGCCCGGCCGTCCCGTCAGCCCCATCGGCCCCGCCGGTCCCCTCAGCGCCAGCTGCAACACAAAGGGAGAAAGAAGGGGCTCAGTTGTGTCTCTGCCTTGTTGCCCCAGTGGGACAAAGCCACCACTGCACCACCAGCCACATGTTCTCTCCGTGCCCCGAGACCACCAACCCGTGGAGCAGTGTTTGTATGCCCCCAGGAAATGGGATGTGCTGCCCCAACAGCACGTTGGCATCCACAAGCGGACGAAAAAAAACCCTCTTTGCCCAGACAAGCTGGGGCTGCCCCATCCCTGCAAGTGTCCAAGGCTGGGTTGGATGGGACTTGGAGCAACCTGGGCTAGTGGAAGGTGTCCCTGCCCACCTTCCTGGATGATCCTAAATGTCCCCTCCATCCCAAAGCATTCCATGATTCTGTGAAACCCCCCTGGCTGGTGCACGAGTCTGTTGAGAGGACATTAAATATTTATGATCCCACTTCAGTTTAGCAGAATTTTTTCTTTATGGTCCAAACTGAACTACAGTTCTATTTGCAACAGGGGGCTTTTAGCTCAATAATTAAGGAGTCATGTAACCATGTATCAAGTGAATAATTTCCATGGTGGGTAATGGAGCTGGTTCACACTTAAAACATCACTCAGACAATTTGTTCCCTCGTGACAATTCAACACTTTCAAAGAGTTGTAATTATCTGTGTACTCCAGTAATTAAAATCTACCCGTGATTGCACTTGGAATGGCATAAATATTGCACAAATGCTGGATTATGTGGCATCTTTTTACAACACCCCATTAAAAGGGAGATGCTCTGAACCACTGCTGGCTGGGATAACGTTTAGTGTCTAATGGAAGCCAACTTTTAAGGGAATAAATCAACCTAATAATGCAATTAACAGCAGTGATAACAAGAAAAACAAACCCAAAAAAGGAAAGAAGGCATTCTCCCCACTGCAGGAGTCCTTTTCCATTCCTGTCATATCCTGTAGCTTCACCACAAAAGAAAAAAAGAATTACATTTCTTTCCCTTTCTGCTTTGGTATCCAAGTTTTCAGCCAAAAATGTTGAAGTTAACCAAGGAATTAATTTTTTCCTTTATAAAAATACACAACTTTTCATCCAGAGCTCCAAAGTTACCCAGGATTTATTTGGGTTTTAAATTTTTTTCCCCGAACCTGAAAATTTAAAAAATAAAGAGACTTAGAGTGGGAGGAAGGAGCTTTTTTTTTTTTCCCTCCCTCTCATAAATCACAATTTTCAACATGCAGGATAAAAAAAAAAAAAAAAAAAAAAAAAACAACAA
>JAWMRA010000038.1:3131505-3210035 GCA_035584735.1 Pseudotriccus pelzelni
GTCACCTCTGGAAGAGGAGCCAACAGTGGGAAGTGACAAATCCCACCCAGTGGCCCCGCTGGTTTGGGGACTGTTTGACCTCACACACAAAAAAAATCATTCCACCCTCCTCTCTCAGCCAGGTTGGGGCAGGATAAAAAAAAAAAAAAAAAAAAAGAACACACCATAGGCAGGCTTGAAATTAAGACTGACAAGGCAACACCAGAAACATAATCTGCCAATATTATTCTCAGAACAAGGTTAATGGACAGGAAAATGCAGTGATTGGTGGAATCAAGGCCCTGTACTCTGCCTGAATAAGTATAAAATCAAACCCCTCTGTAAAAAGGCAGTTGGATGGGATCCAGAATAGCCCCAGCTAAGCCAAATTCCTGGTTATAAACCCAAAAGGAGCGAGTGTCACCCAGCTGGGTGGAGATCCCAATGGATTTTATTTCATTTAAGGGTGAAATAAACTGCTTTTTCGCCCATTTCAGCAGCCCAGCCCCAAAAAATCTGTGCTGAAGTGACTGCGAAGAGCCTGAGCATGTTAAACAACCACACTTTAAAAAAAGAAACAAAACCAAAATACCACCACAAACACTCATGGAAGAAAAATTTCTAAGCTGCGCTGGCTAAAACTTTTTATTCTGAACAGATGAGTAGAAAGCTTTATGCACTAAGTCACTGATACAGGGAGGGAACAGGAGCTGCACTGGGAATGTGCATGACCAGCTTTTTGTCACCAGCAAAACAGAGATGATTTGATCATCAATCAATAAGGTCATCCACGGAAAGAAATATTGCACCGATAGCCATCGTGTGTTTCCAAACAAATACGTTAAAGAAAATTACAGATCTGCCTGCTGAGATTCCTGGGGCTGGGAACAGCTTCCATCCGTGGCTTACATTTAATTATTATGATTTATTGGGGAAAAAACCCCCACACATAAAAGAAAGAAACCCCTAGAGCACATCCACAACTATTCATACAGATCCTCAAAACTGTCAGGCACAAACAGAACTGGAACCAGCAAAAGATCTGGTCCAAAGGCTGTAGGCAACATAAAACCATCTTTCTGGGACCTGGAACCTCACTGGCCATTAATAAAAATCCAAACTGAGGTGCCATCATCTCAAGTCACACAAGCAATTCCATCTTGGATGAGTTGTTACCACCACCACGAAGGGTGTAAGTATGAAGACACCTCCTCTGGCGCATTTATTCTGGTTTTCCTTTGCTTCCACGAGAACCTGCTGCGGGAGACATCCCACCTCCCATCACTTACCCTGGCCTGCTGCAGGATGGCTTGGGCTTGGGCCTCCTGGGCTGAAACAAGAGGTCCTTTGGATCCAGCATCTCCTCCTCCACTAAAGCGGAACTGATGGGGACAAGATGGAGAAAGCAGGTCACCGGGTTGCTGTCCTCCCACCCTCACAGCAGCCTGACTCCCAGACAATTCGGTTCAGCATGACTGACCCAAATCCATCACTGCCTTCCCAGGCCATCCCATTAACCCACCCACACTCGGGTCACCCAGCTCAGAGCCACAAACCAACCGCGCTTCCCACGTCGGCACCCGCACCGCGAGCTCTGCCAGCCCGGAGGGACACACAATGAGGGGGATTGTGGGCTCTGCACGTGAGGACCTCACACACCACCATTCAGAACTCAGTGCACAGTTCTCACAGGGCTGGTATTCCCTGTGTGGGTGCTGTTGGCCAGGAGACCCCGGGCAGATGGGGTTGGATCAGGTTATTTGGCCGCAGCTGCCCGTTTGCCCCGACAAAGGCTGCGTTTCTCAAGCGTGGCAGTTTGCTCCAAAAAACCTGAGTCTGGCCTATTGTTCAAGCCAGGATCCCTCAGCACCCAAAGGATTTAATAACCCCAAGCATTAATTTTTTATTTCCAAACTTGAAAGAGAAGGAGTTTAATGTTTCCTTCTGCCTCTTCCCGCCCCAAAGCCCCACTTTCCTGGGCACACACCCTCCTCCCGCCTTAGCTGTGTGCTTGGCGTTTTGCAGGAAGGATGCCCCTGGCTGCAGAACCTACTTGGACGGTTTTGCCACCTCCATTTCACCTTGGCCTTTCCCCTGGTTGGTGTTAGGTGGGTGAGCACACCGACTTGGCAAGGAGATTCAAAGAGATGCAATTTATGGGCCCGTGGTTGGTTCTGGAGGGGCCAACAAATTCATTGCAATGGCCAGCTGAGCTCCACGCTGAGCTCTTGGCCCAGACTGCTCAGGAACCCTGCCAGGAACTTACCCAAGCCTCACCCAGCCCTTTGGAGCCTGCACAAGTGTGCTGAGGTTTGTCACTAAAAACTCCTTCCCTTCGGGACCCAACTACTTATTTTCAGCAGCTGGTTGTCTCACATCAAAGCAGACACAAAATACAACCACTCCTTCAGCATCTCAGGACCAAGAAGGCTGATTTGGTACTTACTGGCTTCATGTAGGAGACCAAAAACAATACAAATTAACCACTGGTCATCAAAGAAGACCAGTTTGTTCAGGTGCTTATAATTTTGACTTTGAATACCTGTTCGAGGTTCCTCACTGTAGGAGGGAGGGCTCTGCATTGAAATTTGGCCCTTGGAAGTGTCTTAAGTTGCTTCTTCATGTGTTTTTGTCTCCAACACTGTGCCCAGGCAGAAAGACTTAAGCTTTTTCAGAGTTCAGGAAGTGTTTGGACAACACTTGCAGGCACATGGTGGGATTTTTGGCGTGTCCTGTGCATGGCCAGAAATTGGATCCTTGTGGGTCTCTTCCAACCCAAGATATTCTATGAATGCTCATCACTTCTGGAAATTAACCTGGTGCTTCTGACCAGTGAAGAAATTACAGTGCTTTGCAAAAATTAAATTTACAAGGAAAACCATCAGGATCCATCTTTTCCCTCAAGGAAAACGTGCCCTTGGTGTGAAAGAGATGGGAGGCTTCTGCAAGAACAGGCTCTGAACAGTAAGAAAGCTGAGAAACCTGACTCATTTAAATGCTTTTTTTAGTTAGGTTTGCACTTACAGGCAACATAAGCATTGTCCCCGGTGGTCCTGGTAAACCATCTGCGCCTGGAAGACCTGGGCGACCAGGTGGTCCCTGCAAGAAAAACAAATAAAAATAAACTCCTATAGCATCATTTTGATCATGTCCATACATAAGCAGCTGTGGCTATAAAGGGATATATGTCATGATATTGTGTTGACACACAGGGATTGAGCTTGTAGACGTCCCAGTGCCACGGCAAATTTTGTGGAAGTGCATCTGTAAGCCCACAGGACTCTTCCAAGTAATTCCCTCTTCTTCCATCCCGGCCCCCACGTTTCCAAGCTCTGCCACGCGCAATTTTCGAGTGAGCAATAAAAACTTGCAATGCTGCAAGTTCATGGGATCAATGTTTAGTTAAAACCTATTAAAAAAAATAAAACATGAAGCTTCCTAACTCAGGGTCTGCGAGACAGAAATGGAGAAAGATACATTCATTTCCGTAGCGTTCAGTCATCTGGGTCATTCCATTTTTCTCTCTTCTGGCTTTTTTTCCTTTTTTTTTTGAGTCTTATGAAGCCGCTTCCACCTCCAATGGAGTGATCCTGTCAGCAGCTGTAAATCAGTCAAACTCTGTGGATCTCAATGGACCTGTGCTGATTAACATCAGTCGAGTGTCTTTAACTCACAGTAAAGAAATGAGTGTGCAGTAAAAGATCTATTGATGGAGCCATAAATAATCAAATATGGCCAATTTTCCTAAGGCAGCCCATGGATTATCTGTATTCCCAACTGTGGACTTGACAAAAAGTCTTAGTTAACCCCAATTTACACATCCACCCAGCAATCCCACATGCAAATGAGGATGACATCCAACTACTCAATGTGCGTGTCTAATTGCAATTTTCACACCAGCTTAGGGTAGGAGTGACTTGACCACATCCCAGTGAGGCCAAAAGAAGTCCTGGTGCTAGTTTTGTGGTCAGACAGACAGGATTGCCTGGCCAACAGCTCAAGATTGATGTGCTGGATACTCCTTTTTTTTAGTAAATGCCAATAATAAATCCATGTATAGAGAACCAATGCTGTTAGAAGGGCAAGCAACAGACACCTCTGTTTCGCTCTCTTTAACTTGTCTGAGACCCTCCAGTGTGTGCAAGAGTAAAATAATAGTAATATAAAACCCTGTCACAAATCACAGACAGAGATGAACATGCTACAGGGTCACATAAAGCCCCACAAGGCAAAGGGAGGTGGATAAAAGTGGGAAAAGGATCAGGGAAAGAGAAATAGGTAACAAAGTACCTAAAAATCAGAGTATTAAAGAAACCCAAACCACCAAACCAAAACAGCTGGTGTATTATCTTTGCCCCACTGTCTTCCAGAACATTCTCTTTGCATTTCTCACCTCTGTGCTCCTCCTTCTCCCATTCCCTCAGTGTTCAACTTCGCAATTCCCTTACTGCCTTACAAAGGAACCCAAAACACCCAAAAGCCGGAGTTCCAAGCCCTAAATTAGAGCCCAGCCCCAGGGGGGGGGTGAGGAGCTGTGGCTACTCCACCCTGCCCCCAGGCAGGACGGGGCTGTGGTGGGACCTGCACCGCAATGACAGGGCAGAGCTGCCCTGCAGACCCGGAGCCCCGCGGATCCAGAGCCCGGCCCCGCACCGCAACCGGCCCGGAATAACAACGCAGCTCCCAGCGCCGCTGCAGCAGCCAGAGCTGCAGCCAGTGATTTATCAGGAAAAAAAAAAAAAAAATAAAGGAGAAAAAAAAACAACTCCAGCAGCTCCCTCAGCAGCGAAGGGAGGCTGCAGAACACACCAGCCCATCCATTTTTCAAGACAAGCTCACGGCGTTGCGTTCGCGCTGTTTACTCAGTCTGGCCGACACCGGAGTCCCTGACCCTGCTGATGAGGTGCAGGGGCCAGTCCCATCTGTTGGAGCAGAAGCCCCATAAATAATTTAGGCCAGACTCGTTTTATATAATAAACTTTCTTTTCTCTCCCTCTTCTCCTTTAACTCCAGTCCTGCATATGACGGATCAGGAATGAGATTTGTTTATCTCTCCGTGTGTGTACTCCGCCTGACAAATGTTGATGCAACGCTTTTATATCCATAAATGCCTCTTTTTGTTTCAGGTTGGGTGTGGGAGGCCTGTTCCTTGTGGGATGGATCAGCGGGGGGCAAGGGAAAGGGAGGAAAATCAAACCCATAAAGCACTTTGTAAATTTAAATTCACGAATGCCTCGAAGAAATGCAGCCTGCCAGGCTCGGGGTGTAAATCTGTGTCGCTCTCGTTATGTAAATAGGGATTTGCTGATATATGGCAGCCAGGGATGGGGACTTCAACTTTCATTTGGTGCAGTGCTCTAAAATGCCAGGCTGAGTGCAAACACTGGTGCGATATTTCAAGGGAATGGTTAAACTGAGACCTCGGGTCTGTTAGTGCTGGGGCTCCTCGAGCTGCAGGCAGTGAGAGAGGTACCCAACAGCCCACAGTGCTGAGCCTCAAAATTCACTGAGTGCCTCTCTCTCTCTCTGATTATTTTTGTGCCATTTTCAGCCCTGGTCAGGAAGTTACGTAACAGAAGGATCTTTCTTGCAGTTTTTGGGGTCTGCTAGGTAAGGCAGCACTCACCATCTGATGGGAAAACCAGCACCCTGAAAAAGCCTTGCAGAAGCCCAGTGAGGATTTTAAGGATCCTACTGCACTTCTGAGGTGCAAAAATATCCCCAGGGAAATAAGTCCTTTGGGGCTCAATGGCTCTAGGGTCTAGGAAGATAAAGCTATTGCTTTGCGATCAGCCTTCCCCCAGGGCGTGCTGACCACCCCAGAATTCCAAACACAGAATGGGAAGAGTGATGAGCTGCATTTTGCTCTAATGCTGCAGCTCATGTTGTTCAAAACAACACATTTTCCCACTTGATTCATTCCGGTCTGGAGTACCCACTTTGGTCTCCTAAGTGCCACGTTTCCTTCTTCCCACTGCTCAAAGAAACCTGCCTAACTCATCCCAAACCGCCCTCCCCGCAGCTGAGCCCTCTGAAACCTCCCACAAACAGGCTGCTCCACATCTTTGCCACTGACACAAGTTCCCCTGCATGTCGTAAAATAACTGGGAAAAAAAATGAACGAGCTGACATGATGAATAAACCAGAGCTAAATGAGTGTTGGCCAATATTAACATAGCTGAATATTGTTGGTACATTAATTCAGTGCACCTGCCTGATTGCAAATAAAAAGCCTTTCTATCAGATGCAGGAAGAAGGAATGTTCCCTCCCAGTACACGGGGAAGTCATGTAAATTCATGAGCCACGCGCAGGGTTAATAATAAACAAATTAAAAGTAGAGCTGCTCTAATTGAAAAGGAGTATTTTAATACGGTTGCAGTTCCTGGCTCGGCAAGTTCATCACTTCTCTGTGCACAGTGTGTTGTATTACACTCTGTTCTGGACACTTGGAAAAGCGGGATGTGCTGCCTGGGCTAGAATGCAAATTATTCCTTTCATTTTAGGGTGTGGAGCAGCATCGTCAGGGACAGTGTGTCTGCTGCTGGTTGGCTTTGCAGGGCTGTTCAAGAGGAGCTGGGCCAGCAAATGTCTGCATCTGCCTGGACAAATGACAGGAACACACTCCCTTGTCACCAGGGGCAGCATCCAGCCTGCCAGGAATGCAGGAGTAGGTACAGCACATCCAAAGGAGGAGAAGAAGAAGCTGGGCATCACGCAGGACCCAAGCAGGATGAAGACCTACCAAGAATCTGATGAAGCCACGCAGCTCTTTTGAGTAACCCTTGACCACTGCAAGGTGCAGAACACAGCTGGGGCCTCGCCCAGCTCACCCATCCTCTGGGAAGCCAACCCCAAGGCTGCAGAGCCTGCCCTTGGTCCTTCAGGAGGATCCGGGGCTGCAGTGCCACAAGGGTTAAGCCCAGCTCTCCATGAGCAGTGGTCCTGGCTCGCAGCCCTGGGCTGAGCCCGCAGCCTGCATCGACTTTCTGAGCTCGCAGGCACCGATCGATGGAGCACAGTCAGGGCCCCTCGTTCTCAGTCGTGTCACAACCACCAGAAACGTTATTACTGTTCCATCAGAAAACACAATAAATACACCAGGAGTGTAAATGAGGTGAGGGTCTCTCCAGCACTGCTCCGGGGGGAAAAGTGGGAATGCAACAGCCAGCAGACTCCGGCCAATCCCCCAGGGACCAAGAAGGCAACAAAGAACCTCTGCTAAAAAAAAGTCCTGGGCCCAGGTTAGGGATATTGCCGCAGGAATGCCCCAACAGCTGAGGAATCTCCTCAAGTGCCCCTTAAAACTGCTGCATTCACTTCCCAGTGCAGGCCAGCAATGATTTTAATTCTCTCAGTGGCTGCATTTTGCAATGTGAGTACATCAGAAAGAGAAGAGAACACAGAGATGGCCACCACAGAGGAAACCATGGCAGAACTCTGGCATCACTGCAACAGTTAAAACAAGGCCAAGGGGAGATCCTTGGGGGCACAAAGATCTTGTTTTGATCTTCTGTAATTAAAGGAATTCTCCCTCCTGTTCTTTCTGGGTCTTAGGTTGCTCAATTAAGACCAAACAAAAGGAATGTTAAAGAAAAAGAAAAAATAATCAAGGCCATGACACAAACACTTAAAGCATTTGCAGCAATTAAATGTGTGAAACACACATCAGAACAGCACAACTCCCTTATCCAGCCAGCCCTTCCCATTGTCTTTTCCCACCTTTGGTCCAAGCCGAAGAATCTGCCAGGAAAGCAGGAAGCCCTACAAAGGCAGAGAGCCTGCATCTGGTCACCCCAGCTCATCCTTCCTGGGCACCCAGGAGGCAAAGGGGATGTGGTTCCCCGTCTGGAACTGAGCTGTTGGCTCCGTGGAGGATGCTGTGGTGCACACCAGCCTGCCACGGGCACAGAGCTGCCTTCTCCGCCAGGAAATGTGCTCCTCTGCTCTCAGCACCAGACCAGACAAAGCTGGTCCCACCTCAGCCTCTCTGCAAGGCCAGGTCCCGTCTGTGCTATGGGGAATTTTCCACTAGATGCCAGGCCAAAATTCCTGCTGGGAGGAGGACTGGGAGCAGTGGGCAGCCTGCTGCACATCTGCCCAGGTGTGCTCACCTGGCTGCCTCTGCCAGGGAGGAGGAACAGCCTTGAACTGCAAGTGAACAAAAGCAAGTGAGGAGTGTATCGGTAACAGGGTCATTCCAGAGACTGAGCTCAGGGCACGAGGACAGGGGGTTTTAATTTCTGGCATTGCCAAGCACTGGAATTGCTGCTGGAATGATACTCATGCACCGCTCTCTGACCCAAGGCTTGAGTTCAGCAGCTCCCAAAACACAGGTCACTCCTGATCCCAGGTGGGGACTCGGCAATAACAAACAAATATACAGCTCTGACTGAAGTGAGGTGTTAAATTATGGGATCTGGGGTCACAATCCACAAAAGCACTTGGGAGCAGCTGCCTTTGATGAGACATCCTGAAGCCAGAGGCTTCTGCAACAGCAGTTTACAAAGCAGTGGCTGCCAGGGACAAAACTGATTTACAGTAACATCAAAACCTAAGTTATTGCATTGCTAAAGCACATAAATCAGCCTCTAGTGCTGCTGGTACAGACCAATAATCCATGTACAGCAAAGGTGAAGTGTTGCACAAGAGTCCCTTTCCCACTGGGACACAAAATGAACGTAAGGAAAGACCCACAGCAGCGGTGCTGGCGTGACCCCAGGACCATCCTGGACCCAACCAAAACCAAACCCTCTGCCAGGACTCACAGCACCAGCTGCAGTGAGGATGCAGAAGAGTGGCTGAACTTCATTTTGCTGTGTTAGTGATTATTATTTTGGTGTTTGCTTATCCTGTTTTCCTGGTGCCACAGCCCAGCTCCTGCACGGGAAGGAGCAGCCAAAGAGCAGAGAGAACAGAGGGTTTTCAGCCCAAACTGTTGGTTTTAACTTGGAAAATGGCTTAATACATTTGGCTAACACGGCTGTTTCCCCACCTTTTGCCCCAAAGGTCAGCAACGTAACCCCACCATAAGCTCCTTTGGCATCTGACTCAGAGGAAAGTGCTGTTACATGATGAGCAGCATCTTAGGACTCCAGGGACACACCACAGTCTCACTGTGCACACACAAACCCACCCAAAGCCTCAGCAAAGAGGAGGAAAACATGAATACTCACCCTCTCCCCTGGGTCACCCATTAAGCCCACGGGTCCAGTTGGTCCCGGAGGTCCTGGAAGGCCCTAGCATGGGAAAAGACAGGAAAAAAATAAGCCACTAAAATGTGTTATTATTTGTAGCAGATTTATACAACGAGCAGGAAAAGATTTAGAGCCTTCTGTTTATTTTTGCACCAGAAAATCCACCCCAAAGCACTCTGTGCACATGTGTGGCATATGGAAGCAATAGAGCCCAGGGACAGCCCTGTGCCGAGCCCTCCACGTGCATCCCAAACCCGGAGCAAAGGGAAAAGTGCCACTTACTGCTGGGCCTTCAGGACCAGGTGGGCCTTCCACCAGCATACCCTGGGCAAGAGGAAGGGAAAAAAAAGTGATTAGCAAGGCACATTCCCCAGGTTACTTTGATTCCGGGGCTTGATTTAAGCCCTGCGCTTAAATATTTCAGGTCTTGCTGCTACATGGAAGCACACCAAGATGAAGGGTTTCCACACTCTTGGATGACATCTCCTCTGTCTCTGTTGCCAGAGGCACAGAAGGCCCATTGAAAAGCCAAATAATGTCTGTTTAAATCACTGAGGGCATGGCAAACAGCCCTTACCCCCAGCATCAGGCCCACTCTCACTCCAGCACAGGGTCATCTTCCTAAGCACAACCCTTCTCTCTTTGCCCAGGCAAAAGGCAAACCCTGGAGCACAGCCAGCCTCGATGGTGCTGGAGCTTCAGGAAAAAAAATAAAAGCTGTTTCTAGACCCAAAGAGCTCGAAAAGGAGTTAGCAATCAAATTGCAAGGTGTCTTTCAAAATTATTTTTTTCCAGCAGACTGCACGCTCTGATTTACTCTGTGCATGTAGGAAATCACTGTGTGGGCAAAATGGTAAAAATAATGCTTTTCAATCCTTTTTAATCTAAATATTTTGTCATAACTTTATATCAGATCTATCATGTAACTCAGTAGGTTTGAGGTGTGGGTTTGTTTTTTTTTTCCCTGTGAGTATGTAAGAGGCAAAAAAGAAACCTCCCAATAATCCTGGCAAATGTTTTCCAGAAGGCATCAGGATGATGTGTCGGGAAGAGCTCCACAGAGAGCACTGCCCCTTTTATCCCTGGAGCCCAGCAACAGCCAGGTCAGGCCAGAGCAGTCCCTGTACTTCCCAGCTCACCTGTAGGAAACAGGGACATTTCTCCTATGGGATGAGATCCACCTTTAAAAACCTGTAGATAAGCAGTTGGCTCATGTGGGTGAAGCCTGGAGGAAGCAAGTGCAGGGACTGGGCTTGGGACACCCTGAACTGTTCTCAGGCTCTGGTGCCAAAAGCCTTGGCTGACCCAGGACAACCACCCCAGCAGACAGGGCTGAGCTGAATGAATCTGAAGTGCCTAGAGGAAAATCCAGGCATTCCTGCCCCAAAAGCCACAGTCTCTAAGCCCAGAGGAGCAAAAAATAGCATAAAACACGCTGCCATGGACCATCCCTGCTTCCACCAGTGGGATACACGTTTCTGCACCACTAATGCGTGGCCAGCGCTATTTTCCGCCTTTCCCAGTGTCCACACTACTTGTTACCACCTCGTTTAAAACCTCATTTTAAACCTGGCTTTCCCCTCGGTTGGACGTGTGAGGGGAAATTTGCTGCTGCTGGCACCACAGAAGTGCCTCTGCAGTTGTTGTTCACCAGGAAAGAATTCGGGTCACAAGGCTTCACCCCGTGCCCATGTTTTGACAGTCTCCACCTTGGCCATGGAGTCACTGCTGTCCTCTGGGTGGGAATTAGGGGTGAACTGCACACCCCTTCCCTCCAGCCTGCCCTGGGGATGAGCTATGGCTGTCGGAGACTTCAAAAAAAAGTGTCCCCCAGAACACCCGCTAGGCACTGATTCCTTTTCGGACACACAATGAAGGACGTTGCAGGGAAAGCCTCAAATCCATCCTTGTTGAGGCCAGTGATGGCACATTTTTGGTGTGACAGGTCCTTAAACAAAAACTAATCAGTGCCTGGGCTGGGACAGAGTATCACAGCCCACACAGGAGTCCCCAGGATATTTCTGGGCTGCTGGGTGCCAGCACTAAGCACAAAAGAGCACTGAGGTTCTGCTTCCCACGGCCACCTCCGAGTCCGGGGACACTCCTCCACACGGGCAAGAGCCAAAGCTAATTAGCTAATTTGGGATGCAAACATCCTTGGCATCTTCCCATACTTATCTGTTGGTTTACGTTGAGCTCCAGCCTTAGGGACATCTGGAGATTCTCCTTGGCAAGAAACCTCCGCTGTTTACATGATTTCTCATCAATAGGAGCGCTGGAAACATGGGAGGATTTGGGGACAGGACCCGTGGGGGCGATGCCACCGAGGGCAACCACCTTGGGGAGAGCAGGCAAGCCACGGATTTGGGACTGTCCCAGGGGAAAACAGGGCATTGCTTCCACTCAGTCAACACAAGTGACGCCACTATCACAGAAACAGCCCGAAGTCTGGCTCCAACACACAGAGGTGCCACAAGGCTGAGCAAACCCTCCCCAAAAGTAGATGTGAGCAGCAGGGTCACCCCCAAAAGGGACAGAGGGCTCTGAAGAGGCGGCAGCACCCTGATGGCTCCAGATCTGGGATGTCTGGGGTCCGTGCATCCCTCCTCTCCATCCCTCCTCCCCCTGCCCCTGTCCTGCCCTGCTGCCTCCAGCAAGTGTCAGCACAGAGCAAGGATTGAAGGACAGGCGGTTTGAAGGAGGAGGAGAGAAAATCCAGCAGAATCCAACTTCGCGTTTGGTTTTCATTTCCCTTCTCCTGCAGCTCCCACCAAAAAAAAATTAAATAAGAATTTAAAAAAGGAGCTAAAAAGCGCAGCAAATCTGAATTTTCCTGCTAAAGAGGAGCCGCACAGAGAGGGACAAGGCAGCATTTGGTCTTGTTTACTTTCTGGCAAAAGCTGTACATGCTCCAGTGTTTGGAAATCGTGCAGGCGGCCAAATTCTTTCTGGATGATTAAACTTAACTATTTTGTTCGCTTTGTAGCGTTTCGGGCTGGGCTCCTGCCATCGCCTTCGCGGGGTTTGGCTGCTCCCCCCACTCCCTCCCCACCCCTCCGATAAGGAAATCGCTCGCTCTTCCTTTTGTTTGCAGAGTGGGAGCGAGACCCAGAAAGGAGGAGAAGGAAGGAAAGGTTGGGAATGCTTTTATAAGGAGCTCAGGCTTTTCAAACCCCGCTGCTGCACCCCAGCTTCTCCCTGGCTCCCCTCACTGCTACCTGCAAAAGTTTCAGGCAAAGGAGGGAAGGAAGGAAAAACTAAAAGAAAAATAGTGGCCTCGGGATGATGGGAAGTGCTGCTGCAACGCTGGCCCTCTGCCAAGGAAAATGAGGTTAATTGAGCTGGTGGTGAGCAGCGAGCATGTGCTGAGCCTGCCGGGGACCTGCTCAGGGGAGGTGGGTGCGAGGACCTGAAGTTCCATCTGCAGCCTGGGGAGGAGCAGGGATGGGGGTACCTGGGCATCCTGACACACACAGAGAGCGGCAGACAGACGGGCATCAACCAACAGCCTCTTGCTCTGCTCAGCAGGAGCCTCTGAGCAAGCCCCAGCCATTCCCATCATCGGGCAAGAGGGCAGCAGCTCCATCCCCACCTCAGGGGTGCTCAGTTGGGCACCTGCATTTTCTGCAGAATGCAGAGGGCACAGGCAGATTATAACCATTATTTAGAAAGAAAAACAACCTGAGAAACAGCCCAGGGCAGAACTATAAAGAAAGAGCGTGCTGGGTTCCACTCCTGGAGCGACACAGGGTTTTCTCTGCAAGTGGAATCTGGTGGGACCCTGGGGCTGGTGCAGGAGCAAACCTCTCCTTTCCACAGCTGTGTGCAGGGAGAACCCTTTTATTTCCAGAGGGATGAACCCATTAGTTGCACAATTAAAGCCAACCCCAGGCTGCAAGTTCAGGTCAGGATACGACCTGGCCACCGGCCGCGGGTGCTCGGGGGAGCAGGTTCGCTGTAGAGCCAGGGGCACTTCCAGCCCTCTGGAGGGATGAGATGTGCCCCCTGCCTGATGCTGCAGCTTTAATTTTGCTACATGAGAGATTTCATGGGAAATTTTGCACTTCCTCCGTAATTTAGGTCACTTCTTGTAGTTTAAAAAAAAAAAAAAAAAAGTAATTACAGTATTTTATGTTAAAAGTTTTCAAATGAACCAAGTAATTCTTTCATGGGAAGTTTTCCTCCCTCCCAGCTGTGCCACTGTGACAATACTGAACCACCAAGACACACTGAACAAATCCTTTGTGCCTTTTTTTTCCTTGAGAAAAACAGCAAAACCCAAAAACCCGGATGGTCCTTACCGGCTCAATAATGGCGGGTTCCCCCTTCTGTCCCTTCTCACCCCGCGGGCCCCCGATCTGCAGCACACGAGGGAAACACAAAAAGTCAGAGAGGACACAGCTTTCAGCAGCAGCCTCCCCAGGCTGAGCAGGAATTGGAGCTGGAGGTCCTGGGAGAGCTGCAACCCAAGGAACTGCTGAAATTCATGTTGGAAAGACACGAGGCAGCTCCTCCTCGCCCCGGTGCAGGTGGGTGAATCCAAGCGAGATGATGCTCCCACGCTGGTTTTTGTGTTGCTAATTATGCTCTAAATTATGGAAAAGCAAACACTGGGAACTAGTCTTCTCCTGGATGGAGAATGAACCCTCTTACCCCTTCGTAGATGGTGTCCTGGTTCGCAGGCATTCCGGGGCCGATGTCGGGAGAGGCCGTCCGGTCGTAATAGTTGTCATAATAATTCCCATCGTATTCCTTTATTGTTTCCTCGGTGAAATCTTTATCCAGGTCATCTCCTCCTTGAGCAGCCTGGAAGGGAAAGAGCAGCAACGTGTCAGGCTGCAAATCCCTCTTGGTTGCACAAGCTGGAATATTAATAATATTACTAATATTAATAATATTAAGGGGTGTGATTTGTGCAAAGTGAGGGATGTTTTACAATAATGGTTACGTGTAAAAAAATCTGGGGAAAAGTTAAATTCTGGAGTTTTTAGGTCTCCAGTGACCTCCGAAGGTCTTCTCCAATGTCAGGCAAGAAGAATAGGAGAATCTTTATGTCAAAGGCACACCCTGGCTTTCCATGGGATTTCTGCATTGCTCCCTGTTAAAACACTGTGAATATAAAAAAAACCCATCTCACGTCAGGAGTATCCTGCAAACTCCGAATTGCCTAAAGGAAGAGGGAATGGAAGTTCCAACACCAAGTCCTCCTCATCTCTCATGGCCTCAGCATCTGAGACCCCGGATTATCAAGCACAAGAAGTCACGCATCCGTTCCCATATTTAAAATGCACATCAAAACCACAATGTGTCACTGTGAGTATCCAATTACAGGAGGAAATGTGGAAAAATCCAAGCTCGCTTCTATGAAAACCTCCTGTTTGTTTAGTCTGGGATCCAATTTGCAACTGTTCTTGTCCAAAGAGCAGCAGAAGAAACTTTTACAGAGCTGATGCCTTAATCCCTGAATCCCTCCTGAATCCTTGCAGCAACAGATGCTGTGGGCCACAAGCAAGGACATCTAGACAAGTATCAGAATTTCCTTGCTCCTCTCCATATCCCTGTGCTTCCAGCAGCCTGGCAGGCACAGTCCCTTGGCAACCTTTACTTGGAGCAGCACCGCAAGTAAAGAACAACATGTGCTGCTGATATTTATTTTCTTTCTTTCCTATCCAGGTAATGACCAAAATAGTCCATAAATTGAATTATTTCCAGTGCTTCCTGGAGAAATTATCTCCTCAGTGCTATGAATTCAGAATCACTTAAATGCCATCACCACTTCCAGACCTTGTTTCTGTGCCAAAACTGCTCAGAACCCATAAACACGAGCATCTGGATCGAAATTCAAGAGGTTTTAAATTAAGAATAAGCCCAGAGCTAAGGCAATCATCACCCCACCTTCTTTTACCTCTGCAAATACCAACTGGCCTTGGCAGAAATTGTTGTTTGGCAATTATTCAATTAGAAGACTTGGACAAGTCAGCATTATTTTTCCTTTGTGCTATCACGCATGTCTTTTGCCCCGTTTGAAATATTTTCCCTAGTTTTGCCCTTTGAAGCCTTAAAACCTGTTTATCTGGCTCTAAAGGTTTGGGGATAACATAGCAAACTGCATGCCTTGAAATGAGTATCAAAAATGTCCGGTTTGATATTTTAATTAAGGTCCAGAAGTCTATTTGCATGGGAAGATGATATTATGAATAACTGGGCAGAGAGAGAGGAAAGTTCTCCAGGCTGAGACTTGCAGGTGCTTTGGAGAAAAACCAAACCTAAAAATAATCTCCTTAACAATGTTGTTCTACAATGCGGATGAGGAAACAGTCAAGAAGGAAAAGAGGAGGCCCTATTCCTAATAACAGGCATTGGGAAGGGAATTACATGTGCAATCCTAATCCTCACTTCCACGTTGCTCACAAGCAGTTTGATTTTCTGCTGGACGCAAGGATTTGGTTTCCCCGGGAGTTTGTGGCTGCAAAAAGGACCCTTAGCTCCTACTCCAAGGTATAAACCTGGAATTCGCATCCTCTTGGGTATCTGTCCCTCAGGCTGGCACTTTTTAGGAGCCTTCCCTATGTCATGCCACGTTTTAGCCTTCCTCTTGTGCACAGAAACCTCCTTCAGCCGGGCCAGTTGGGTCCTTTTCTCTGCTCATCAGCTAAAAGATCCACTGGAGCAATATCCCACCCAGGAGCATTGCTGCAACTCTTCCCATCCAAACACCAGCTCCCTTGGAGCTGCAAGAGGCAGCCAGATACTTTGCCAAGACCTGGCTGAGCTTTCCCATCAGAAAGCCACACCACATGTTTCCCTACCTGAACTTTCCTCCTATTTCCTTTTCCTAACAAGTAAAGTGGCCCTTGAGCCTCTTACTTCCTCTTCCAGCTTTTTGGTTGTTGGTTTTTTGTTTTTGTTTTTGGTTTTTTTTTAAGGTCACGCTATCCAATCTTTAATTCCTCTCTATTAGAAAGTTCAATCTTGGCCAAAGATTTCTGGCTCTTTGTCAGGAAACACAAAACTTTCCCATCCCTGGGCTCCCTCAGGTTGGCGCTCGCTCCCTCGATACGCTGGAGCCTCTCCTGTTTCCCTCTGTGTATCTTTTTTAGCTGCTCAACCTCCTCCTCCAGCACATTTTTCAGCCCCAGTTGGCTGGAATGGATCTCCCCACGCCCCAGCCCTCGGGGCAGCTGGATCCACGCCGGCCTCGCTCCAGCTGCTCCGCTCTTTGCTTGGACGCTTTCCCCGACACCTTTTCATTCAAACTTCCAGCTCCAGCTCCAAGTGTCTTGGCCAGCTTTTGCTGTCTCTTTTGCCACCTTTCCAGCAGGCTCTTGGAAAACCTGGAATTCTGACATCCCCGCAAACCGAGTAATTCTTCTCCGCTTGAGAAGCTGCCACTAAACTCTTCCTGGGGGGTGGGATGGGACTTGGCAACGTTATGGAATGGTGTAGGTTGGAAGGGACCTTCAAGATCACCCAGTTCCAACTCCACGGACAGTGACGCCTTCCACCAGAGCAGGTTGCTCAAAGTCCCATCCAGCCTTGCATGGAACACTTCCATGTTATCCCACTGGGAATTCTCCTTGCTGATACTCCTGGATAATGAAGACTTTGCCTCATCTAGTGCCGTTATTTCCTTGCACAGTGAATTCTACAGCTCTGCAGCTCCCCAACAATTTATTTCCATCTCATCTTAGGCTCAAACCAACGTTCACCTATTTGCACATCCATACAAAAGGCAAGAACTGGGCAAGTCTCAGGGATAAGAGAGTCTCAAGTGCAACATATTTCAGTTGAAGCATATTAAAATGTGGGTAGATAAAAGTGTAAATGCTCCAACAGAAACGTCAGCTGTGGGATCTGGACTGATCTCATCTCTGAGTTGATCTGTGCAGAGAACAGAGGGGCTCGTTCTGGGTGAATGCAGTTGTTTGAAATCACTGGGTTTTTTTTTCCCAGTGTTGAAATGCTGGGGTTTTCTTTTAAGTAACAAACTGAAAAACAAAGATGCTATTCAGTAGGGCTGACAAAATGAAAAATATTGATGTTCTCCATCAAATCAACATTTTAAGGATTTATATTAATAACTTGGAAGTAAAATGCTTTTAGTTAGATTTTAACATCAACCCTCATTTCTCTTTTTGTCAGAAAACCACTTCACATAGATGTCAACATGAACAGATTTTTCCAGGGGAATAATCCTTAACTCTAAGTATCTGCATTCCCCACCCTGAAATATCTGGAGTGAAAATATTTTACAAGGAACTTCCTCTTCCAGCAGCTGCCTAAAGCCCTCACGGGTTTACCATCTGGGTGCTGGCATCTCCTTTGCTTTCAGGGCTAAGAAACGGCAGAAATAACAAAGAAAATGAGTTAAAATTACATCAGTGTCGTTGTAGGTGATGACAGTGCTGGTGGGGAGCTCGGCCTCCACGGCGTTTTCAGTGAGCCCACCCTGAGGATCTACTTCCTCGTTGTAGTTGATGTCTTCATAGGGCATGGGTGTGAAATACTCCTCGTTGATGGTTTCGTAGTTGTACTCGTCGACAAGGGGATCATCCACCGTCCCGTCCTCCTTCGGTGGGTTTCCGGGGTTCCCTCTCTCCGGTGGCGCTGTGGGAGCTGGATAATCCTGTGGCAGAAATAAAACACCGGAATCAGAGAAACAAACAAACAAAAAAAGAAGATTCTGCATCATCCTGCACCTCCCCTTCCATAAATGTGCTGTTTATCAACCTCATCGTTGCCAGGACCCCTCCTCGGTACCTCCTTGGTTTCGGGTCTCTCTCCAGCAGCCACTTCAGGAGGGCCAGGTTTGGTGGTGGGGGCTTCTGGTTTTACAGAGTCATCGACATCTTCATAGTAGGGGTACTCGTAGTAGTAGGTGTCACCTTCTCCCTCCCCATCCGTGTACTGCAAGGAGGAGATGAAGAGCAGAAAATGAGCAGCCCAGCACGTTCCTGCCAGCTCCTTTTACACATCACGGCTTCAAAGCGACAGAGGGTAGGGTTAGGTGAGATAGTAGGGACAAATTCTTCCCTGGGAGGGTGGTGAGGCCCTGGCACAGGTTGCTCAGAGAAGCTGTGCCTGCTGCATCCCTGACACTGTTCAAGAGCACGTTTTATGATGCTTGGAGCAACCTGGTGTCCCTGCCCACGGCAGGGGGTTGAAACTAGATGGGCTGTAAGGTCCTTTCAACCCAAACCAGTGATTCTGTGACTATATTTTTTTTTAACCTCAGATTGCTGAGACCTCCCAGGTCACCCATCTGACATCCTGAGGGAGGGGAAGGAAGCACCTGAACCCCGCAGCAGCTCAGGGAAGCGGCGACGCTGTTTCCACTGCTCTAAACGGCATCCGTGTCACTTCCCATCCACCCACAGCCCGCAGGCAGAAGGGCTTTGGAAACCAGATATTTTCAGCGTGTTCCACAAGGCGTCAGTCATTCTTCAAAATGAAATCCAAACAAACCAGCTGGTTACAGCCGGGCATGGCGAATCTCTTCGCCAGCCCAACGCTCTCGCTGGCAGCCGCCGGCGGCGCGTGGAGGAGTTATTCTTACGTGGAGCAACACGGCCCCAAGACAAGCCAGCTCTTGTTGAACCGCTGGCTCCAAGAGAAGAGTTTTATTTTCCTGCTACCACGTATATTTCGACCGTACCAAAGTCTGTTTTATTTTTGTTATTTATTGTTTCTCCAGAAGTGCCGGCGGAGCGGTTACAGCACTTGCCCGGGGCTGGGTGGCTGTGCCTCGCCATGAGCTCCCCAAAGCCCTGCCTAGGTGCAGGGTTAATTCAATCTCAGACTGAGAGAGCTGAGGGCATTACAGCTTTGTGGGGATTCAGCAGGAACCCACGGGTCTGAGATCAGCTGAAAGCAAATCAGACCAAGAGAGTTGTTGAGAAGTGGCTGAGGACACCAGGCACCAACTGCTGGGAGCTGAGCCTGAGACTTCCCAAAAAAAAGTCAAAATTCAAGTGATGCTCTTCTGGAAATCAGCCACACCCAGCCATTTTTAATTGGGCAGTAAAAATTTAAAGTGTATCCTGCATCAGCCTTTTTTAATTTGTTTTCTTTTTTTTTTTTTTTAAGAAAAGACCTGAGGCTAATTCTTCATTGAAAAACTATTGAGCCCAGCAGCTTACAGGGATGAATCAGGAGCATTTCTGCCAAAATGAAATTCAAATGACAAATCCGTAGGCAAAAGTATTTCTCTCTCTTTTTAACACCTGTTGTTTCAAAGAGTGTTGAGAAAGAACTGCTTAATCCATTTACAAGTTCAACAGTAAAATTTGAAATTCAGAAACAGGTGCCTGTTCTGGACAGGACTCGACCTGCCAGGGAAAGTCAATGTTTCACACTCGGCTCACGTTGTCTCTTCTGCAAGTTTTTGAGCTCCCCGTGAACGTTCATTACAGTCTCTGGAAATGGGAGGAGTGCAAAAGGAAGGAAAAACTCCCAAAGGCAAGAGCCAAGACCAGAACCTACAAATCCCAAAAACAAGCTCTGTCCTGGATGTTAAGAGAGGAGTCACAGGGAAGCTGAGCTTGAGGAAGAAGCTGAGTGTCTTTGTGGCCACAACATGCAACCAGATGCTGCTGCCCAAAAAAAACATCCCCAGACCTGTGAGACACTTACATATTCATCCTGGTTGGGGTCCTGGGACTGGGGGGAGTCGGGGATGGCGGTGTCACAGTCGGGGCTGTAGTGTTCACAGTAATCCAGGGCTGCCCGGGGGTCCGCCACGATCAGGAGCTGCTGGATGTCACCCTGCAGGGAAGGGAGGGCACAGGGTCAGGGAATGGATGGTGCACACGGAGCCACCAGCACGGTGCTGCAGTCATAGACACGATCAACACCAAGAAATCAAAAGGAAAACACTTGGCAGAGTCACCTCCCTGACACCGGCAAGTCCCCTGAGGTGAGCCAGGCGAAAACCCTCCCTGTGCAGAGCAGGGTTAAGAAGCCATTTATCTCTGCTTTAAGAAGCCACTTATCTCTGGCTGCTCCATGAGGTGTGAAGCTGCTGTGCTTCATCCCCGGTCCCAAATGCACCTCCCCAAAAGATAAGCACATCTGCAGAGGGGTCACCCTTGTGCCTACAGCACCCCCAGTCCCCGGTAAGGTAGGTGCAGGAAAAAGAACAGAAAAGGGCTTTTCACACCCCGAATCAGCTGGAGGCAATAAAAAAACCCCTCCTTTCCACCTGTCCTGTGCAGCTCTACAGGGCTCCAAAGTTGCCCTAGCCTGTCCAAAAAGCTGGTTATCAGCCTCAAAACTTCTCAACTTGTCCCACACCATCAGCTGGTCTCACAAAAGACATCACCCCCCCCACCATCTTGCCTCCCCTCGATTTTCCACCCACAACAGACTCAGAAAGAGATAAGAAATGCGTCTGAAAAGAGCCAAGAGGAAGGGGGGTTGCAGTGGCTTATTAAAATCCAGGTGCAGAGGGAGCTCATTAGGCACCAAGGCTGGTTAATGGGGTTAGGGTTACTATTTGGATGGTTAGAGCTGATATTTAATTGGGGGAGGGGGGGGGAAGTTCTTGTTTAATAATAGAAAAACATGGCTAAAGCACCAGGGGATAAAGCAGGAGCGTTACAGCAAAACTGGGAGGATGATTTGGGGAAGTAAAAGAAACCAGAAGCTTCACATGGAGCCTGGCCACATTGGCAAACATCTCCATGGAAAACCAAAGGCTATTTTTGAAATGATGGACCAAGTCTGCCTTGGTCTACATGGTCCAGCCATGGGTGGCTCTGGGTCCATGGGGAGCTCAGCCTGCCATGAACATGGACCACTGATTTCACTAAAGAAGGTGCTGTTCACATTTTTGGCAAGAGATCCACCGGGAAAGAAGGTTGCAAGGACCATGTGGACCTGGCTACAACCTGCCTGACTCTGAGGGAAAGGAGCAGCTTACAGCTGTACGGAGCTTCCCTTCCCAAATTCCATGTTATCACACCCCTCCCTGCAGAAATTCACTGTAACATCTGGGCACCTTTCAGATGCTACACAAGGAACCCTAAAACTGAGCATTGGTTTAAGCTTATTAGTCATTGTTTCCAGTGAATAACCTTTAGAAAATTAGCAGAAATGTCTGCAAAGTGGTTTTCAATTTTCCATTTCAAGAAAGAGAAACAATCTTCCCTTCCCCTCTTTTTTTTTTTTTACATTCATAGAGCAGTTCTGTCATTAATGTTCTGGCTTTTTCTTTTTCAATGTAACCACCAAAGAAACAGAAATGGAGTATTAGGAAAACAGAAAATGCCAGGTTTTTGACTTGTGGAGCACTTCCCACTTCCAATAAGCTCTGGCCACCACTTGCCAGTGGGACCCACACGGGGAACTCGGCCATGGTGTGATCTACAGGACATCACCCAGCCCTGAGCAGAGACTGGAAGGAGCTGGGGGTGCCATGGGGCTCCTCACACCGAATATCACCATCCCTGGTCTTCAACGGCAGCTCAGAGCAACAAAACAGGCTGTTCCTTTGGAGTTCCCCCCAGCAGGGAATGCCCAACCTGGTCAAGGATTTTTGTTTCAAGTGGATGATGTGAAGATCCTTCCAGCTGCTATTTCTGCACGCAGAACCTCAGTCACCCCTCGCTGACACCCAAGTTAAGCCATTTCTGCCCTTCTCTCACTCAGGTGGTTAAAGCTCCCCATTTTCCACAGGACGATGGGAAGTGTCTGGCAGTGCTGGGATAAGCTGAAATAAAGCAGCCACAAAGCAGACCTGGTACTTGTCTTGCAAGAGGCAAGGAAGGCTGAAAAAGCTTTTTCTTCCTGATAAGGTTGGATTTACACCTCAAGGAGAGCTGATAGTCTGCATCATATAAGGGCTATAATTGTGTTTCCTCAAGGCGCAGATAAAGCAAGGAAAGGCATGTTGGCTAAACATGGTGCAAAAGGTTAAGCAGAAGAGAATCTGTTAACTGAGGTTTGCTTTTAGTCTCAGCTGATGGCAGTTCCTGGGGAGAAATCCTGGCTTGATTCCCTGCAGGAGCTGAGCATCCTCTGGCTCTGATGGCCCAAGGAATTGGCAGTGCCTTTGAGTACATGGAAAAAAAAACACCTGCAAAACCCAGGAGAGCCACAGGCTCCAGTCTGGGGGCCAGGGCAGAAACCCCAAACTCACTCAACACACCAAAGGACAGTGGATGAGTGAGCAGGGGAGAACAAACAGGGGAAGCTTCCTGCTCGTTTTGGGTCAAGAACCTGAGAGAATCAGCGCGTAACCGAATAAATTCAGAATGCAGAGAGTGCCAGGAAAAAGCATGAGCCGCATCAGACAGCTCCTTCAGAGCTCACCACGCTTCACGAGCATCATTCCACATGGCCACTACTTTCCTGTTTCCTTTTCAAACTCAATCAATCACCCTGCCCAGAGTTCATCCTTCTCTCGTTGTTCCAGTGGCAGCGTGAAAATCAAGGAAAAACCGAGGCACCCGATTTTGGGGGTGTGAGGGCCCCAGGGAGCATCCGAGCTCCGGCACAGCGACACGGGCTGAGCAGCTCAGTGGTGGGGGAAGGACGAGAGCTCAGGGGGTCGCCAGGCCATTCATCTTTGTTTCATTAACAGCAAGTGCACAGCACTGGTGGATACCCCGTGTTAACACTTGTAAAAAGCAGACAGGAGTAAAAACCTTGTTAGCAAGATTCCCAGTCAATTGACCTCATCCCTCGGCGCAAAACAATAAAATGGGCTAATTTAGACCGCAATAAAAAGCCCCACTATCTGAACTTCACAAAAGATGCACAAAGCTGTGCTGTCAAGAGCCCCATTTCTTTGATTTAAAAAGCCGCCCTGCACTGGAGCGAGCCGTGCTGGGAGGGTCGCGAGCCCTTTGTGTCCTCTCGAGTGTGTTGCCGCTAATAAATTGCGCCAGGAGCTCCCTGCCCTAGCCCAGGCTGACAAAGGGGCAGCCAGCCCCGCTCCCCTTCCTCTCTCAAGTGTCTATTTGTTTCCCCTGTCGTGGTTACACAAAACCACCCAAAGCCTGTCTCCTTCCCACGTCAGCATCGGCTTTTTGCAGCGGCGATAACGGAGGCACCATTAATTCACACACACACACAGAGTGCCGGCGGGTTTTCCAGGGAGCCTTTGTAAGAGAGAGAACTTACAACTGCATCAATAAAGCACTTTAAAGAACTTCACCAGCCAAATCATTTTGAGACTTATTTTCAAGCAAAGAGGGATCTAAGTCAGGGAGCAGGTCACTAAAGCTCTGGTGTTGCTTCGAAGGAGAAGCGCAATGTCCTCCACCCTCGGCCACTCACACAAGACAGCGGGTAAAGTTCTCTCTTGGCACATGAATGAGTTGGCACAAGTTCTCTCTTGAGCATATCTAGGCACTGAGGGCTCAAGAAAGTCTTCCAGGAACTGGGAAAATTTGTAGCATGCAAAGCATGTTCGTCCCCCTCATCTGTCAGCACAGTGAGACCCCAAAAGTCAGAGGTAGGATAAGTGCTCAGAGCACCTCTGAGCATCATCCCAGAGTGCCTTGTTTAAACTCAGCTGCTCCAGAAAAGAAGCCAAGCTGCAGCAAAGGGCTCAGACGAAGCCTTGTCATCCCCACCAGTCCCTGTACCTGTGTACAAACCACAGCTGGGCTTTGCTGGTTCGACAACAAATTTCAAGTGGAGAATAAAAAAGGTCGATTGTTTGGGGGGTTTTTTTGCCTGAAAATAACCACTATTTCATCCATCAGAAGAGCTAGCTTTTAAAAAAGGGGAATAAATCACATTTCGACCTTTATTCCTAGAGCTTCTTGTGAAGAGAAAGAGGCAGAACAGCACATTTATGAAAATGATTGTGAACTGTGAGGCTTTTATTTGCTCCACCAAACAGATGTAAGTGCTGACTGTCAGGACCAGTAAGAATCTGTCTGACATTTATGGTAAAGCCATTTGTGCCTGATGAGTCATTTGCTTTATGGATTAAGTTCCATCAAGCCAGTTTAATTCAACTCCCCAGCCAGCTCCCAGACAAGACTGGAAAGGCTCTTTCTGGAGCATTTTTTAACACTTATTCTATATGCGTGCAAAAAATGTCACATCACTTCCAATGACATCAACTTCAGTAACTTGGAGAAATCGTTGTGGTTCAACAAAAAAAAAAAAACACCAAAAAAAAAACAGCTGGCCTGGCTAATCAGAGTGACTTCATCTGGCATTGGCAGCAGCTCCATAAATACTGGGATTCTTCAGGGCTCCCACTGCAATGCACCAATAATCGACTGAACTGTTGGTTTAGTGCTTTACCCAAAAGTCTGAGAGACAGCATCCCTAAGAATAAAGGCAGCTTGATGTGCTTTTCTAAACCCCTGCATTTAAACTGGACAAACACAGGCCTGGGATGTACAAATGTATCAAAAAAACCTACAAGACTGTTGGAAGTAACTGACATATTGCTGAGTTTTATTATCACAAACTCACTGGTTCCATAAACCCAAACCCGGGCTGAAGAGTGGCAGAGGTTCAATGCAGCTCTGTGATGAAGTGAAAGCTTAGAGAGCTTCCAAAAAACCTCATCTGTCTCAGAGACAGCCTGCCAGCCCTCAGATGTTCCCCTTGATAGAACCAGTCATCAGCCCCTGCCCAGAGATGCTCATTGCTATGGACACAGCAGCTGCCCTGCCCTAGGGCTCCAAGCAGGTTGGAGTAAAAGTGGTGTTGGACATGTCAGGGAAGAAGGGAAACAACGGCGGACCCAGAACTCACTGTGCTCCCCGTCCTGTCATAGCGAGACCCCAAAAGTCAGAGATACTTTAAGTGCTCAGAGCATCTCTGCACCCTTTGCTGTACTGGCATCATCCCAGAATCCCTCATTAAAACGCAGCTGCGCCACAAAAAGAAGCCCAACCGCAGCGCTGGGGTCAAATAAAGCCTCATCGTGCCCTGTACCTGCACCCTGAGCCCCTCCTGCTGTCCAGCCACAAACAGGAATGGCAGTTTTGCACTACAGAATGAGAAGGCAATTGTTCAAAGTCTGGCTAAATAACAAGACAAAAGGTTTGACTTAGCTGCAGTCACGAGTCAGCCACGAAAACTGGGCGGTTTGGGTAAGTCCAGCCGGATGTTTTTGGCCCCGTCCCGCACAGAGGGGCTGCGGGATCAGCCGGGGCAGCTTTGCTGCGAGGCCTCTGCTATTTCCCCTCCTGGGCTCCAGTTACCGCAAGAACAGCTCCTGCTGGCTTTTGGCACTCAGAGAGGAGCCTCTTCTGAGCCTTCTTTAGCAAAAACAGGTTTAATTAGGCAGAACAGCAATAGAAGTTTCATTAGAACTCAATATGGCTTCAAAGAAAAACCCTCCCGAGCCAGGGCTTGATAAAAGTTTCTCTTCCCCGTGGATCTCCATCCGGGCACCCCAAGAAACCCCTCTCACAACACGTCAGCCCAGTCCTGCATCCCCACCCCCGGATCAGCCATGAGCATTTCTGATATTAGACTTGCAGAACACACAGTAATTATTTGGACAACACACAAGCCTCTTTCCCTGACCACAGCAACAAGGAGCAAATAAGCCCTTTGGCTCAGTGGTAATTAACCTCCCCAGTAATTTTTCAACCTTTTTATTTTACAATCCCAGGGAGGAACCCAATTTCCCATCAAATGAGAATCCACTGAATCACTGCTAGTCCCAGCTGCTGGATTTGAAGGAGCGAGGCAGGGAAGTGCTCTCCCCTCCTCTTCCTCATCCCTAAACCCTGGGAATCTCCAAGCTGTCCCCAACACCCAGCCCCGCTCCAGCAGATGGAAACAGAGTTGGGCAACACCACGTCATGCGTCCTCCATCCATAACTGCTGGATCCCTGGGTCAGCACCCTCACGGCTGTTTCTTAAAATAAAGAGGCTTTTTGGAGCAAAGGGCTGCATTTCCTCCGTGCTTGCAGAGACTACAGCACGCTGTAGATCTGCCTGTGTGATATCACAACACAATTGCGGTGCAGTTTAGCAAGGACTCCTTATTGGAAGGGAAGGACAGGCAATTCCCTGAGAGGAGAACAAAAGCCAGATGGCTTTGCTAATTCTGGAAAGCTCTCCTGAAGAAGCTGTCGCTCTGCCAGCACCCAAATACCAGTCAAGGACTCGAGTCATTAGCAGAGCAGAAGACACCAGTATACAGGGTTTATTTCCAGGTGTCTGCTTCCCACCCAGCCCTGATAACCACACTGTAAATAACCCCCTGCCCTAATGCAAGCCCCAGCAGCAGCCACGGCCACTGGCATGACACGGAGCACCCTCAGCACTCACCAGAGCAAAGGTGAAGCTAGAGCTTATGCCCCAAGTCCTTCTTTGTTTGTGAACACAGAGCTAATTCCCAAAGCCAACATACACACTATTCCCCAGCAGTGTGGATTATTTACATGGCACTGCTTTACAGGATCCAGCCACTGCTCCAGCTTCCCAGCCCCAACGGGCAAGAGGTTTTCTTGCTTTTCCGAGTGGCTGAGTTTGTCGAACCCATTAAGCATGGCTGACTTCTTCCTGCCACTTTCCCTGGAATCCTCACCAAATCCTGACAGTCCAAGAGCCCCTTTGCTCTCTGCAGTCCCTTGTAACAGCCACCCCTTCTTCAGCCCTCCACTACCCTGCTCCACTTCATGTCACATCCTGCCCCGAGAGCTTCTCGTGCAGGGACCAGCGATGCCACGAAGAGGACAGAAAAGGGACAGGATGTGAAAGCCTGACCAAGCTCAAACGGACGTTTAATGATGGGGCAAGAGCCCAAGCCAACTCCAAATTCCCCACACATTCTCCCTGCCCCAGCTCCCCATCCCTTCACTGCCAACACTGATTCATCCCCAGGCACTTCGCCTAATTGAAGCCTCCATCCTTTCAGAAGACACATCTAATCACCAGTTTAAAGATCCCCAAAAGCTCTGGGGCTGCTTTATGCTTTGAGATAATTGTATTTCACCTTACTCAACCTTGGCCCTGCCTGACTGAGGGGCTGCAGTGCTCGGATGAAGCATCACACGCACATCACAGAGGCCTTACCCTGTGTCTCCCACTGCGATCCATAAATGAGCGTTGCTTCCAGTGGGCAATCCATCTTTCCTAGCTAAACGCCAGTGCCTAGACCTTGGAGGACAGTTCTTGTTCAGGAACTTACCAAATGAGTGGAAAAACCCAGCTCAGGCAAATTAGCAACCTGCCATTTAATTAAGATCCAGCAACTTCAGGGACACAGGGCAGAGAGACAAACAATCCTTAAGACAGAGGCAGCTCAGGAAGCAGGTGGTGTTGGCAGAAGCACAGAAAGCATCAAACCTACAAAATATTTACTGCAAAGCCATCCTAGCAATGCATTTCTCCAGGGGTTTTGCTTCCAAGCTGGAAAAGGCACTGTGGGAAGAGCAGCTCTGCCCCACGCAGTCCCTCCAGCCTGGCATGGATGGGGCAGTGCCAGGCTGCGCCAGAGCCACAGGTGCTGGTGTCAAGGGGGATTTCCTCCAGAAAATGGGAAAATTTAAGCTAAGGAAAGAGGAAAAAATAATAAAAAAAAGAAAAACAGGAAAAACTGGACTGTGGTTGAAGTCTCCTGCCCTTACAATGAGGAGCATCCCGGGTCAGGCAGTGTTCTTCACACCCACATACCCCGGGACGTGTCCAGCTTCCCCGTGACTCATGTCTGGAGCTGCAAAGCCCCAGACACGGGCTGTGTGCTCCACTGCAGAGCAAATACTTCCAATATCTGCTGCAGCTCATTACACCAGGGAGCAGGACCCACCCAGAGGAGAAATGACTCCTCGGCTTCTGTTTATCCTCACGTCTCCGTGCAGGCAGCCTGACATCAGCCACTCTGAGCCTGGTGGCATCATCATCATCATCACACACTGGAGTCCTTTGGAACAAAATATTTGCAAGCTCTGATTTTCCCTTCCACATCCAGCTCCCTGCTCACCCAGGTCCCTCTTAGAACCACTGCCATCCATGGATTTGTCTGCATTCCTCCTCTTTTGAGCGAGCACAAACACCACAACCTCTTCTGTGGGACAGAAAGGTATGTCCAGGGCAAAGCAGCCAAAAAGTTAAGACTGCAGGAAAAGGAAAAGGCAGCCAAGGTACCTTAAAAAAACCAAGCAAATACAAAGACCTGCTGAAAACACCCAGAGACAGATATCCTTAAATCAACAACCGTCGTGCTCAGACACTCTGCTGGCTATTTTTACATATTTATGTCTGTTAAACAAACCACAATCTATCTACGAGGATTTTTGGGTGCAAAACAATCAGTTATGGACATGAAAAGCAGGATGGGGCTGAATGGCTTCCCCTGCTCTGTGGCCCCAGCCTGGAAGGACAGACGGACTGGGAGAGGGGCTGCACAGACTGGTGTGACAAAAGGCTGCTTTATATTCACTCCTCCTCTACAGCCTGGCCAAGCACTGTGGTAACACAGGCAAAAATAATACGAGAGGTTTCTGCAGCTATTTTGCAGAGAGGGGAAAAATAATAGCACAGTTCAGGTTTTTAAAGGGAAAAAAAAAAAAAGGAAGAAAGAAAGAAAGAAAGAAAAGAAGAACCCCCTGACAGTCCCACCTCTCTCCACCCCAATAAAGAGAGAACATTACTCTCAAATTTCATTTGCCCATTGTAAGACGAGCCTTTATATTTGCAAAATGAGTATTTTTAAACTTTTGATTTTAATTGTGTGTTCTGAGCAGATGGTCTGAAACATCCCCCCCCAGCAGATTAGAAACATATGTGAAGACCAAGGAATCTGAACCACAGGTTTTTATTAAGCTGCATGATTTTTAGTTCAAATTTCATCATGCTGGAGTAAATATTTTCTCTCTAAAGCAGCAGCTGCATGGTAGGTTACCCATAAGAGGTGGTTTATTTTTGGACACATACACACATGTAGCTGCCTATACCTGCAGGTCTCCTGCTTGCTGATAAACGTTATAGATGTCAATGTGACATCTTGTGAGGGTGAAGAATTGCTGGCCAGGGCTTGGAGCAACTTGCATCACCTACAGCAGGGGCCACCACACTCTTCTCTGGAGAAACCCTTTACAGGTCTCCTGCAGTGACACCTTCCCCAGGAATAGGAAATGGGACAGGAGCTCCTCGGCTCGCTGGGGCTGAGCCACCAGAGGTTCTCACAGCCACGGGATGGAAGCTTTGCAATGGATCTCTCTAGAACATGCTGCTATAACCAGGCTTGACTGGAAGGAATAACTCCTCTGCTGGCTTATCTTTGAGTTGCTGGCTGGGCAAAGGTGTCCCTTCTATTTCAGGAGAAAATTATTAAAAAAGGTAAAAAACCTGACTGCAGAGAACCCTTCCAAGGTGACTCAGTTTTTTTTGGCTGCTCCAAAACTCCCATGAACATGGTAAATAGTCTGACTTTCTTTTCCCCTCTTCAGTTTTGACCGAAAAATAGGAAACTCAATTCTGAGAAGAGCTGGAACGAGAGAAAAGCAGGTTGAGACTCTGCAGGCAGGGCCAGCTTGGCAGGAGGACTTGGCACAGTCACACCAGCTCCCAGGGAATGTGTGAGATGTTCAGGTCAGACCTGGTGTAGGTCCTCAGCAAACCTGCTCTGTGGATGCTCCTGTGTGGGATCTTAACTGTGACCTCCAGTCAGAACCAGTTCTTGCCTTTTTTTTTTTTTTTTTTGCCAGCACAAGGAACTGGGTCTCTCCCTGCAGGGAGAGGAAATATTTGGAGAAGAGCTGTTGTGGGAAACACCTTCCCCAGAGGAACAACACAACGCTGCGATTACAACTGCTAGTACCTAAATATTCACCCCATGGATACCAGCAACCACACTGAGAGTTATTTGGTTTAAAGGTTTAAGCTAACACATGAGGAAGCATTCTCCTCTAACGAATTCATTAGGACAGCAATGCGCCTTTTTGGCTGGTTTCCCCCCAAAAGCAAGCCCTGTGTGATCCCCTCGTGCAGCCACAGGTGTGTCCATCTATCCCAATAACTCTCCAACCTGATGCCTGATTTCAATCACTTTTGACAGAGGAAAAAGGCTCAGGATAATTAAAGTGCTATAAATGCCATGGAAACAGACAGCTCAGTAAAATCCATCATCCAAGTGCGTTGTCTGGGGAGGCTCAGCAGTGAGTTCACATCCCAGCAGACACAGGCATGCACAGAACTCGCCTCTTTAATGCTCCTACCATAAGCTGAAGCAACCACGAGACACAAATTAGAAGGGATCTAGACCTGACTAATCTCAAAGCATCTCTGAGATTCCCAGTTCCCGCGGCGACTGCGAAAAGACGAGGCCGAAACGCCACAAAATAAGCAGCTTTCCTTCCCTGCCTGCCTAGACATGGAAAACGCCCTCCTCTCCTCAATTTTCCTGACACAAGAAGAACGGAGAAGGAAAGTGAGCAGCTCCAGGTCTCAGCTAAGCCAGCTCTCCTGGGAGCTCCCAGAGGAATTTCATGGGACACAGCAGAGCCCAAGGGTTGGTTGATACCTGCCATCAGATGCTGGCCGTGCTCAGACTGCCACTGCCACCCAGGCAACCTCAGACGAGCCTTTACCCAAGGACAGGGGCCGATCCATCTGCACAACGCACTCGTAATTGCTACTGGCTCTTCAAACACACCAGGATCAAACCCTTGGAGCTATTTTTTTCCCTCTGTGACCACACAGCAGCCCGTGCCCTCTGTGATTTCTGCCTCCGAACTCCTCATTTGGTAGATTAAATTTGGCGTTTGTGTCCTGCTCCACACAAATTACAGCCCTGAGCCCTAAGAATAGAGGCCCCACAATCACCATGTGCTGTGTTGTCACTGCTTTCACATCTAGACCTTTATGAAGTGGTCACCAAACAGCTGGGGTTTCTTTTCTCCCCCTCCAGATTATAAATGCTTAGTGAAAATCTATAGGATAGCTTTGAAAGGGCTGCTTTAAAATCTGCTCAAAGCTTGTACCACCAAGTTCACAGGTATTTCTTTTTTTTAATTGAGGACCCCACCATCTGTTTACAACATTAATGCCACCCGCTGAGAGTGACTTCAGAGCACCAGATTACTCAAAAACCCCAAATCCATCCCCCAGATATCTCTCCAGAATTCAAACATGGTTTTCTTTTTGCCCTTTCTTTAAGTAATTCTCTATTCCAGAGCATTCACAAAACCACCAGTGCAAATAACCACACCCCCCAACAGCAGTATTTCCAGCAGTTCTTCCCAGTTGTTTTCCAATAGGAGCTGATTTGGCTCAGGTACATTCACACGGTGTGGTTTTGTTCCCTAATTGAAGCATCAAGTCAGATTATTCTTCTGAAACCTCACAAGCGGCAAATTAGACTATTCACCAAAAAAATTCTCTTTATACTTGCTCAGAAAGTTGGCTTCCCTGGATATGCTTAAGCAGGGTGGCTCAGGAGGCACCTGGAAATGGGATTTTTGCAATTTAGATAGTCAAGAAAAGAAATTTTCCATGCCAGGACAAGGCAATGGGACAATGTGACACGGTGGTGCTGTCCCTGAGAACCATCCCCAGTGTCCTGGGTGCCAGCAAGGCTCAGACCCATGGACAGCATCCCACAGAACTCATTCAGGCCCTCTGGAAAGCTGCATTAACTCATGGCATGCACACTGTGGGAGGCATTTACATAAAGGGGGGATCGGGTCAGCCTGACCTTCAGTGTCCAGCATGGAAATTAAAAAGGGAAAGAAAAAAAAAAATCCCACAAAAGCCCAGCCCAGGCCTCTGAGAAATGAATGGGGCAAAATGAATGGATGTCATTGTCTGTCCTGCTCTGCCAGCCCTTTAACTAGCAGTTAATAATGCTGAGAGAGTGAGAAGATGAACCCATAAGCAATTTTGAAATAATCCCCTCATTTTGCATCCCGTGTATTCCGAATAACGCCGCCTTTTCTGCAGCACACACTCAATACCCTGCGCTCCATAGGACACGCTCAAAAAACATATTTTCTCCATTTTCCTCGCTGCATTCATTAGGAATCCCTGGAAGAAGCCCAAGGCCCCATTTCCCCTTGTCCTCCACTGCTCTCTGAGCACCAGGTAGCCCGGCATGGCCTGGCTGTGCCCGACCACTGCCACCACTCTCGGGGTCCCAGCTGTCACCTCCTGAAGGTCGTCCCCCACTGCAGCAGGGCCTGAGCAGCCCCACAGCCCGGCTGCTGTCTCCATCCACAGCCCAGGGACCAGCTCTGGGCAGTGCCCTGTTATCCGGGCTACCTTTTCCAGAGGAAACGAGGAAATTGCAGTTTTCCTTGGAGAGGCGATGCAGAGCGGAGGGGAGCACGAAGCCTCCGAAAACTCTCCGCGTAATCCCAAATTAGAGGCTGCAAGGCTGCCACAGGCTGCCCAGCCTTCCCTTTTCTTCTTGTGGTCATGCAGACCTGACCACACACTCAAATTCCCTATTTTCTTTGCCATTCCATTCAGTGCTGCGTTTCTCCCCATCCAACCTCACCTCCTGATGTCACCGAGGGCCCATCACACCGTTCCAAGTTTCCCCTCTCCCTCCAAATCAAATAATCCTCTAATAACCGAGTGAAATGGCTGGCTTTTTTTTTCCCCCCTCCAGGAGTCATTTTTCAATGACATATGTGCGAACCACGAAGGGATAGTTTAAAACCCGATCCTCCCTCCTCGCGAGCCGTGGCCCGGCACATCACCCCGTCGCTCCTTCGCGTCCTCCCCCTCTGCGCCGAACGACGCCGTTTCCCGGCTCCGGTTTCACATTGATTTATTCCCCTTTCCTATGTGGAAAATTAGGAACCAGATCAGCTCCTGCCGGCTGTGCCGCCCACGTGAAGACGGATAAGCCAGTGGATCGTAAGGGGGACTCTCTCACAGCGGAAAATATGTAGTAAAGCAAAGCTCTTGGCTTGAGTTGCTGCCGGAGCCGCGCTGAGCCCGAGTGGAGGCAGCTGCTCAGTTTTTAACCAGCCCTGTGTAAACGGGGTCACGGTGTCTGTCTGGGAGGTGTTGGTCCCACTGACCCAGAGAGCTCTGGGCTTCATTCCCATCCCTGGCTACAAGGGAGACGGAGGAGGCAAATCAAAAGAGAGGGTCTGGGGTAGGTGGTGAACAGCAGGCTTGAGGGGCAGCTGGTCTTTGTACGGAAAAGGAGGTGAGATGAAAGAAATCCTGCTAAAGATCATAGAATGGCTTGGGTTGGAAAGGACCTTAAAGCTCATCCTGTTCCACCCCTCTGCCATGGGCAGGGACACCTTCCACTAGCCCAGGTTGCTCCATGCCCCATCCAATCCAGCCTTGGACACTTTCAGGGATGGGATAGCCACGGCTTCTCTGGGCAACCTGTGCCAAGGCCCCTCTACCCTCACAGGGAAGAATTTCTTTCTCATATATAATCTAAACTTGTTCTCCCTCAGTTTGAAGCCATTCCCTCTTGTCCTGTCATTCCAGGCCCTTGTCACGAGGCTCTCTCCACCTTTCTTGTTGGCTCCCTTGAGGTACTGGGAGGCCCCAGTTAGGTCACCCCAAAACCTTGTCTTCTCCAGGAAGAACAACCTAAATTCTCTCAGCCTTTCCTCACAGGAGAGGTTCTCCATGCCTCTAATTATCTTTGGGGCTTCCTCTGGACTCATTCCAACAGGCTGATGCCATTCCTGTGCTGGACCTCAGATCTCCATCAAACTTCTTGCCACGACCATTTGTGGTGGTCAAAGAGCAGTTGCATTTCACAGATCCATCAGACAACTCCCACCACTGCTACAGGGCAGGAAGAGCAACCAGGGGCAGCCTCACACTGCTGCTCCGTGGATTTCCCATCCTTTCCCCTTCCCAAATTCCAGGACAAAACCCCAGGTGAGCCCTCAGACAGCTCCAAAGCCCACGGCTCCTGTTGGAACTCCTCATCCTCCCCCAGTCTGGGCTCACTTCCATTGCCAAAGGGTGTCTCTTTGCTTCTAGCAGCACATCAGGGCTTCCTGCCCCTATCCCACAGCAGCTGGAGCTCTTCTGAAAAACTTGCTTTTACTCCATCCCTTTTCCATAGCCAAATTATTCTGGAAGAGGAGCTGCCGCTTTCTCGGCCCCACAGACAGGATTTCCACCCCCGACTGCCACAACCCCAAGATCCACCCTGAGGTTTCCTCCTCAGCCCTCCACGCCGAGGTGGCTCAGGATCAAGGGGTTTGTACGCACAGAGGCTTTTCATCACGGCTCGGAATGTTTTCTGCCCCAGGAGGTGAACACAGGATCCGGGTTTCATGGATTAAAGGGAACAGGGGGAAAACAGACCTGGCTGCCAAAGTTATCTCAGGATGTAAGTGGGATTACATGCTTAGGTGGGGGGATATCTGCTGACACGTTCAGAATTTAACTTAACACCAGATTTTGGTTGGAAAAGTATTTTCCTGCATTTGGCTGGCGACAATCACCGAGCCATGGAACACCGAGCAGGACACATCTGGTGGGACCACCCGAGAAGGAGCTTTTGTGCAGGTTCCCATTGCTAATTCCCACCACTTCTGGAAATTTGGCTGCTCGGGAAAGAGCTGAAAATGGAAAGCTGAGCTAGTGAGCAACACCTCTCGTCCATACATCTTTCTCCCTCTTCCTTCAGGAAACTACAATGTGTCCTTTGATGATGTTTTCATACTCCAGTTTTTTTCAATTATGTTTCAATAGTGCTAATTGTCCATGAAAAATTAATTGGGCTTTATTTGTTCCTGCAAGAGAATCTCCACGCAGCATCTGCCATCTCAAATGCAGCATTCAAAACAAATCTTGCCTTGGAGTGGGACTTTGATGATCCTTTGGTGGATCCCCTTCCAACTCAGGATATTCTGTGATTCTTTTAAAGCACAAAATCTGTCTAGTTCCATCACAAAGCTAATTTGGCACTACCTAAACTTTTCATCCCAAGAAAGGGAGCTGGGTTTGAACACCCTACAGGCCTGAAGAGAGACGTGAATTTCAGCTCAGAAATATGGTTTTCCATGAAGGAACAGGAATGGATGCAGCCAGAGGCAGCTGAGCATCACAGCTCAGATTTCACTACTCTGAGCAGCAGCGCTGGAAGAGGGTAAACACAATTTGCAGATAAATTTGCTTATGCAAGGCATCAAAGCCTCAGGAAAACCTTGCTATGTTTGCAGACATTCCAGAGCGGAGAACAGTGCACAAGAGTAATATTCAGCACCAATTCTCTCATCTCCCCACGCATTTCACTTCAGTGGCCAAAGCACTGTTTGTTCAAGCAGGTTTGACCTCCTGAACCCCAGCCAGTGTGTGGCTACGTGTGCAGAACAATGAGCCCACGGTTAAGAGACTTTTTTTTCCGTGTTCTTGCAGGGAACAGAAAACACACATCCACACAAACACACCAGCCCCATCCAATCTTCTGCACAACTCGTTAGGAATACCCTCTTCCAGCTCCCATCCCCAGGGTGATGTATTTATTGCGAACATACACATTCGATCCCGCTCGGCTCTGTCGGAGCGAGGAGTACACCTGCACACTGGGGATGTCTGGAGCGGGTTAGGATTTTCCTTTGGGTTTTGGCAGCCAGCCCAGACTGCCTCCAAAAAAAAAAAAAAAAAGAAAACGAAAAAAAAAGAAATAGAAAGACCTCACCATGTGTGAGGAACGTGTGTTTCATTTGTTCGTACCTAAGTGGCGAGGGAACGGGTTGAGCACAAAGTCAACTAGGAGGTTTTTAGGTTTGGATGGTCTTTCCTCTACTGGGTTTAGCCTGCCCTTGCTGCAGGGAGAGGTTGTGTGAGTAAAAACTTTGCTCAGAGGAGTGCAGACTGCAAACTGTGCAAACAATAGCAATAAAGACCTAAACTTCAGACAAACATCAAGCTTGAACACCACCAGGTCAGCAAGGACACCACCACCTCCCTGCATGACCAGCTTTACAGAGCTTGGTGCTCACCATCCTCCTCCTCACACTTCCATGAGTTTGGCTCCAACGAGCCTTTAATTCCTATCACTGCAACAATGCCCATCAATCAAGCTGTTTGTGTATAGAAGGGGATTTTTTTCCTATTCACAGGCTTCTGTTCCAGAAATTCACTTTTATGCAAATAAGACTAATTGGTGAGTCACCTCCCACATAGAACAAGGTTCCCAAATTAGCAGGGAAGGGGAAACATGCCCTGATTTGGGCTGGGGACACGCTATCGTGCTCTGCTCTCAGTAAGCTCTTTTCCATGTTGCACGGCCACGCTGCCAATAAAGTTCAGCTGGAAACTTCTCCCCAGGAGCACCAGGATTTGGCTTTTCCTCCGTGCTCAAGCTGGGGAGAGTCATCTTTCCCAAATGCTTACATTTGCCCTCCCTTCAGTACGTCTCCAAGCCACACCGAGTCCCTTTGTGGTGCCTTTTCTGCTCCTGAAGCTTCGTCCTTCTCCCTACAGACACCCCTGTCCACAGCAGCACTGCAAACCTTGGCATGATGTCACCAGAGAGGAGCAGGTTTCCAGCATTACATCACCCTGTCTGGGCTCAGCAATCAGCCTCCTGCTCCTCAGAGTTTCCATGGAAGAAACTGAGCCCCCTCCTCCTTTCTCCCCGCTGTCCGAGGAGGGAGGGGGGGAGGAAAGCGAAGTACAAACGAAGCCATCAGCTGGAAGAGTAATGACCCTACACCTGAGAGCATCCATCACCTCTAACGAGCCTGCCTGGGCCTCTGCCTGCCAGCATTTAAACACAGAGCCCTGCCAGGTGAATGTCAGGAACAGCCAGACACAGCCCTGCTCCCCAAACCCCACAGTCCCCGCGGTGGGTGGAAATTGCTTTGAAGGATGAGCTTTGCCTTCCAGAGATCGCTCAGTTTTCCTCATTAGGGTGTTCAGCTGATTACCCCACTCAGCAGGAGGTACCCCAGGCCAAGGAAAGTTGGGAAAAAAAACGTTGCCTGACCCCTCCATGCCATGGCCCAAGACAGCAGGGATGGGGAGCCCTGCAGGGTACAGCTCAGCATCCCTCCCCACATGGCAGTTCCCCCCCCAGTTTTCCCTCAGCATCCTTGCCCAAGCCCTCCAAAATGGAAAACGCTCCTCCAAACCAACTTGCCTGCAGGGGGGTCCCTGGTAAGGCAACCAGCAGGCTCCAAACTGTGTATTTGAACCAAAACAATAAAAAAATAATAGCTGATTTTCCCTTTTGCTGGCTGCTGGAGTCGTGGCACATCACAGCTGCTGTGACCACGGCCCAGGAGCACGCAGGGAAGTCGGTGGTCACTCAGACAGGGATGAGGTCCCACATCCTCCACCAGCCACTCACAGAGGAGCACTAATTCTGGGTTTTCAGGACTGTTAAGTTCCTCATGTCCTCAGCATTTACCGTGTTTTGCTCACAAAACCATGAGGAGAGACATCCCTACCAGAAATCGCTCTTGGTTGGATGTTTTCTCCCACGCAGAGCGAAGCATCAATTAAAAAGCCCTTACAATGACATCAAAGGAACTAAATTCCCTTTCCAGACAGACAATCCACACCAGCACCGAGGTCAGGCTGGGCAGCCAAGCACACACAGCTATTCCACACTGCCAGGCTTCCTGGGATTCTGCTGTCTCCCCATCTCCTTCCATGCAGAATCCTTTTGTCTCCTCTGCTGGACACAGGGAATATGAAGTGCTTTGGATAACCACAGCTTTTACTGTCGCCACCTCAGGTGAGGTCAGGAGGAAATAAGGACCATAAGGAGATAAGAGACACCCACTGCCCCACAGGTAACTCTCAACAGCAGCATCCTGAGGCCAAACCTGAGCGGGATCGTGGAATCCCAGACTGGTTTGGGCTGGAAGGGACCTTAAAGCTCATCTCATTCCACCCCCATGCCACGGGTAGAGACACCTTCCACCAGAGCAGGGGCCTCCTGGAAGGACTGGGCTTCAGTTCTGGACAAACTCTGAGAAGCTGTAAGACCCTGCAGCTTCCTAAGCTGAGGTTTAACTTGGCAATACTGAAAGATAAATGATGGACTGAATGACTGCTAAACATCGATAAAAGCACTTTTATGATCTGTTTGAACAATAAAGTGCTTTGTAAGCTATCAGAGGCCTGGAGGCATTTGATACCAGCAAACTGCACTAATTATCCACACAGGCCAAAGGCAGTTAGTTTCTTTTACAGTTTATGGAATTTACCACTAACAAAAAACCCAAACAAACCAACCAAACGAACATTTTAAAAAAAAAAGTTAGAAACATTAAATATGTGTTTTTTGTAATCATGACTAATAAGGCTCCATCATTACAGGCAACCCTGACCCAGTCACCAAGCTTGACTGCAGGCCAGATGGCTAAACCCCAATTACGCAGCAAATCTAAACGAAAAACAAGAGTTTCACCAAAGTGTATGCAAACAATTCAGCTGATGTTTCCACCCCAGCTCTCACTTTTCCCTGCTGGCACCTGACAGCTACAGGTCAGATAAAACGGTGCCAGTTTAGGGTTGAAACGAAACCACCTGAAGCTCAGCCCAACTTTTACAAGCTGTTTTGCAATTCTTATTCTGGAGCAGGTCCTGCCCCTCCCTCGATACAGACACGCTGATAAAACCAGATGACGTCCCTGGGCACCCGTGTAAGACGATGCTGTGTCTGAGACGTCGCCAGCTGGGGCCAAACATCACGTTTTGGGTTTTGATTAGACCGATTGCCCGGCCTGGACTCTGGCACAAACCCCTCAGCGTTAATTGCAAACCCATCCAGAGGCATAATCTTCAATAGTTGCGGACATTTTTTAGGCAGCTTTGCTCTCCTGGAAGAGCAGAGCGCTGTGATTTAATCCATGTGTCTCAAGTGCACCATTTTGCTTAAAGAGGATCCTTCAGAAAAAAAAGAAAAAAAAAAAGCCAAAAGCAGAAGAAATGACGAGAAAACCAGCAAGCAAATGGAGAATTATTAGGAGACTGGGGGAAAGCTACAGACATCTTCAATAAAGAACCCTAAATGCTGGCTCAGGACATTTTATTTTCCATCATCTCACACCACGGTATATGCTGGTGGTGTAAAACATCGACTCTTTGCACTCCCTGAAAGACTCCACAGCAGAAGAGGTGAAATCAGATTTGGCAGGGCCTGGAAAGCAGGCAGCCAGCACTGTAAATTAGCTCCTTTCAGCAGTCTGCCAAGGTAGGGAAAACAAACGGGAACGTGTATCCGTGCTGCATCCCGACAGAGAAATCCAGGTTAGCAAAAAAACCCGAATTTTTAAAAAGGCTTTCGGAAGGTTAAAAACTTCATAAACCTGAGCTTTGCCCAGTTCCTCCCTGACCCTCTGGGCTAAGCCCAGACCTTGCAGAACATGATGGGTCCAGTGCTGAGCTCGTGAAAAGCCTCGCTGAGCTCAGTGGAGCTGTTCCGATGCCTCTGGTTTAAAGATCACAGAACCTTTTAGGTTGGAAAAGACCCCCAAGATCATCAAAACCAACCTCTGACTGACTCCCACCCTGTCAACTAGACCAGAGCCCTGAGTGCCACGTCCAGTTGTTTCTTAAACACTTCCTGGGATAGTGATTCCACCACCTGCCTGGGCAGCCCCTTCCGATGCTTGATGACCCTTTCCTTGAAGAAATTCTTTCTGAATTGGGAACCTTCTTGCTTCTCCTGGGAATAAATAAATGACGCTTCCCCCAGACCTTCCCACTGCTGTTCATGTTTGCACAGGACCCTCCTGCCAGCAGGAACAGCAAAGGGAGCCGTGCCCAGGCAGGATCAGGTCTAGATGTGAGTCAGGTATGGATTCAGACCTGAGGCTCCCACGTTTGTCCCTGTAACTTAAGTTACCACCAATTTGGCTTTCTCCAAGTTCTTTGCACCAGCAGCACATCACCCCCCACAGCAAAGAGAGAGCAGATGGAGTAGGTATCTTCCTATAGTAGGCAGAGGATGTTCGACATGTTAACAGCAAACCTGCCTCTAAGAGGAGGCTCCTGAACTTCTCCATCTTTACTAAAAAATACTATAAAATGCACCTGCGCGTATGGGAACCTATTTTCATTTCTACACCTTGCATGAAAACAAAAGCTCTTGATCCAATCTCAGAGGTGTCCAAGAAAAAATAACCTACAGAAACTTTAAAAATAAGAGCACTTTGCAGAGATGAAAACAGCCAAGAGCATGGGAAGGGAAGGAGAAAGCCCTGACGATAGTGAAATGAAACCTGGGATTATCAACCACGGTGATAATTGGTTTTTTAAGTGTAAACAAGGCAGAAGATGAAAAGAGAGTTGGCATTTCAACCCAAGAGCAACAGAGCACCTGAACGGCCCCAATGTCTCTGCTGAGAGCGCATTGATGCTCCTATTCTGCTTTGTCTTGTTGTGCCTTGAAACACTCAACAGCCCTAAGAGCTCCTCTGGCTCCCTGCCCGGCCTTTCTGGCTCTCCCCGGCACAAATTGCTTTTCCCTCCATTTCTGATGTCTTGATTTCACTCGTGGTCATCAAAAAAGGGGAAAAAAAAAAACAAACCACAACACAAAGGAGGAAGGAAAATAAAGCAGAATCCTTTCAGCATCATCCAACCTCCCCCCCACCCCAGTACGCCACAGCTTGTCTCGGGACAGGCTCTGGTACAAGGGACAGCAAACACTTTGCCAGCCCCTCGTGGTGTTGCAGCCTTGGCAGGACAGCATCCCAAGCATCCCAGACCCTCTCCCTTTGCACCTTGTTTGGCAGGAGCAGAGGAGAGCACTTGGTTTCACAGCACCAACCAGACCAATGAGACACGGTTATGGTGCTCAGCTGGACAAAATCAGCGCCTCTTGTCTCTCTAGAGGAGCCAAGAGGGAAGGGCATAAACCTTAGAAAGCAATATACACGTGCACCGAGCTCCTCCACTTATGGGGAAACTCATTTCATCTACTCCAGACACTACTGCAAACCAAAGTTATTGCCAGAGTTACCAGTTGCCTTGTGGGGCAATCCTACAAAATTTTAAACAGGTGAACCAAGAATAATTTGCATCAAATGTACTCCCTTGTCACTAGGGTGTCACCAGCAAGTTTGCCAAAACCTACTTGGTTTTTTACCACTGTCCCCACCACAATTTAGTGATGTCAGTTGTAGCTCCGGAGCCAGGGGCTCTACAGGGCTTTTATCAGCACACAATAGCCTTCTCCTGGCAGATCAGAAGACAAAACGGGATATCCAGCAGAAATATGACATAGCAAGGTCTGAACAAACTTCATTTTAGCTCACCAGCCCATCACCAAAATGCTGGTCTGGAGTAACACTGAGGAGTAAAACAAGGCTGGGCCACTCACTGCTGCAGAAACCAAACTTCTTATAGGAGATGCTTCCAAACACCATCACAAAGGGGTTGAATTCACCTAATCCAGCCCAGAAATGGTCAAATTTACCTGCCCCAGCTATTGTGCAGCAATTCCTATGCATAAATATCCTCCATCTGTGGGTTATGGGATTTGCCTGGTCCCTGCTGTGACACAGCCACTTCTAGGGCTGAATCACAGCCCCAGCGACCCTCCTAAGCCGGGATCTGAACGTGGTTTCAACCCACACCTGCTAAACCAGAGCAGCCTTAGCCCAGAGCCAGCTGAACTGCTTCTCCAGCAGACCATTTTGGCCAAGATGGTCTGTAATCCATACAAGAACTGCTGGGATCCCGCACACAGAGGGGACTCCTTCAATAGAGCACAGGCACACCCTGCAGTGCATCCCTGAGGAGAGGCAGGAATGGGGCCATCACATCACCGGGATGTTTTGGAGAGTCTCCCTGGGTTTCAGGCAGAAGATGCTTTGCTTTCTGGGAAAGGGACTTTCCCAAGCTTCATCCTCCCCCTTATTCCTACACTAAACCACCTAGGACTGTGCTAGGACTTGGCTTTGCAATTTATGGTTTTCAAAAAGCACATCATAAGCAGCAGTTTCACCCCTCTAAAGCTGAGATGCATTCACGTGTCTTCTGACTCCCTCCCAGTGCTGCTGTAGCCACGGGAACACCCCTCACTCCAGCCTACAAGCAGGGGGAAGGTGTTTATCTGTTTAGCTGTTTCTTTCCTCCTTGCCTCTCCCACTGCAAAAAGCCCTTTGCTGTCTCTCACAAGAGCATCCCCTCACTCCCAGCTCGAGGCCGGACACCAGTTCCCAACCCCGGAGCGAGAGCCTGTCCTGACATTTGCAAACTGCTGTTTTGAACAACGACTCAGCACAAAACTTGACTTGTACAACCTGGGCTCCGGGCTTGGCCCCTTTTCAAACCTCCCCGACGCTCCCCTGGCCGGACAGAGACCCACACAGCCTCCCAACTAATTGAATTTTAATGAGAGGAAGTCATTTTTCCACTGGAAGAATGTTGTGCTAGAGAAATATTTTGAAACTCCTTCTAACCTTTCCTGCCGGGCTTTTTCTGCAGCAGAGTACGAGCGAGGAAGTTCCCAGCCCGCCATTCAATTATGCTGCTCCCCCCTCACAACCCCAGGCGGGCCCGAAGCTTAAATAATTGCAACTTCCAAGAGAAAAAGCGTTTGGGGGTTGATCTGATTTCAGTCCTGACCAGGAGGATATGAATTCCCACTACTTAAAAGCTCTTGTGCTCTCTGAGACACAGCCAATCCCAGCCCTCCCCAGCTCTGTCTTCCACCCCACTCCCACCTAACTGGGTTATTTTAATTCCCAGCCAAAGTGACAAACACGTAAGAGCCATGGATGCAGAGAGCACTGGGGAACATCTTGTTAGCTGAGGTTTGCAGAGCAGTTGCCTACAGGACAGCAGCAGCTTCCTCGCATCGTTCTGCACGAGTTCCAGAAGTTATCAGCTTTCCAGGAATACATAAAACTTCCCAGTTTACACCCATCTCCCATTGTTGTGAGCCACAGTTTTCCCTCTACAGTTTCTGCTTAGTCTTGCAGAAAGAAGAAAGGAGGAGCCAAAGGAAATGAAGTTGCTGAGATATGAAGGAAATTAGGTTATAGTCCACTGCCTTTAGCAAACCTATTACACTGGGTTTAAAGCTGCTGGTATCTGGAGTAGGGTGGGATGAGGGTGACAAAAAAAAAAGAGGATAAACACCAGGACTGGAGGGGGTTTTTACACGTAAGTTGTATAATATCAGTACATATAAGACAGAGGAGAAAAATATTTCCTGATTCTGCAGTTCTCAGTAAATGCCTGCAAGATCTTGCAGCTGCATCTCGTACACAAACCAGGGAACAGCTCCAGCGGAGGAAACACTCCATTCTATCCCACCTCCCAAAGCTGAGGAGGTTCCACAGCCCCTCTGAGCTTATACCCCAAAATAAGACCTTCCCAGCAAGGGAACCCTGTGGAAAGATCTAAGAGTGGAGCTGGGAGAGCACTGCCACCTATAAACACATGTTCCCATCTTGGCAGAGGAATCAGCTTTGTCCTAAATCCAGGTGAGCCCTAAAAGCCCCCCTGGGAGCACCTCAAGCTCCAGAGGCATTTATTGAAAAAGTTCTACTTTGCAAAATGAAGGGAGTCTGAAGTGCAGGTTTCTCGTCCGCTCTGGATGTGATTCCGAGTTCTTTAAGTGGATCTAGCAGATCCCTGGATCCATCAGCTCTCCCCACAAGAGCTCAGCATGTCATATAACAACTCCACTCAGAGCACAGCACCCAGTGCAGCTGCTGAAATATCCAACAGAACGTCCAACGCTTGCAAAAGACGCCCCAGCGCCCATTTAAACCCAGCTTTTACTTTCCATTTTAATTGTTAAACTTCCCAGGGAACATCCCTTCGTTTAATACCATTTAGAGATTCAGCTCTAACTCCGTAACTGGGATTTTGGCAGCGCTGCTCAGCCCATGCATTCTTGCTCTGTTTACAGCAGCCCTGCTCCCAGATGTTGGTAATATTAAACAGGCTGGAAATTTCCTTCCAAGTGACAGCAAAATGCAGACAAGAGCTGGCTTTGCTGTGGCTCTAATTATCCATGGATAGGAGATACTCCCCATCCCTTGGCTGGGCTGGGGGAGGCCCAGGAGATACAGCTCTTCCCCCACATAAATTCGATAAAAGAAGGAGATAGAGACCAGTGGGTCTTGGTTTACACTCCGCTGCACTGGAGCTGATTTCAGGGAACAGTTTCAGCTTGCAAGAAAGATCGGGAACAAGAATCTCATCCACATGGAAGTCTCAGAAGTGCAGCAGAGCGCAGAAGTTGAGATTGCCAGAGAAATGCATACATTAAACTAGTTGCTGAACTATGGGAAAAAACTTCTACCATATGTACCTTGTCTATAAATAATCCTCTATCTCTTTGCTCAAATCAGAGGAGCTCATGGGAACTTTCCACCCATCAGGATTTTGCTTTGCTTTTGAAAGCAGCCGCTGTGTGGGAGGTGACAGGGCTGCCAAACAAGCTGTCAAGGAGAGTCCCCTTTTGTCATGGTGCAAGAAACCAAGAATCCATGGCCAATGCATGGAAAAAAAGGGCAAATTCCTGCAGCCCCAGAGTGAACTGTGACTTGCAGGGGAGCTGCTTCCCTCGGCCTTCATTTACGGCCTTTGCAGCTCTATCTAAATCTTAACAGGGATGAATGAAAACCTGGCCAGCCCTTCCCGTGTTATATGTGCCAAGAGCTACAGAGCTACAAAATCCCAGGGCAGAGATGATCTGGAATTCCAGCAAAGGCATGAAACCAGAGGAGCTCACTCCGACAGGTCATCTGGCTCACAATTTAATCTTTACTACGAGAAGTCAAAATAAGAACTTAAAATAAAAATTACGTACAACACTCTTCTGCTGTGTGAAAACCCAATACAAGTCGCAAAACTGAGCTGTAAATATCTCAACATCCAGAACCCAGCTCACCACCTCTGTGGAACAACCCCAGAGCTGCTCCTGGCCACGACTCACCTCAAAGACTTCCTCATCCAATATCCTTGTTCCAAACACGATGATGCCATTGACGTCAATGATGGGATGGTCACTTCTGTCCAGGAACTTGGTTATCTTCTTTTTACAGTCCAAAATCAAGGTGACATTTTTCTTCTGCACACTGAGAGCTACTCGGTGCCACCTACAAGAAGACAGCCCACAAATGTGTTATACAGAGCCTTGGGCTTCCCAGAACAAAGTAAAGATTGTGTAACAATGAAGTTCCATAAACTGATGTCCTGCAAACCTTCCTGGAAATTCTCCTTGGGCAGCTAAAGATTTCATTTGAAATACAAAGGCTGACTGAGGAGAGGCCATTCCCTTTTCATCCCTCCAAGACAGGTAAGAGAATGCCAGTTCTGGCTTCAACAAGAGGCAGAGATAAAAACCACACAAACCTGGTTATCCCCCTTTTCCACCCTCCTTATGTCCTGCAGAAGTCTCAGTGGGGATTTTGCAAGACAAACTTGATTTCTTAAGGCCCTTTGCAGCAGAAGTCCCTGTTCCTGTCCCCATCAGCATAAGGCTGTGGCACTGACTGGTCATTCACACTTCTTATATATGTAATATTTGTTCACCAAAGGCCAAAATTACAGACTGGGACACTTGGCAGCAGTCAGAGGTGTGTATATACATTTCTATAGGCATGACTCCTATTTTACACAACGTTCAACATGCTGGCATTGGTATAAACAATGAACTGTTTTTCCTTTGTGCACAAAATTTCACTTACTTGCCATCTGCAAGGTTAATGCCTCTAAAGAGAGGATAGTCTTCTGGGCCTGGCTTTCCTGTATGGTCTTCATACAGGAATACAGGAGATCTACCCAACTCCACACCAATTTGCTGGATCCCTTGCTCATTGTAAATTGAGATCAAGAAGGACTGACCTCCTTTCTTCGCTTTTACAGTGGTTAGAATGGAGAAGTCCTCTGGGAATGGGGAAGCTGGAGTGGAAAAGCAAAGAGGTTACTCAGGTTTCCTTGAAAATGAATCCCTACAAAAACAGTCCTGCTGTCTAATAACCCACGGGAAGACCTCTGGTTTCTCTCTCCACGTGTGTTGCACACCCGCAACCTTAAAAATTTCTATGGAGCCAGGTGAAATCTGCCTTTCACCCAAAGCTTGTTGAGATGCAGGGTTGGGAGGGGCTGATCTCAAAGTGGATTGGACCGGCAAAGCCAGTATTGAGCACTGTCCCCAAGGGACACCCAACTCCTCCTCAGTGTGCTCCTAACCCTTCCTTAACGTGCTCTAGAGCTTTTTAGGAGACAAGGCAAAACTCGGTTTCACGTTATCTTAAGGTTCCCAAACAAACTTCAGACGTCAGAGGCACAGAGGAAATTAAGCACCCTGTGCCAGGTAGGCACACACAGTATTTGAAGGCGTTTGAGGGAGGAGGGAATTGCATCGGGGTCTGTCCATTCCAGATGAAAACAGAGGATTCTCTGGCTTTGGCTTTCATAGTTGGTGCACACAAAAACAAAATCATTCTGAAAACAAAAATAAACATGGCAATCAACAGGAGATGCTAATTTGAACTTGGCTGTGTATCACCTGGTTTCCTAGCTTTTTATTTTTCCACTCAGGAAAGCAACCCTGCCTGATCACAGGTGATTTCTGCCTTTATTTTTGCCAGGTTTGGAGGATTAAAGCCACTGAAGTCCTGTCAATACAGAGGCAATGCTCTGCACAGGGGAAGGGTCAATTCGTGCAGGGTCAGACACACACATGAAAAGTTTCAAGTCAATCTGGGCATCACCCTTGTTGTAGAAATTCAAACTCCTCTGAGAGGGTTTCTCTGCCATTCAAACTGAAAAAAAAAACGAGCCTGGATGCACACCCCAAACAGGACATCTTAAAAAACACCAGAAGTTTTAATAAGGAAGATTTCTTGATCAAATAACAAGGGTGGCACCTCTTGACACAGAGGGCACCTCCAGGGCACCATAAACTCCTCAGATGCTGCATTTCAGCAGCGTGGGGCTTGCAGGGAATCCTTCCTTCAAGGGCCACCTTTCCAAAACAAGGATTACGTTGTACCCCTGGATATCTCCTTGAGAAATCTTAAACCACAGCAGGGCAGAGTAAAATGGGGCAGCCCCACCAGTGGGACCAGCAGCTGGTGGCACACGGGGCAAGGAACACAACGGATCACTTTTAAACCGCACATGTGTAGCCACATAAACCACAGAAAACATCAAGCTCAGCGCCTGTAATCTTCAAACAGCTTTCCTTTGCTCCTTTAGGCTTTTCTTAGATGTTATCCCAGGGCTGTATGAGGGATTTTGAACCAGGGAGGGGACAAGGAACATGGCAGTGGGGAATACTTCCAACCACAGCAAAGTTAGAGAGTTCAAATGAGCTCAACCTCTCCTCTTCTGCCTGGGAGCTGCTTTAACTTTTATGGACAACCAGTGTCTTAAATGCATTTATCTGCCTAGTACAGGGCAGCGGAGGAGGCAGGAGAAGACTGGGCTGCATTAAAATCAGCCCTGAGAGGACACCAAGGGGAGAACCGAGGATACCTACAGAGACAAACACACTTAATACCCCTCGCCTTGGTCAAATAATATTTGGAAAGCAGCATTCTGCAGAGAGGACTCGCAGTCAGTAATTAAATGCCAGGATTATAGCCTGATTTCCCCCCAGGACAAAGACCCAGATATTTGGCAAATGCAGCATCCGATTTTTGTGCCTCCCATAGGATGCACTGAGCTTTATCTCCCTCCTGCTGTACACAAATCCTCCTGTAGCTCTGAATCAAGACCATACGCCTTCCTGGTTCCAATTACAGGCTACAGATTTGGGCCTTTTATGTAAAATAGTTCATGTCCAAAATTTCATTATGAATCCACAATACAGTACCTTTCAACTTGGCCAAGCTGCCAACTCATTAAAAAGCTGCTTTTAATTTTTTTTTCATTATTATTAAAATGTCTCCATGGTGATGCGAGTTTCTCAACCCAAATAATCATAATGGATGAATTATAGCTGACATTACTCTGTTACTGCTCTGCTGTCCTGGCAAAATAACAATGCCTTCACTGTCATAGCTAGAAATGACCCAGGCTAGTGAATGATGTATGAAAACACATCCACACAGACAGCAATACTAATAAATACAAGGTAATAAATATATGAAGCACACAGAAATTGACCCAAATCCCCTCAAAAACAATGGGGACACCCCTCCAACAAAGGGTTTGGGATTGAGTCCTCATATTTGATTCACTCTTGAAACAAGCTCATGCTGAGAGATGCTGCCCATCCATCACTTAAAGGCACCGCACCAGTGATGAGTTTGGCTTGGCATCCTCCTTCCACCCCCTGGCCAAATCACTACATGTAACCTCCTGCAAAGCAGCAGCAAGGGCTGAAGAGCCCAATTCTGCAGGTGGAGCCACGGAAAGAGCTGCCCAATATGCCGTCAGCTTCACTGGAGCGAGTGCATCTGTGGAATGCTCCAACAGATAAACCAGCAGGGTCAGGCGGAGTCGCTTCTCCTTTCTTGAGCACCACAACCAGGGATTAAAGGCTTGTGTGCAACCCCGTGGTCTTCAAAATAGGGACAGCTGGCACCTTCTTCCTAACCCAGGTGTATCCAGACACAGCCTAAAATGAAGGGCCCTGCTCCTGGATCTGGGAAGGGCAGGAAAGCTTTAGCTGCTTAATAGCAAAAATAAAAAAAAATAAAAAAAAATAAAATCAGAGAAACCAAGGAGCTGATCCAGTTCCTGACACAAACACAAGGCAAGGTGGTGTCATTTCCACAACCTTTCCACTTTCCAAAGGAAAACAGCTCTCCAATGGTTTTAACAACTTTTGGCCTTTTCCTTCATCTGAGAAGGCTCAGTTGTGAAATGACTTTTTTTCCTCAGAGGTGACTGTTCGGGCTATAACAGAGATTTTCGAGAATGCAAATGACAATTGAAAATTTGATTGAGGAACACAAATGACGTTTTGCTGGCTGCCCCTGAAAACTTTGCCTTTCTTGCTTCTGCTGGTGGAAGAGCATGGCTTTTGCTGGGAAGCAGAACTTATTTAGGGAGAAAGGACAAAAAGCATCTCAGCAGATTTTTCTCACTCTTCAGAGCTTGCAAAAACAAGCAAGTTTATATATATATTTATATATATATATATATCTTGCTTTGCTGGCTGTGGCAGCAGAATGCAAAGCCCATCAAATTACCATCTTAGAAAAGCACTGACTTCTAATTAGCACAAAATATTCTGTGCAGAGCACGTTTGCCAAGGGTGCTCCATAGCAGGGAGGGAAAGTCACGCTCCAACCCACCCGCCTGGTAACGGGAAATCACTAAAACCACATTTCCCCTGGTACACTGCACCGCAATTACTTTGTTATCTTCATCCCCTCTCTCTCGTTTGGTGGTGTGAGCTGAAGTCACATCTAGTTATGGAGATGTAAAAAGAGAAAACATCTGATGGAAAACACCAGGAGTCGTTCACTTTGCGCTTCCCTATTTCCTCATTGAGCAGCAGAGAACACTCCATGACTTTGGAAGTCTCCAGAGAGGGACTGAGCTGCTTCAGTGACCCCATGGTTGTCCAGATGATGAAATGATTAGAAAGTTGCTTGATGACACCAAGAAAACACTTTCAGGTCTTCTAACCCAAGGAAGACAGTTGAAGCAGACCAAGAGCTTATTGAGGACATCATGAGTAGTGAGGTGGGACAAGAGCAAGAACGTTTCCTCCGAGGCCAAGTTCTCTCCTGTGACCATAATTTGGTCCCTGCCTGTTGTCTTGTTGGGTTAACCTGTGTCAGAACTGGTGTGATCCAGTCTCCTTGCTACGTTAATCAGGCAGAATATTCCATCCTTTGTTTTACATCTTGGGGTCACCACTGTTTGCTGTTTTCTCTTATGCGAACTTGATCAGGCAAAATTTCACAGTGGCTACAGAAGCTACTGGAAAGCTTTCAAATCCACTGCAGTTGTATATTCCAAACTGGAACCACTTCCTGCAAACCCTTTTTGAGCTTGTTGACACCAGTTGGACCAAAACTTTGAGTCATTTCGGATACAATGAGGGACACAATGAAGGCCCAGCCTGGCAAAGCAGGGTGCAGTTGGGCACACAATGGTATTATCTGTTGTCAGAAAGGACTGTCCTCCCCTGGGCAGCAATAAATAACAAATATAGGGTCTGTTTTGCCTTTTTGCAGACATTTAAACAAGGGCTGACCACGTGATGATGGGCTGCCAGCCTGTCAAACACTGCTCTCATCTGTCTTCATGCCAGGCTCAGTTTGTGTGCAAGACACAGGCTGTGCTCCTGCTCAGCGTGGCTTAAATATAATTCACCTGCTTGTTGTCACAGCAGGACAACAACGAAGCCCGAAAATAACCTCAGTGATAACACATGCAGCGAAGCAACAAAGGAAACACAGGAGCAGAGGGTGGAAGAACAGCAGCAGCCCAGCCTCAAGGTCTTCACTGGGGCCACTGACAGGCTGGGTCTGAGAGATACAGCTTGTTAATTAAAAAGCATTGATAGTGGCACAGAACATTAGCTCTGATTTAGCCAATACGTTCACTGTGTCACAAACACTGAAGGAGAACGTGTGTGTCTGCTTCGCTCAAACCACCCCCTGCCTCACAGACGAGTTTCAGGCAGTGCTTTCTCCTCACTGCTAAACCTCCCTCAGCGGAGGCACTTTTCTCACCAGACTCAGCAAGTCCTGCCACGCCTGTTCCAGCACCACCATGTGAAACAGGGATATCCCAGTGCTCCTGTGTGGCCTGGGGAGGAAGATTTCTGATGGTGGCTACACGCTCAAGACTGAGGCTCTCACTCAGGCAGTGGGGAATTCAGCTCCATAAAGTGTCCAGTATTTTTACAAACACATTTCACTCTGTGGCAGTTTTCCCTGAAAAATTAGACTGCAGTGCATCCTCAATCAGAAATAAAATGGTCAGTAGCCCACATGATCTCCAAGGGCTTTGTGAACTTCTGCATCTTTGTGGCTTCCTCTAATGAACCTCCCAGTCCTTCAAACCACTTTTCACGGGACATCTGTTCTTGTGGGACAGTCTATTATTTTTATATGGTGATTATTTGTGCTGTGAGAGACACCACAGCCACAGAATAAGACCCCACTGTGCTTGGCACTCCACAAACACAGAACAAAACACGGTCTGTGTTCCTTTGCATCCTCCAAGCCTCCCTCCCCTCAGCTGGATGTCACCCCGTGAAAATGAGAGAGCAGAAGCTTTCCAGCCTAGGAGGGAGCAGAGGTGGGCACTGGCCACATCCTCTGCAGTGAAACCCACCACCACGTGCAACTGCAGTGATAAAAGGACAACTGCTGCAGTTTTCTTTGATGGCTGGAAGTTTGCAGGCCCCCCCCCAGAACAGCAGAACCACTCCCTGCCAAGGGGAAGCCTGCAAACACACTGGAAAATTAAGGGATCACACAGCCTGCCTTGTGTGTGCCTGCAGAATTTGAGGAAAGGGCCGGGTGCTTCCATATGATAAATAAAAAGCTGTGGACTCACCAGGATACAGCTGCTTTGTCGGTGCACTAAGCTGAGCATCTTTTGTTACTCTATAAGCAACATCTGGTTCTTTTGAAGATCTTCTGCTTGTGCAAAACCCTGTTGTTTTTGTTATACCATCAGGTAAATTATGAAAATCTAATACCTTCAAGAGGTCTGCAGGGTCAGCTGTAAAGAGAAAAGGAGAAAACAAGAATTAGCAGGCAACGGGACCGACACTTGCTCACATCCAACTCAGTCTTAGCCTGCAACACACAAATCCATCATCACAACCTTAAAAACAGATGAAACAGGCTTTCAATACATCTGCAAATACCATGTTAATACAGCTTCAAAGCCAGCACGTTGTGCTGCTGGTCAAAGGCACTAATTCAATGCAGAGAGGAGCAGCTGATCAGCTGTCTGCACCAGGACGGGAGGGAGAATGAGCTGTCTTATTAGTTACAGTAGTTGTATTTTCCTGGATGTCTTCACCCAGTCTCCATCATTCAAGTGCATCCTGAAGATTAAGCATCAGACAGGAAATTCATGATGCGAGAGGAAGGCTTTAAATCAACAAGTCACCGTCAAGCTGATGCAGGTCTAACCCTGCCCAGGGGCAAGCAAGGTGACACAGGGCAGGGATGCAGCACAGCTCCACCTCAGGCAGCCAAGCGCCCAATTCCCACCAAATTATTCCCCAGATATTCTCCCCCATGACACTGGGATTTCTGCACAACCACCAGTGCAAACCAGAGTGCAGCTGGATGGTCAAACCCCCACATTTGCTTCAGAGAAGTGGGGAAAAAAAATCTGCGTTTTGACCAATGACATGAAGCAAAAGCCTCCTTCCCTCAACCACATCCCATCAGGCTCATGCCCTGAGGCTCTAGTTAATGAAGAGACCTTGTTTGACACCCTGAGCATCCCACACCAGCACAGTCAGGACTGGTTCACCTCCAGATGTTCAGGTCTCCAGGGTATCAATTAAGCAATGCAAGTGATACATCTCATTAACTTCCTAATCTGGTCTTGCTCACGTCAGGAGAGATGGAGTCTCCAGAAGTGGAATAACCAGATATGACTCTAAACTCTTAAAAGAAATTATTTTGAATTTTGACCTCATAGTTGGAGCAAAATGCTGTCAGAAATACGACTCACCCACCTCAAACCCCAGCAGCGCCCAAAGCAAAATTGGCCTGTGCTGCTTTTGGCTGGGATAGAGTTAAATGCCTCCATAGCAGCTGATATGAGGCTACATTTGGGATTTGGGCTGAAAACCGTGTTGATAACACAGGGATGTTTCCATTGCTGCTGAGCAGGGCGTAGGTGGAGCCAAAGGCTTTTCTGCTCCTCACCCACCCCCCCCTAATGAACAGGCTGGGGGTGCCCAAGGACTTGGAGGGGACACGGCCAGGACAGCAGGCCCAGGGATATTCCACCCCATGTGGCATCATGTCCAGCAGCACAGAAAGCTGGGGAGACAAGGAGGAAGGGGGAACATTTGGAGTGATGGTGTTTGTCTTCCCAAAACACCATTATGGATGATAGAGCCTGGCTCCCCATGGCTGAACACCTGCCTGCCTGTGAGAAGTGGGCAAGAATTCCCTGCTTTGCTCTCCTTGTTTTACCTACTGAACTGCTTTTTACCTCAACCCACCATTATTTTTTCCCCCACACTTTTTTCTGATCCTCTACCCCATCCCAACTGCACCGTGTCCATCAGCACCGAACACGGAAGCTCCAGCAATGGAAAGGGAACAGCATGAACACATCTTTAACAGTATCAAAAGCTTTGGTTACCAGGAAGATCAGCCTAATATTTGCATGGAAAACTCATGCACATTGTTAGGCAGTTTTTAAAAGTTTCCATAATCCTGAGAAATTGGGCCCTCGGTGAGAGATTACAAACATATGGCAAATCCAAGTGAGTACTGCAGATAATAAAGGAGCTGAGGGAGCCTGGCCTGAGCAGCACACAGCTGTAATATTTCCTCATCTCTCATCCTTGTTAGACAGTGTATGGATGACACATTTGTCTAAGCCACTTGGATCTTCCCACTGCCTTTCCACCGTGTTTTATTTCACACAGAAGTGTCTGCACACACACACACAGAGCCCAAGTTCTGCCTGAGCAGCTAAAAGTACAGTAAAACTCCACCTGCGCTTCCAGTCACATCCCTGTGCTCCAAGAGATTCAGGACAGCCAGCTCCTAAGCTGCCTCCAACATTTATTTAGGGAGCAAAGGGGGAAAAGCAACGGAAGAGTGGATGGGAATTCCAGAGTCCTGACATCAGCTGGGTGCAGGGGGTTTGAGCCTCGCTCCACATCAGCCATCCAGAGGTGTTTGCAGGCAGAGAAACATCAGCAGATGAATCCATAGCCTGGAGGCTCAGCTGCTGTTATGACAAGAGCTGTGTGAACATCCTCCCCTTCGGCAAGGCAGTGCTCCTGCAGTGCTTACGGGCACTCAGGGGAGCTGAGCCTTCTCCAGGTCAAAGCGAGATATTAAAAATAGAAAAACAATCTGAACGCCGCCCAAACAAACTGCAAACCTCACAGGTGAACCAGCAGGAGAGGAAAACCCTCTGTTCACAGAGGTGCCTGAGTATCTCACCTCTGCTTGCTCCTGGAAGTCGAAGAGGGGGTGAGGAGCCAACCAAAGCCCCACAGACCACTCCTGCTGCACTTCATCACTAAGAGCATCATTTGAGTAGGACTCCAGCAGCATGAAAAACCCCTGCTCTTCCTAGAGAGATGAGCTGGACATAGGAGCAGCTCTCATTCCTGAGAGCTAATCAGTTCATTTATTTCCCCCTGATTTTTCAGCCACACCTGAACTCAGCAATCTCCTGTAGGAGCTGTGACAGCCTCGTGCACAGGACAGAGACCTGACTGACCAAATTCAGTCTCTGCAGGGTATTTCTTACAAGTTTGCACTGGGCTTGGCCTTCATCTGAGAACTGAATTAGCTGTTGCTTTATGAAAGCTTTTCCTTTTTCACTTGCTGTTTCATGAATAAGATCACTATGCAGCATCACACACAGGAACATTCTTTACTCGAGGTGCACAGGCCCCCCAAAGAAACGAGCAGCTCTGTCCCTGCTGTGTCAGTATACCCAGTACACAGAGAGACAAACCCCGAATAACTAAAATAGACCAAAAATCAGAGCAGAGGCTGCCCCAAAAGCCTGCACCCAGCAGTCTGTAAAGCCCTTGAATGAGACCAAAAGGGAGCATTACTTCCCATTTTAACAGGGCAGAGATGTCGGGACCTAAATACGCTCCATAAAAGCCCAGAGAAGAAGCAGCAGAGTATTGGAGGAAGGAATGCGAAGATAAGAATTAGTGTCAAAAGGCTGGCTTTTGTTCAGTTCCAAGGAAATGTAGAGCTGGGAGTGTTCAAGGCCAGGTTGGATGGGGCTTGGAGCAACCTTGTCTAGTGGAAGGTGTCCCTGCCCATGGCAAGGGGCGGAATGACACGATCCCTGAGGTTCCTTCCCAACCCAAACCATTCTGTGATTCTGTGAATGATCTGCTGATGAACCAAGAGTGGCAAAAGGAGGAATTAAATTCCCAATTCCTCCACTACCACAATTAAACCCAAGGCCAATCTTTCTGTGATCATCTGATTCCTAATCATTTAAATACCTGTTAAAACCTGGAACAGAGGCAGCCGGCATGAAGTCTATAGCTCTGCCTTGACCCGGCAATAACCAGACATGTTGGGTTTTTTTCTCACACATCAATATCAGAGCAAATCAAGTAGAATTCATTGAATTGAAGTCTCTGGTTTTGGGCTGGGCACAGGCTCCAGTCAGAGTCCGTGTGGCCATACCCTGCCATCCCCTCTACAGCCAAACCACCCTCTTGGACTCAGCCATGGGATGCAGGAGCAGAAATATCCCCACAGAACTCAAAAGGACACCACAGCATCATTAACACCTGACATGGAATATCAGCACACCAGACACCCTTGCCTGAGGACAAACCCCAATCCCAACACAACTGGGTTGTTCATCCTCACTTTTCCTTCCCCTGACTGTTGCTTAAGACAAAATTTAAGAGGAAAAGAAGTCTTAAGCCCCGCTGATCCTCCAGGATATGTGCAATAATAAGCAAGGATTTTATTTAAATGCCATTTCCCTTGCCAGTCACAGAGCACGAGAGGGGACAATCAACCCTGATCTGGCTGCAGTGAAGGTCAGTTAAAGACTTTCTCCACACACCCTCTACCACATGCCCACTGTGCAAAGGTTGAACAGTTTGATTTCTCCATCCTAATTTGTGGTTTCCCCTCCCTGGCCAAGGCATTCCCCAGGGAAAGCTGCACTCCTGCGAGGGCTCAAGGGGGTCAGCCCAAAGAGCTCCCGCACCTCCAGCTCCCTGCTCCACACCTTGATGCCCTTAAAGGCAGGATGCATCAGCAGGAAAATAAGACATTATTCCACCCTCAAAAAAAATTCTCAAAAAACTCAGAACAACCCAAAAACCCAATGGAAATTCTGCTGCTGAAATTCCGTGCGAGATGGAACTGCAGCTTCTGTAGACCACACTGAAAAATCCCAGCATACACAGCATTAGCCAGAAGTCATTAATCTAAGCCATATTTGTGAGTGAAATAATAATTTTTAACACCTGAAGCAAAGCTCATGAACAGGCCCCCAAAGCACTTCAGAATCTGTAAGTCGCTTATATGTTACTTGTGAGTATCTGTGTTTCCAGTGTCTGAAAAATTACCAAATTACACGTAACAAACCTCAAAACAAATCTCGTTTTTCAAGCTCTTTAATTAAATCCTGATCCCCAAGGAAATCCGCAATATTTAAACTTGCCACTGAGCTGAAAAAGCTGGAGCTACTTAAGCCCTGCAGTGCTGGGTAGAGACATTCCCCGTGTCTTCCCTGCTCTTCTCAGTCACGCCTGGACTGGTCAAAAGGTAAATCCAGGCCTACAAAGAGAGTGTGGTCTGGATTCCAGTAAATTATAAAGTTGAGCTCTGAGTAACTTGGTCCAGTGTGAGGGGATCAGAACGAGATGATCTTTAAGGTCCCTTCCAACCCAAAGCATTCTGTGACGATCACTGAACACATTCCTAGAGCATAGACTGAAGGGAATCCCCATTTCATCAACATTTTGCCTCGCAGTACCCTTCAAAGTGGGAAAAAAATCCCTTCTCGGCATCCTGAGACCCAAATTTATTGCACCCAGCCGAGCTGGTGCTTCATTAATGCAATAACCACGACATTTGGGTGCCTGCAGAAGGGGTCACCACCCTGCAAGGGAACAGCCATTCTTCCATACTCGGTGTCAGAACAGCTGAAGGACACCCAAAGACCTTCAGGACTTAATGATGCAGCACTTCGTCACGCGATGGTTTACGTGCAATTATTGCCAGAGATCTGAGGTCCTAAGGCGAGGAATGAATAAGCATCTACATTCCCAGCTCATTCCAAGTGCTCTCTGCAACTTTCTCATCATTTAATTCAGATCCCACCAGTCAGGGTGTTCGTATCCAAGAATCACATCAGCAGCTTTGCTGGGAAGTGAAGCCTTCCTGTATGAACAAGCAACATAAACCCACACTGTCATCTTATCTCACAGCAAGCAACGACAGTAAATAAAGTGAACAAGGATTATTTCAGGAGTGGTGTCTCCTTGAAAGGTATTTCAATTCCCACAGAAAGATGAAAAGCGTGATTTTCAAGGAAAAAGCAAAGCAGTTAATCTGCCCACAATCAACCCACTAACTTGGTTGCTCCAGCAAGGAAAAAGAACACACTGCTCAAAGAAACCCTTTCCCTCCCATCTTTACCAGTTTTTCCTTCTTTCAGTACTTTTCCAAGACAGTTTATTCTTAGCCCTAAATAAACACTCAATTATTGCCTTTGGAGGACCCGGCTCCAGGCAGGGCAGAGTGTGCAGGGAGGGAGGATGCCCTTTCCCTGGGCTCTGGGTTTCTCACTCCCCAGGCAGCTGCCCAGAGGTTGACATGAACATCTGGACTTCCATTAAGGAATTAAATACCACGGGGTAGATGTTCCTGTGTTGCGATCCATGTGAGACAAAGGCGTATGAGAACTGGAAGCTGCTTCACTTAGTGATGCATTTTAATAGAGACTCCATATCGTGCTTGTGGGATTTCAACCATTTCTACTCCTTATCCAAACAGTTTTGACCACAGCTGACCTGGCTGCAGCTCTTGGATAACTGACTAAAACAAGATGGCAGAGGCTAAAATAAAATATGGACAAAAATAAGAATATAAAGCTCCGGTTGCCATTGCTCCAGCATCATTTGGATGGACTTAACAGAGCCTCTTAAATTCTTCAGCATCCCAGCAGCCCAATAAAACGGAATAATTCATTTGGACAAAGAGAAAAGGCATTTTACGGAGGAGAATCGAGGAATATGAACTGCAGGATTGAAAATATGAAAAGTTTGTTCCCTAGGAAAGGGTATAATACAGGAAAAAACAGGCCAGCTACGGCAGGGGTCAGAACTCATCTGCTCCTTCCAATAGCTGCCACAGAGCTGTGTCAGTTCACACTGCTCCAGAGAGCTGAATATTTCACCAGTGACTCATGTCATCCCCTCATGGTTTTCCTTTTTTTTTTTGTAAAGCCCAAATAGTCCTGACTGAGAACAAAGGAAACCATTATGCAGAGCGAGATTTGAAAGATCGTCCGTGTAATCCCAATAGGGAAAGAAAAGAAACCCCAGAACTGATACTGGAGCAGCTCTGTGAGACTCCATCAAATTAAAAAAAAAAAAAAATCAGATAATCTTTGTTCCTTTGAGCATAAATCCTTTTTTTTTTTTTTCTAAAATAATCAATCGTTTGGGTTTCTAACAAAGCCGTGGGGTGAGCAGAGAACAGTGAGCAAAGAGCAAGCCTCTCCTCCATGGAATACAATTAAACCACGCAATAACAATCTGAGCAAATGCCACGCAGAACTTAAAGGAACAATGGCCAGAAAACAGGCAAACGTTTGGGATCTGGGAGGAAATCCCGGCCCTGCTCAAGAACGGTTTAAAGAACTGAGGATTCTGAGCTCTCCTCTGAGAGCTGAAGGAAGAATCCGTGGCTGTGAGCAGGGGATGGCTCGCAGGGGGTGCCAAAGGGTTGGGAAGAGGATAGGCTTTCTCCTCAAGTCAGAGCAGATCCAGCCAAAGCAATCCCTGCCCCAGCCAGGGTGGGAGCCAGGGAACATCCCTCGGTGGCCAGAGAGCAGCCCAGCGACACATCTGTCACCGGGCAGTTGGGGACAGCCTGCTGCCCCCTGACACACAGAGGAGAGCACCCACGGGGGGGTTCTGCCCCTTTCAAGGAGCTGCTGACCCCCATCGCCACAAATCCTGGGAAAAAGTGATGAACAAAACCCAGGGCACAAGGAAAAGGGGGTGGTGGGGTCCCTGAAAGGGCAGGTCTGAGGGCGCAAAGCTGACGCACGACATCCCTTTCCCTGCCTGTGGGCAGCTCCCACATCCCAGCCGGGATCAGTGGGATTCCCACTGGGTTTCACCAGTTGTCCCCAACAGAGGGACTGTGACACAAGTCCTTCCTTCCACCCACTCCTCACTGAAGGAAACACCCCACCCACTGAGCAAAAAGCACAAAGGTTTTTAGGACGGAGCCTGAGACAAGCCCCGTGGATCCCCCACTCCTGCCAGCGCTCCGTGCCACTGTTCAGTGTCCAAGGAGGTTTTATGGGCTCATCCTGACAGCAGGATCAGAGGAACGGGGTGAATCACCAGCTCCACAGTCCCTGTCCTTGCCTCTGCTCACACAGATGCTTCACATACCACCCTGCCCACAGCCCTGCGCTGCTCCCACCCCACCCCAGCCACCCCCATGCCGGGATCCAGGGGAACTTTCCAATCCCCACATACACACCCCCCTCCCAGTTGGAGCAAGTGTTTCTGGGTCACTGTGACATTTTGGGAAGCATTCCAGCAGAAGTTTCATTACTGGCAGGAACCTTGCCCTTTAAACGACCAAGGGTGAATGGAGGCTAAAACTTTCAGAGCTATTAAAGCTCCAAACTCACACACTCAGCAGATCCACAAAAGGAAACAGTGACGGAGCATGACTCCATCTTCGGAATGACTAACTGAGAGGTCTTAAAGAGAGCTCAGTTTTAGGAGCAGTTTCTGAAAACCAGCCATAAAGGGATGCAAGTTATTGTGCAAAGGAACAGACACTCTCCTCTCCCCTCCCTCCCTCCCCCGGGCTCTGGTTCCTTTACTCAAAAAACCCACTTTAAAAATCTTTGCAAGGCCCCTGAATTGCCTCAGCCCCGAGGGAGCACATGGAGACGTAGCAGCAAGAGATGGAAATCACATCCAAAGAGTCTGTCTTCCCAAGTAGAACCTTGGCACACCCTTTTGGAAAGCAGCTCTGCAGGTGGAGCAGTGAGGTTTTCCAGGAGAGGGACTTTTGACAAGGGCATGTAGTGATAGCACAGGGGGAATGGCTTTAAACCAAAAGAGGGCAGGTTTAGACGGGATATTAGGAAGAAATTCTTCCCTAGGAGCTTGGGAAGGCCTTTCCCAGTTTTTCCTCACTGCCATAGGACTCACACCTAAGTCAGCAGCACGTGGACTCCTGCACCTCTCACGCAGGTGCATTTGAGATGGAAAAGCAAAGTTCAACCTTTTGTCTTTGCTGCAAAGAGGCAGCAACACAAAAATGGGTTTCCAGATCATCTGGCACCCGGACAGCAGTTACATTTTCGAAGTGATTTGTAATAATCAACCACTCAAAGCTCTACAGGTGTTAATTAGGGTCTGAGCTTGCAGCACATTAAAGTCAACAGAAGGTTTGCAACCAGATTCAGTGGGGTGCAGGACAGTTATTCCCGCTAGGAAACATCAAACTGGCATAAACATCCCCCAGAGAAGGGGAAACAATACACGGAGACCTGACCTAACAGCCTCCTTGTCAGAGCAAGTGTGAGCATCCTCCTCTGCCAGGGCTGCCATCTGCTCCAACCTGCTGCTCCAGCACGTCAGAGGGCACCTTCCTTCCTCCTTTTGGTGTCCAAAGCTCCCTGGCACTGAACCAAGAACAAGGGCATCACCTTTGGATGAAAACAGGGATTTCATGGATCGAGGCAGCGACCTCCCCCACGTGACATCATCCAAAACTTCCCTAACAGAAACCTCCCAGCAAGGAACCGAATTCCAACAGCTGAGCCGCGATTTTCCTGCAAAAGCAACACTGAGGTGGTTTGTGTGGGTGACCTTCCCCCGCAGCCCGAGGATGTCACTGAGCACTCAGTCACAGGATGGGAATTGCATCAGGCAAGGCTCCATCCAGGAAATCCCAACCCTGCTATCTGGGATGTTGACAAGCACCCAGCAGCCCTTGTGCACGTCAGAGCAGTTTGGGAGCACAGTGAGCCGTGGGCAGGGCTTTTCCTCCTCCTCCTCTGCCGTGGAAGCACAGCAGGGCACATGTGAGCAGCCCACATCCACATGGGATGGCCAACACCACATCTCTTCTTGACACTTCGGGGTTATTAAAAAAAAGTTCATAATGCCACTTTTTTTAAGTGGAAGCTTGTGCCAAGGAGAATGGGACCACCCTCTCTCCCCTGCAGTGCAAAGGATCATATTCCCTCTTGGCATCTTCCAGCAGCACTCAGGGAAAGTGGAAGGTGCTGAAGAGGTACCCTTGGAGCAGAGTGTCCAAACTCCTGCCTGGAGCTGCTGTGGTGGGAGGAGAGGACAAGCAGCATCTTTTACCAGCTATACCAATAAATCTGTGAAAAAGCAGCCAAAATGTACAAGTTTTGGGGAACAGGATCCATTCTGGAATAGCACCCTCTGTCCAGCCTCCCTAGAGCCATGGCCAGCCCTTTCATTCCTGTCCGTGGTGCTGCAAGTGCCTTGCCCAACCATGGGTTTAATTAAACTCATCAGCCCAAGCACCTGCACAATTACAGTCATTTCCAGCAGGGTAAATCAGCTCCAGTCAGGCTGAGGAGCAGCTTCCCATGGCTGGCACATCCCCATCCCCACTTCAAAGGGAACAAATCCACCCAGGGCTTCCCTGCAGGGCACTACCCCACACCCGGGTAGCCCAGCTGGGATGCTCCCAGAACACAGAGGAATTCAGAAGCTAAGGACTCATTTTCATGCACCGTGGGGTTTTTAGTTCTCTATAAAGTTAATGGAACCAAGCACAAGTAATTTTTTTTTTTTAAATATTTTATTGGATGATTTTAAAAAGCCCAGCACGATTACTTCCAGCACCCCTGTGTACTTTAATATTTTGACATGGGGAAAGAAGCATAAAACCGCGTCTTTCTCTCAGATGTTCAAAGCCACCAACTCTTAGCATTTATTTCCTGTCTGATTTTCCTCAAAAACATAGCCAGGAGGCAAATTTCAAATTAATATCTGCTTGACTTCAGGAAAAGCGTTTCCAAAGCATGTTTCCCAAGTTTTCTCAGGAGCATTAATCCCCGAGTTTATATAACCCCAGGTTTCATGGCACAGGTGCTGCTTTCAAGGCAAGAAGAGCAGGAGGAAGACAGAGCCCTGAATTAACACCCCTGCCACGAGTTCCATCCGTTCTCAGCAAACACCTCAACCCAACACGGAGCTGCGATGCCCTCAAGGGACATCTGCAAGCAGGCAGAAACTCACCCCCTGAATTATCAAACTGATTTTTCTCAGTTCCAATCCACACTTATTCAGTAGATCTTGTTCCCACAGTTAGGTGTTCAAATGGATTTCTTTGTTAACATCACCAGGGAACGAGTAAAATAACTTACTTTAGGCCAACTGAGGTTTTTTTATGGACCAGCTAGAATAATATATCATCTGTTGATGTTCAAACACGCAGAAGAGGCTCATCCAAACACAACACTCCAGCTCCCATTCCTTTCCGACTTCCAGTCCCATTATAAATAAAATAAAACACGAGTACAGGGTGTATTTCCCTTCTGCCCAAATTAAGAAACGGCACATTTCGGTGGTTTGATGGTTCTGCTTTAAAAGCACGGGATCCCTTCCCCACCCACCCCCTGGTTCAGGCAGCACCAAACGGTGGCAGGGGTTTGTTACCATTAACCGAGCACATCAAGAGGCATTAGGGGAACGTCAAGAAACTCCCGTGCAGCCTTGACAGACCTTTGTGATCTCTGATCCTCGGTCATTAGGGGAGAAAGCCGACCCATTAACCCCCTCAGAGCAGCATCTCCATTACAACAGCCATCAGGAGCCAAATCAGAGCTAATTACTCATCACCAGCCCCTCCTACCTGTGATGGGGCACAAACCCTCTCAGAGGCAGCAAAGCCACTGCCAGAATCCACCTCTCACTGCCGTTCCAGGAGCTGATGGATTTTTGCTCATCATGTACCAATACTCCTATAGAATCCTGGCTTCATCTCCTCAAAAGCCAGAGCTGTCACGATGGTGGTTCGCGAGTCACACAGGGACAAGGACTGATTTTAGATAATCTGGGTCACAGCTGCATCATTTTCCCCTCCCCTTTCAGATATTTCCTATCGAACTGGTTACAAGGTGACTTGTGCATTGACTGTTCTTGGAAATATCTGCTGCACTCGAGAGCCCAGATGTCATTTCAGGTCTTCCATTACACACGAAGGAGAATTCAAACCCAAAGATAGCATCTAAATTGAAATATGCTACTATAAAAGCCAACAAGAAATATCCAAGATACTCATCCAAAAAGCTTTCCCAGGACTCAAACCGACACTGGCCCAGACAAATATTTACATAATTATTCACATGGGTTTGTTTTAAATAAAGAGCCTTTTATTATCATTACTTTGGCATCAAGCATCTAATTAGAGGCCAATGACAGTTATAAAAAAATCACTGAGTTCTCCTTGTCAGTGCTGCTGGGAGGGAGAAGTGGTGCTTGAGTGATGGGCAGCACCGGGGCTGTCCCAGCCCTCCTGCTCCCCTGGGAAAATCGGGAGGGGACTGTCAGACTGGGATGAGGTGATGGAGGAGGGCTGGCTCCTGCCTCTGGCTGACCACGTGCTGGGAAATGGAAAATTGATGGGGAAAGGGTACAAGGTCTCCTGGCAGAAGTGCCCACTTGTGCCTGGTTCCTGTGCTGTGACCCTGAAAGAGTCATTTTTACACCTCTCCGCTCTCGGGATGAGCCTTTCCCTGCATCCACACAGACTACCCAACTTGGATCTCAATTCTCAAGCCCTGCTGTAGCATCTAAACACAATGGGGCTAAAAGTAATAAACTGAGCACAGAAAGAGCAAGACAAATGCAGGGCAAGGTTCTTGGGGTGGTTCTTCACTGAAAATGAAAATGTGCACAACCCAGTTTCAAGGTGAGGTTTCAAGCCCACCGGTGAAGTGGAAGATCAGGAAACCCACTCCTGGCTTGCAGCAAGAAACAACCCAGAGGTTTCCTCGGAGCCACCTCTGTGCAGCTTCCAGTCACACTGATGGAGATCCCTGGGGCTCCCTGCACATGCAGGCTCCTCTCATCAATCTAATTATTAAAACTGCCTCTTTCCCCTGCTGGAAAGGGAGCAAACTGGTGACACCACCTCCAGCTTCTCAATGGGGATCACGCTTCAACAAGGAGCTCAGCAGAGGACAAGCTGCAAGAGCCAGGGATCTGCTGCTCTGCAGTGTCCTGCCAGGACACTTTTCCTTCTGGGCATTTTTCCCACTGTGCTAGTGCAGAAGGTGTAAATGTGTCATCCCCCCCTCCATCCCAGACAGGTCCTTCAGGGTCCTTTTCCCTGTGACCTGGCTCAGACACTCGGCTCTCAAATTCTCCAACCTGAGCAAAGAGTTCAATACCTAAATCCCTTCATGCTCCTGACCCTCTGGAGAAGACCTTCTCCTGCTGACTCGTTTCACTGAGTCCCTGAAAGTCCAGCTACCAAGCCCCCATCGCTGCTTCAGCTGCTGGTTCCTGGGATGCTGATGGAAGGTGATCCTCTATCTGCATTCCCAGGGAAAACTTGATCACTACAAACCCCACTGAACCCAAGCAAGGGAGCAATTAGTGTTCCCTCCTAGTAAAAAGGCAGATAATAAGGATCAGATAACACCTTCTCGTGAACCAGTCCCAAAGCTCCAATTAAAAAAAAAAAAAGAAAAAAAAAATATATTTTCCAGCTAATGCATGGGGTTTCCTCCTGCAATATTCAGCTCAGGTGATGACCCCCATCCCATTTCTTTCTGCAGGTAAGAAAAGAAATTTGTATTTCAGCAGTTCTACCTCCAGGACATCTTTCCTCAGGCTATAAGCTGAAAAAAGCTTTACATTTGGGCAACACTGATTCCAATCTCGAGCTTATTTTCCCTTGCCTGGAACTGGTTCACTGCATGACCTCTTACAACCGTACTTAGAGGTGTAAAGAGCTCAATCAGGACTTGGATCATTCAGGTCTTGGATCATCTGCAGGCTACATATACAACAGGTTTCAGCATATATAGGATTATAATGCTACTTTTTATACCCTAATACTCCAAGTGCTTCCAGCAAATTATACTTCTGGCTCCTTGACTGCAAGAAGGTAACTCAGTTGACGTTTTAAAACAGGAGCTTGGCAGAGAGATGAGGTTCTTGGCACCTAAAATGGTGCCAAATTCAAAAAGGAGTTCAGGATTTTATTTGAGGGGCAAAAACTTCTCAAACGGTTCTGAGTTTCCAGGGCACAAATCACAGATTGTTATACAGATAATTCATTCAAAGCCAGTGAAGTGCACAAGAGAAACACCTTGATATACTGGTCACTGAAAAAAAGGAAAAAAAGAAAAAAGAATAGGGTGTTTTAGATTTTGTTTTGATTTTTGCCAAAGAACCAGTTTTTCATCAGACAATTCTCAAAAAACAACTAAACTCCAGCTTTGTAATGAAAACTGCTTAGCAGGGGGGAGGTTTTGTGCAGATCCCAGCACAGCCATAAGATCCCCACATAACTCTTCCAGGCCTTATTCCCATCGAGGAATAATATATTCCTTTGCTTTCAAACAACCCCAATGAGTTCAGTGGCAATTTCCTTAACAAGGTGGTAAGGCTGCAGAATCTGCCCCTGAGGGATGGGTGATAAAAAAAAAAATACCTTTATATAAGGACACAACACCTCAAGCCTTCATTGACGTGATGTTGAGCAATGAAATCACAGCACAGACACTCAAACAGGGTGTAACACAGCAACTCCAAAAGCCCCGGAGGGTCTCAGACTCCAAAGGATGAGCTACTTTGCTCCTGCACTGAGCTCTGTAGCCTCCCGAGAGCCTTTTCCCTTCAAAGGATCAATCCCACACTGCTGGACTAAGCAGAGATTGGTATTGATGTGTATTCTACCCATGTCTCAGCTCCAGCACAGGCAGAGCCCACACCATTCTCACTCCTCCAAAGGGTGCAAAAATGCAGCAGGTAAAACACAGATGAGTAAAAAGCAGCAAAGAAATCAACGCTCTGATGTATTAATCACTTCTTAAACTGCTCTCTTCGTGGCACAAGACATTTCCCTTGACATTATCCCTGTATTTGGTTTACAGGCTCGCAGCATTTCTTGTTAATTTTACTTTTGTTATCAGAAGGATAATAAGACCTTGAGCAAGGGCACAGGAGTCAGAGGGAGGTGAAGAGACAGCTCATCTACAGCTTTGAACATCAGGCCATCCTGACTCGCCCAGCCAATAGAACTCCCCCTTAATCACCTGCGTTAGACATTAAGTGTTAATTAAGCATGTGCTTTATAAGCCTTAAACTGAAAGTTTTTTCAGCCGCTGCTGTTCAGTCCCAAAGGCACCATAACCTTCCCTCTGAGCACACAGAACCTGCCTCAGCCTCCAGACCCTTCAGCAGAGCCCCATAAAGACGTGTCAGTCACCCCTGAGGATGAGCACTAACTCACCCTATTGCCCTTTAACGGTTTTTAACATCACCCCAAGCTGCTCCTGGCCAGGAATCTGCTCACACACTGTCCACACAAAGCAGCTGTTGGCCACTTCCATCCGTGCACAGCCTGTGGGAAACTCTTCAGGTTTGTCTCCTGGAGAGGCCCTGCAGCATCTCCAAGGGGTTTTTTTACTTCAGAAACCACCGTGGTTGAACGGGACACGAGACTGTTCTGTGCCAAGCACAGCCTTCCACTCAAACAAACAAAGCATCATCCAGGCAAATCCAGAATAAAAAAACCTTTCCCGAGGCAAAGGGATGTACAGAGGTACCCTGGAAGGACAAAGTGCTCCGGGACATGGTTTAGTGCCTTGGCTGGGTTGACCTCGATCTCAGGGGTGTTTTCCAACCTGAAATGATCCTATGACAGCTGACTCCAAGATGAATTTGGAAAAGCAGCCAGCCCACCTCACACCCACTGTGTGTGGCAGGAGCCCTCACAGGTACCAACCCAAGGCAGCAGCACAGGCAGCTGAGGAGGGGGAGGCGGAGGGAGGAGGAGGCCTTAATTCTGGCAGGGGATGGAGCTGGATCTGCAGAGATGTTCCAAAGGAGTTGGATGACAGGATGAGCGTTGTATGGCTGTGGATCCTAAATTAGGCAGGTGGCTGAGGATGCTGCTCCAGCCTGCACTCCAGGGGGGTCACTGAAAACAGAGCTGGAAATGCTTTCCCAAATAAAGCTGTGCCTGGGCTTTGATCAGCAACAGGAGAAGGATTTTGGAGTAATGAGATACTGATGAGATGGGAAAACAGCTCAGCTGTGCACAGTCAGGTAGCACAGAGCACATCCTGACGTGGTGTAAATCAGCATCACTCCCTTAGAATCCCAGCAGAAGGGGCAGAGAAAAGTCTCAGCACGTGACAGTCAGAGCATGAGGAGCTGTCAGGTCCTTTGTTTGGCTGTGATCCTTGAAAAGCAGCCAGCCAGGATGAATGAAGATGCCACTGAGTAGGAATATTTCACATGCAATGATGATGGAAGTCTTAAAATATCCACAGAGGCAAGAATTTGAGGGAGTCACTCAAATAGCTGCCAGCTTGAGGCAAAAGCAGATGGAAAGATAATCTGAACTACAAGTGTGCAATCCCATCCCAGGGGAGCCTTACAGCACACAAGTAGGAAATATTTGGGAAAGTTTTGGAGTCCTGCAACTGAAGTTCCTTCCAACTTAATCCAAAGAGGGAAGACTCATGTGAGCCAGCACAGATAAGCAAGCACAGGTAGAAAGGGAGCTGAAAAACCTCCCAAAAAACTTACTCCCTGCACTAAAAAAAAAAAAGGGTCAAAGGGAAAAAAAAAATCTACAAGCAGGATCAAGTCTAATTAAAGGAGCAAGAAAAAGTGACAGCTACAAAAAGGCAGGGGCTATTTTCATACAGAGCAAAGGGTCGCTGGCACGTATTTGCAGAGCCCCAAACACCCAGAAGGGAGGGAGAAAAGAGGTCCTTTGTGAGAGGGATGGGGAAGCATGGGAACCAGGGAGCCCTGGGGTAGCTCAGAGGCATTACTGTACTTAGCACAAAAGAGAGGAACAATAGAGGGCAAAAGGAGATGGGGCTGTTTATTTTTCTGGCTATGGAAGGCTCAGATAGTCTTGGGAGAGACACTGGGAAAAAATGGCCACTGAGGAAGAGAAAGTATCAGCCCAGAGAACCTTCTGAGGGGCGTTGGGAATGTGGGGTTAAAAATGGGGGATCCTGAATTAGGCACAGCTAGAGTTTCTCTGATGACTATTTCCCTAAAGTAAATGGCAAACTCTGCTTAAAAAGTTGCTGCAAGGTGTCTTTGGAAAAGAGGAATAAGGATGTCAGAAGCGCAAAGAATTATTACAAAGAATTATCTAGAAAAGCCCTTATAAGAACGTGCTTGTTTTGCATAAAGTAAAACGCAGGGCAAAAAATAAACATGTTAAAATACAGGCAAAGTTATTGTTCCTGGGAAGCCTCTCAGCTCTGTCTCTGACCCAGGGGCTGCACAAAATTCCAAGCAACTCCCAGGAGCTCTGCAGAGTTCCCAGAGCCAGGACAGCCACGATGCAAACAGAGCCAGGCAGCGAAACAGCAGCAACCAAGAGTTTTTCTGTTCCTGCTTCCATTGCAGCAGGACTGCCTTGAGACTCCTCCACCCCGAATTCCAAGTGTGCAGAGAACTCAGAGCTTTCATTCAGAGCTGTTTAGGCCAAAATTCAGTCCTTCCCTGCCGCAACTTGGGCACCCAAATCCAATGTTTATCCCCTGGAGCTTTGCCAGGATCTGACCAGAACAACTTCCCTTCGACTGCCCAATTTCTACAATTATTAGCACAGAATTACACAACACCAGGTTGAAAGGGACCCTCCAGGATCATCTGGTCCAAACTTTTTTGCATGATTTCTATCACCAAAGAGCCTGAGAACTTACCAAGACATTTGTATAAATAAAAAAAACCAAACAAACAAACAAACACCAAACAAAAAAAAAAAAAACAAAACAAACAAAAAACACACAAAAAACCCAAAACAAAAAAAACAAACAACAAAACACTACATCATTTTCTTACGGATAAAGAAGGGCAAGAGATTAAGGGTAGGTACAGAGCTCATTGAAGTGCCATGAGATGTCAGGATACCAAAGCTGCAGGAATAAGGAGGACAACAACAAGGCACTTCCCAGGGAAGCTGCTGCATTCCTGCCACAGAGAGCAGAGAAGAAATCCAAGCCAAAATTCACCTTTCCCCCACCATGACATTCCTCCCTACCCAGCCCAAACACCCATTGCCCCCCTCATAAAACCCAATAAAAAAACCCGGCCATTCTGCTGCAAATCCAGGTCTTTCCACTGCTCGGGGTGGGAGGGGGTCACAGTTTAGTGGCTGCATTTCAACTCCTGGAGGCTCCTGCTCTGGGATTGTGCAGCTTCACCGGTGAAACCGAGACAAGAATCACTCCGTCACTTCGAGTCTGGCAGTAATTAATTTCATTGAGTTTGACATTCGAAATAAGCGAAGGAAGGAACATGCTTCCACCATCTGGAAAAGCGCACGCTGACACTTCCAATCATTTGTGCAGCCACTCGTGAATGTGTGTAAGTAATGTTTGGTATTTTTACATATGGAGAGGGAAGGTAAATGGCACATCAGGGCCTCAGTCCCTGCAGACAAGCACGGCCGGCACCACTCAGCACAGAGGAGCAAAAAGGCACGTTGAGGGCTGAAAGGAGCCAAATGAGGTAAGGAAATATTTGGGAAGCTGGAGACAAGGCAAACGCTGAGTTATCAGCATATTTTAGGAAGGCTGATTTATACATTTGTACTGGATACTCTCTCCATCACTAAAATAAGCAATATATGAAAAACTTCATGCTAGAGGATACCAAGAGCTTAAAAGCAATCTGTGGACATTTTATATTCCCTCCTTTCTAAGTCAACGGGGAAGACAGACTTTTCAGAGCCACAGGAAGACAAATTTTGTCCTTCAGGTGCAAACAGGTCACTTTACAGTGCGTTCCTCTTCCCTTCATCAGCATGCTGAGCTATCTATCTATCCCAGAGCAAGGAGAAGGGAGGAAACATTCCCTTTGACTTAAAGACAGACATTCTAGAAAATACACCATCAGCAGCATGCAAGACTCAAACCCCTGAGTTTAGAAAGAACTCTGCCCTTTTCCAGCACTATCCTGACTCTTTCTGCCCGTTCCTGTCAAAACCACCAGGATATGTGCAGAGAAGATACAGTTGCAAGCCCGTCACTACCACGCACGGATAACAGAATAATTTAATATAAACCCCAGGATATTGTGAGTCAAATTTACCACTGTGTCCATTCAAAGCAGCTCCTGCCCTGCATCCCTCTCTCTCTCTCTCTCTCCACTGGCTCTGGGAGGTTTTACAGGTGAGAGGACACAGGAACAGAGCTGCTCCCTGCACTGCAGGATGCTCTCAGACCAGCCTCACCTCTGCCACTGCCTTCCAACTGCTGATCCAGCAGCTGGATGGATCCATGGCTTCCAGGGGCACAGATGAGCACTGTGGCTTGTCTAGAGCAGTTTATTTCTCCCCCTGAGTTCCCCAACGGTTATTTCTCACTAGGCTTTACTTAGAATTTTCCACATGCCTTATTTAATCCCGTGTTGACTGACATTGCACAGGCACAACCCACCTGCCTGCAATAACCCTGCACTGTCATTCCTGGCTCCCTAAAATGGGATACAAAGTATTTTCAAGCAGAACTGTTCCCCCAAATCCTTTTCCTAGGGCTACTCCTGGACCTCGTGATACTCAACCGCCCATTTCAGTTTCATAGAAGCTCCCTCTCATCTCCCACATCTATTTTTAGCCTTTTCAACTGGACTAAAATTTCCTGTGAGTTTGGGCATTTTGCCACCCTCAGAAAAATAACCAACCTTACCCCACAAGTCCCAACAGGGGCAGGTACACGGGGCCCCAAATCCCACCAGGGTTCCTGAGCTAAACCAAAGTTGCAGCACATTTCCCTCCCCCAAAAGGAGATGTTTCAGCTTCAGGCATAAAAAAAAAAGCTGAGTCCCAGGCCACAAATTGGGCAGCTCTGCTCCAGCAGCAGAGACTCAGCTATTTCCAGGCTGCAGGAATTGTGCTCCTTTTAGCAGCAGGGCTGTTCGTTATTTGGGATGAGCGTCCCCAGGGCAAGGAGGGCCCCGGCTTGTCTGGCCAAGGCTCTGGAGAAGGAACTGCAAGGGGGGAAACATGCTGGGCTGCTCAGCGGCTCTGAATGTGCCCAACATCTTTAACTCGGTGTTCTGATGCTCTTTCAGAGCATCTCCAAGTTTATTGGTGGGGATTTTAAAGAACAGTCAAATGAGGAACCCGAAGTGTTTTATGGGTATTTCCACACCCCTCCTTCCCCCTCCAAAAAAGCTCCAGTTTTGGTTCTGGTTCGTATTTCATTGGAAAAATCTGAATCAGCTTGGTGTAATCCATGCCTATTCCCCACAGCCACAAGAAATCCCACTGCATTTTCCTGTGCTGAATCCCAATCAGGACCATAAAATGTTGCATAAACTGCCCCAAAAAAATGCAGGCCTGTGGGCAGCGAAGGCAGCAAGTCAACAGCAGTGGCAGAAAGAGATGAAGGGTGGTTTTGTGATTCAGGTCTGATGATGCTGTTCTACTTTACTGCCTGAATTCCCAAAGTCAACAGGCGCCTGGTCCCAGCCCTGTATCCGCCCACAGCTCCACGTAGACCAACTCCTGCAACAAGGCAGTGCTGCAAGAGCCTGATTCACACCCAGGAAGGCAAAGAATCCCATCCCTGCCCAGCCACGGGGCCCTGGGCCAAGACCAAACTCAGTGTAAGCATTGAAGGGTCAGCCCAAAAACCCTGGCCCAGGCACAGGGATGACTTTCACAGAATCACAGCATCATTAAGGTTGGAAAAGACCTTAAGGATCATCAAGTCCAACCCCTTGGGGTAAAAGAATTCCCAGCGCAGGGACAAAGTGTCACCTCCAGCATCCTTGGGCTTGACTGTCAAAGCTCCAAAGTGTCTCAGCTTTGCTCCCCCCATTTTAGTATTAACAGGCTGATCTAACCCAGCACTTCTCTCTGCTCTCAGGGAGCATCTCACAGTCAGCCCCTGCTCTGGGAATGTCCGTGGTTGGAAAAGAAAGAGCTGGTGAGACACAGCAAGGACTTAACCCTCGGTGAGGGCTCTGGCAGCTGCCAACAGCCTCCAGTGCAGAAAGACTCCACCGCTTCCTGATATAGCTCCTTAATTACAAAGCACTGGGAAAAATTGATGTTTCCAGAACAGATATGGCCCTTACTGTTTTTCTGCTTCGCATCCTGCGGGGAAATCGAGACTGAAGTCAGAAAAAAAAAGAAAAAAAAAAGGGAAAAAAAAAAGAAAAGCCGGAGCCAGTTCGGGTCTGTTTGCTCCTCCTCCCATCCCAGCTCCTGAGGTCAGCAGGGAAAGCATCCAAGAGTTGCAGAAAGACAGACTGTTTTAATTTAAACATTTGAGAGAGGCAGAGTGAGGGACTTTCTCCCGAAGCGCTCAAGACGTGATAATGTGCCTCTCCCGGTCCCTGCAAACCCCTGCGAGAGAACATTCCGAGCAGTTTTCCGATAGGACCCAGCCAGCGAGGGCCAAAGGCAGCGGCCGGGATGAAAGCAGCTTCCTCCTCCCGCCCTCGCATCATTTTTGGAGCGCAGACACGACCAGGGGATTCTCGGGGATCTGCCCTCCCCGTAACACAAAGCAGAAAATCCGACGGGCCAGAGCAAAAAAACAGCCAGGCAAGAGTTTGCAGCCCAGGGCTCTGGGCGAACTCAGCCTGTTCTTCATGGAATCGCCGGCTTTCCAAGGGGACACGCCGAGCAGCCCAGGGGAGGGAGCAGATGCTGCACCCAGGGGATGGACAGCCTCGTATCTTCCAGGGAAAACCCTCCAAGGGCCGTTTCCAGAGAGGCTCCTGCCCCGCAGCAGGATTCTCCCATGGAGTCACACACCAGCAACACAGAGGAGCTCTGCTGGTTCCCACAGTCACCCACCCCATCCACCTGCAGAAATCTTTCCATGAAATACCAACACTAAGAGTAAACATCCCGAGCCCCACACACAAACTACCAGCCATCAGCTCCTGCCTCACCCCAGCCCTGCCAGCATCACACTACTACCACACTCCGAGGTCCTTTCCAACCCAAACCATTCCATGGTTCTATTGCATCATCAGCGATCGAGTCCCAGCTCCCAGTCATTTGATATCAGCTGGAACTCGTGTCGAATTTTTGGACGCCCTGGATCAAAGCTGTGCTGGCAAATTCATTTGCAAGTTGTTTATGGAAAAGATCTTGGATTAGGTGGGCAAGAGAAAGAGTTGGCTTAGTTTCCTATGGAAGGTGTATTTTGATGCGGGAGGATAAATCAAGATTCTAAAGCTTTAGCTGTTTTGCAGAGGAATATCTGTTTTACACCAGAACAGTGACTTCAGAACAGAAAAATCCAGTGGCTAGAAATCAAAAACTTAAATATTCCTAAGTGCTTTCTCTCAGGATTCAAATTCTGCCAAAATACCAAAGCAGTGCTGGACAATGTGCAGGGGTGTCTGTCAGAGCACACCTTGATCTCAAACACACTGGGGTCTTTTCCCTTCCAGGACAGTGGAAAGCAATTACCCAAAATGCTAAACCCAGAGGAAGGGGGTTGAGCCACGTGAAAAAGGAAACCCACAGGTACAGGAGCACAAGACTTAAAGAAACCCCACCCCAATAAAAAAAGCATTAACAACTCCTGAACTGGCTTCTGTGTCCCACCCACTGCTACGGTTTTACTGGAATTACACTGTCAATTAAAGGCAAAAAGCTCTGGCCTGGTCCCCCATCCCATCCCACCCACTTGGCACACACCCACCCCCAGCTCACCACCCCCTTCCACACGTGCAGCCCACGAGCCACGTTTCTATTTCCATTTCCAGCGTGGTTAACCAGCTGCCTGGGGCTTGTTGAATCAAGCTTTTGGGCAGGAAATTAAAAAAGCTTAATTTACAAATGGGCATTTACCAGAGCCAGGGCAGGGGACGGGCCCAGGCACAGCTCCAGGTGTGCTGTAGACCCGGGGGTGTCACCACCCTTCTCCTTCCCCTGGGATGATGCAGGGACAGAGTGGGACCCTGCTGACGCCCTGGTGGCACCCAGTTTTCTCACCAGAGTTTCAAGAGAATAGTAAGTGATTTGGGTTAGAAGGAACCTGAAAGATCATGTAGTTCCACTCCCTGCTACGGGCAGGGACACCTTCCACTACACCAGGTTGCCCCAACCTGGCCTTGGACACTTCCAGGGGTGGGACATCCACTGCCTCTCTAAGCAACCGGTGCCAGGACCTCACCACCCTCACAGGGAAGATCTTTTTTCTAATATTCCTGCCCTCTGTCAGTGTGAAGCCATCCCCCCCTTGTCCTGTCCCTGTACCCTTGTCCTAAGTCCCTCTCCAATAACACTGTCCCATGACAGCACCTCCACTCCATTACTAACACTTGCTCTGAGTCTGCAGGAAGGTGCTTTGCTCAGTATTAGGACTTTTCACACGGATTTGGAGGAAGACTTTTCCTCTGGGCATTGCTGGGTATGTAATGGAGCTGAGAACAAGAGCTACCAACACAACATACTCCAGCTGGTTGTTTTCCAAGGCAGCAAGAAGGAGCACAAAGCTTCCAGAGCATCACCCTGATTTTCCAAACAGAGCCCACTGCAGCTACAGCTGCCAGAGCCCAGCTCCAGCCCCTTGCTGGCTTTATAGGCGCTTGAACACTCCAGCAGGTCTCAGCCCAGATTTCCTCTTGCAACTCCCTGAAAGTCCAGTGAAACAGAGCAGTTTGGCACCAGCTGAGACACCTCGCTTGGAAGCTCCTTTTTTTCCATTTCTCCTGAGCAGAATGACACTTGTATTCACAGTGACTCATCTCCCTGACCTTTCTATTCACTTTTAATGGTGCAAGCTGGAAATAAGGGCATACAGACAATGCGTTCATTATTCAGCTGGTGAACTGCAGCCCTCGGACCAAATCTTTACCCTGCAGCAGACAAGAGCACACACAGAGTAGGTATCTCATTCCAGCGCATCTAGGATGGACCCTCTCAAAGGAGAAAAAAAAAAAATCACAAACTCACTGCTTAATTCATATTGGAGGGAATGGGACACACCAAAAATCACTGCGTAAAAAAGGCTGCAGGGAGTACAAGAGACCTTGGCAAACTGGCAGTGTCATCTCCAGGAATTCAGCTGCAGTGAATTCTTACTTAAGTATTGTCTTGGAAACAAAAAAGGGGGTGGAGGGAGGGAGGAAAGGCAGAGGGGGAGAGGCCAGGGAGGCTGTGCAAGACAGGAGCTCAGGCAGAGCTGAGCACAGCTCCTTCCTGTGTATCCTCACTCAAAAAAAGGGAAGCTCCAGCTGACGTGAAATGAAACCCTAAATCTGCTCACTAAACCTGACAGCCCCCCCGAGCAGGGGCTCCACAGGCCCCTTAGTGACCTCTCCTCTCCCTGGAAGCTCCTTCCATCAGCTCCTCACAGCACTCCTCTCAGAGCTGCAAACTCCCCTGGCCAAGTCAGAGCAGTGGAGAGCAGAGAGACGAGGCAAGGCAAGGGCTTTAAGCAGGTTTGCTTAAAAGCTGAGCCAGGGAAACACTTATCACTGTATTTACTCTGAAGGAATCAGCATCTCCCTGGCTGCAGATGCACAGCCTGATCCTGGCAGGGATGGCACGTGGGGTCATCCCAAGCTAACAGTGAGATTTAGCTGTGTTTAGGATAATTCAGGCCTTCATCAAGCTGAAGGAGAACTAGAGCTCCCCCAAACATGCATCACATCCCTCATCAGGAAAACAGTGTCTTGCTCCTTTGGGTGATCCTTTCCAGATCAATAGGAAGCTGCCTCTGAGCACAGCAAGGCCTTCAAACCTCTTTCCAGTGACTCCAGAGTTGCAGGGCTGGAGCATCAGGCATGGGAGACTTCCCAGGAAATCCACCCTAACCCAGAGTGGTGACTGTACTGAGCCCCTGGCAGAGCTCTCGGCCAAACACACTGGAATTACCTTCTCGCATCAGCAGAACAGCTGAATGTCACCACCCCAGAGCAGGTAAGTGACAGCCTGACAGAAGCTTATCTGGCCTCCTGCTCCCTGCCCACAGCACATCCAAAACCTCAGTTCCTCAGGATCCAGCACCCCACTTCCACTTGCATCCCTCCACCTTCCAAAGCGTTGGGATTTTTTCCCCCCCAACAAACTGAATGCGTGGCTGCCCAAGAAGTTCCTTTCTTCAGATTTCTTTTATAGATCTAATTCTCCAAAGCACCCTGAGAGCAGGAAATATAAGAGCTTGGTGGGGGTTTTTTATCCCATGATATCACCTGCAAGAAATCTGCCCAAACCTAAAGACAAAATCCAAGTGGATTTGCAGTGTGAGGCACTAGTGCTGCTCGACAGGAAAACCCCATCCCAGGGAGGAAAAGCGTTTTTAAAACAGAAAGACCACAGCCACTAATATAACCTGAGGCTCAGGGATGGAAAGAGCCTCTTAAAACACTTCAGTGCTTGCAAACACGTGTTTTGTTGGCATCTCAGCAGTAAAATTGTGTTAAAGCAACACCCTCAATGTCAGGTTCCTCACAGGGAGACCTGATCAGGCCCCAGGGCATGGGAAACACAGGGACTTGCCTAAAGGCTGGGAGAAAATCCACAGCAGAGGTTAGGCATGAACTCTGTCGCTTGTTCCACTCATTCAACCCCCAAACTATCCTCTTTCTCTCAGGCTTGTTACACCAACTCGAAGGAAAAACTCCAACATTGTAAATACATTAATACCTTTTTCCTACTTTAAAAAAAAAAAAAAGGGACATCTCATCCTTGTGAAAGCTTCCAGATGATGCCGAGAACCCTCTCGGCTTCTGGAGAGCAAAAAAGAGCCCAGACTCGGAGCCACCAAGCTCAAAAATGCCTTTTGTGTAGCTCCTTCATTTATTTATTTTAGTTCCCCAGATTTTCCAGACACGTCCACAGAGAAACCACGACATCATTTGGATGGTTCCCTCAGTGCTAGGCTGCATTTCAAGAGCCTTGGAACTTGCCAACAGTAACCCAGTGGCTAATTATACCATATTGCCAACCAAAGTTTTTTCCATATAACATTAGATTTCAACAAAATGTTTCCATTCTTTCATGTCTCAACCTTTTTTTTTTTTTTAACTCCTGGTTTTGCTCATTTTTCCCATCCTGAGTTTTGCTTTGTTTCACACAAAGGATTTTTTCATATTTTTAAGGAAAACTTCCAGCTTGCAAAGTCAGTACCTGTCACATCAGCTCTGATCTAGCTGGGAAGAGTAAAATATTTAAAATACATACAGCAAGGCCAGGCTGGAAATGAAGACAGTTGCAGAAAGCTCTCCCAAGCAAGCCAGGAGAGTAAAGGAAAGGGAATACACTGCCTACAAAAACAACAGCTGAAGGTGTAAGTAGGTAAAGGCAACACCAGGATGCAGAACAAAATGTATTAAGGGTCTGAAAATTGGATTCTGCTGCCTTGGAAAAATATTTGCACGCCCAGCCAAACCATGAAGCTGCAAACTCAGATCAACGCTGGGCTCTGCTGATGCTCAAAGGGGACAAACTCCAACAGCCTGAGACTACCCAGGTGATCTAAGCGGGAACAGCATCTCCAAACAGGATGTCAGTCCCAGCTCCTACTGCTTATACCAAACAAGACTTGCCATAAATCCGAGGGATGGTTACACATTCCACGCTAAAAAGAAGCTGAAAGTCAAGGACCTGCAAAGACAGAGGAGATGATCAAACCGAGCTCCAGCAGCTCGTGTGTGCACATGACTGACACTAACTTTTCTGCAGATCATAAATTGGACCCAATTCCAGCAGCTGATTGTTCAAGGCCTCAGCATTCCCAAAATATCCTCAGCAGCAGCAGAGACCCAGAGCAGAGTCAGGGCTTTCCTAAGTACGTGATGAGTAGAAGTCTACACTGGATAAAAGCACAGAAAGGATTGGAAGAATTCTTCCTCCACATAAAAAAGGAGCAAGTGTTTTGAGGTGTGTTTTGTGGTTCTTTGTCTGTTTCCCAGACAATTCTTCTCTCACTTTAAACAGCAGTTCCCACCTACAAAAATCTATGTATTACAAGGTTATAACTGTGTTTTCAAACAGAACCCGAATGATATTTTAAACCTTTCTCTGCAAAATCATCCGTTTTATAGAACAATAGCTGCATCCTGAGGATAAAACTGCTGCTAAACAAACCAGGCAAGGAGCTCCGTGGGCGAGTGTGTATATAGGTGATGAAGTGCCAGAATTGTACTCGTAACTCAGCAGGGATTTCCCCCGTCTTAGGGGCTGCTACACTTCAAAGTCAACTCACAAGATAGCAGAGAATGAGCTCCAAAAGGAATTGCTCTTCCCAAAGAGTCTGGGAAGATCTCTAGAGCCCCTTTCAGTGTCTGAAAGGGCTACAAGAAAACTGGTGAAGGACATGGGACAAGAGGGAATGTCTTTAAACTGAAAGGGAGTAGGTTTAGATTAGACATTGGGAAGAAATCCTTCCCTGGGAGGGTGGGGAGGCCCTGGCACAGGTTGCCCAGAGAAGCTGTGGCTGCCCCATCCCTG